>BSBK01010011.1:0-225000 GCA_027943335.1 Chamaecyparis obtusa | reverse complement strand
TATATATATATATACATATACACATACATATATACATATATAATTGTTATATATGTATGTGTATATGTATATATATGTGTGTGTGTGTGTGTATAATTGTATATATATATATATATATATATATATATATATATATACATACATATATATACACACATATAAATATACATATATATATATATACATATACATAAACATATACATATACATATACATATACATATACATATACATAATAGTATATACGTATATATGTATGTATACATATACATATATATATGTATATGTATACATACATACATACATATATGTATATGTATATGTATATATGACTATCTATTAGAGTAACTATGCTCATAAGTGCAATAAGATTTAATATGCATATATATATATGTATACAAGTGCATTGCCTAAATAGATCTATAAAAATATGGAATTATTAATATCTTATTGATTATACCACTACTACATTTGACCTCATTTTTCTACCAAAATTTTCGACCATCAATTAAAAAGGGTTTAGGTTGGTCGGATTATAGAAGGAAAACTTCCTTTTTTTAAAAATCCATACCCGTGTTAGTTAAAATTTTGACAATACCATGTAGGTCAGAATTTCGACCAACATAAGCATAACTTTAAAAAGAAAAAAGATTTTGGTATCTCATTTCATTGTTTGTTTTAACTTGGAGCACGCAAAGGAGCTTGAGCCTGCAATTGTTTGAATTGTTATTTGGTGAGAGTAAAAGGAGGACCACCTGCCTGTGAGGGTTGCCACTATGATTTGGTGTAAAAGGAGGACTGCCTGCCTATGAGGGTTGCCACTGTGATTTGGTGTAAAAGGAGGATCGCCTGTAAGGATTTCCTTACTCTGCATTTGTCTGGCATTGTTTTATTAGTTACTACTTAGGGCTTGTGAGCAATGTGCTAGGGCATCATGTATTTGGTATTTGTTGGCACATTTTTTGTCATTGGTTATATATATTTTATTCAAAGATGAACTTGCAAAACCCTAAATTTTTGAATCACCACATCATGTTACACTGTAAATGTACTAGTGTTAGGTTTATGATTGTAAGGTTGGAAGAGGAAATATTGCAAACAAGATTGAGAAAACTATGTTTTTAACATTTTTTTTACTAGTATTTGTTTTCTGTCGACTTCGTGTGGATTCAAATGTGCCAAATCTAACTCCATAGGAAGTCTACCTAGAGTCATAGCTTTCAATTGTGACCGGTTTGAGATCATTTGGTGGAGAAATCTGAAAGAAATCATGTGAAAATCATCTATAGACTAATTTTTGACATAAACTAGGCAGTCAGCTTTCTACAGTTGGCTTTCTATGGACTCTTTTAGACCAGGTGTGACTGTCTACACACTATGGCTTTAGAAGTGCTTAAAAAGACCCAAAATAACAAAGAACCATAGACTCCTTACACTCCCAAGACTCCAAACCTTCATCAATATTTAATAATGTCTAAAATGAACAAACCTCAAAGGAATAGGGCTCAATCCATCGAGAACCCCAAAATCCCCAAATTTAGCACTTCTAAACCCTTAATCCAAGGGTTTCTTAAATCTCCTATCTCCGATCACTTCTAGGTCCAATAGGTAGTTGTTTCACCATTATATGATCATTATAAGATGATCCAAATCATAATCTATGTTCCTCCTTCAGACCAAATGGCTACTATTGTAGCATACCAAGCAAATTCATTAAGTTTCCTCTATAAATTATGGTGATCACCCAAACATTCTTCCTTCTCATTACATTAATGGATTAGGGAACTATATTACATGGTTAATACTCAGTCATTCCATGTGTTACAATGGTCAGAGGTCATGGAATGATCATATTCAATTGGAAACTCACAAAATTGTCAAAGGAATGGCTGAAACTACTTGCTAGTCAGAATTAATTGAGTAAAAATACAAATACAGACCTCACAAATGCATAGATGTGGTCTAGGATAAATATATAACTATTCAAAATGTATTTAAATGTAAGAAAATGACAAAATGAATCCAAAATCACTCTAAGAAATCAAGGAAATTACATTTGAAAGAAGTTTATTTATCAAAACTTAGTACAGTCCGTACACCAGGCCTCTTTTGTTGTACAATGAAACTTTGCATATTTGATGGACTCCTAGAAACTACCCCAACCAATCCCAATTGGTTGGATGGATTAGTTTTCACTAAAACATAACAAAATCCAATTCCCTCCATTTTCTAATAACCGTTGCATTTCAAATTTTTGAATTTGCAACATTACAAATTTGGAGTTTTTGAAACTTTTAAAGATAACAAAGCCTTAAGACTTTGAAATATGACCCAAATGAACTTATTAAGAATTATAAAATCAAATCTAAACTATTATAAACTTGTAACACCAAATACCATCCTAGGCTCTTATTTTGGTCCTAAGGCTATTAGGCCTTTTAAGACTTATTACATATTTTCCATTTGCATTGCATGGAATGACCTTATAGGCCATTATAGGTGCCAATACATTCCAATTGATGTCTTTAGATGTCATTAGGTGCATAGTTGTCATTATGGACTCCTAGTAGTATTTGGATGTTCTAGGTGCCCTGCACCATGTTCACCACCTTTGAAAGGATCTTGTCCCAAGAATCAGTCCTGGCATTGGATGTGCTGAAGTCTGAACTTGTACTTTAGGAATATGGTGCCTTGATAGTTGGTTCTTTCTACCCACTAGACATCCACATGTGAACATGGTTGTTTACTGGCTACCCGTCAATAGGACACTTGACTGTACCTATTGAACATAGTTCAACTCCCAAAAGTCTGCATTTCTAGGGACTGTGCAGCATTGTCCTATTCAATCCTTTGTCATTTTCTTCCCAAACCCAATTTTTCCTTCCTCCTCTTCCCCTCATTGAAGAACCTCCTCTATTGCTTCTATTTTGTCCAAAAGCTCTTCTTTTAAACTTCCATCATACATAGGGATATTCCCCTCACCTTATGTTTCTCATTCTTCATAGCCTTGAATATCCTGATTGTCCTCTACTCTTTAGGATCTCATTTTTCCTCTTCTTCCTCTCCTTCCCCTTCCTTATGGGTTTCTGCCTCTTCTTCACTATCAACACCTTCATCTGCTGCTCTTCTTGATTGGATTTCAGTGCTTCAAGCCTGGCTCAAAGTGCATTATAAGATTCCTTCAACCTTGTGTTCTTCTCCTTCAACTCCTAGATCTCCCTGGTAGTACCTACATTCCTTGGAGCATTTTTGCAAACAATAGTCAAACTTCTTTAGCAAAGTGTTCCTCTATCCCTCTAAGGAACCATTTGTTTTAGATAATTTAATTTTAACTTTGGTTGTGTTAACATAACTATGTTGAATTTATTTTGTAGTTGTTTAACATGAGAGTTTTTAGATTAATAGGAGTTCACATATACTAGTGTGCCATAGTTGCCCATCTATAGCTAGTGAGATGCACATAACTCATGTACCTCATGCTAGTGTGCTTGGATACCTTGTATACACTATTTTTCATTAGACTAGACATTATCCAAATAGTGAGTGTTTATATAAAGTGTTATAATGCATAGGCGGTCCTCCTTTTCACCAATTAATGACAGTGACAACCCTCACAAATAGTTGGATAATGTCTAGTCTAATCCAAGCACACTAGCATGAGGTACATGAGTTATGTTCATCTCACTAGATATAGATGGGCATTAATGCTCAATTGAATGATACGTTCCCACAAAAATGTGAACTCCTATTAATCTACAAACTCTCATGTTAAACAACTACAAAATAAAGTCAACATAGTTCCATTGTAACACTTAGAAACATATAATTGAAGGCTATCATTTGGGCCATACAATCTTCCTTAAAGGAAACAACTATAAGTGAGGGGTAAGAGGTGAACTTCTCAGTTTTAGCATAGGTGAAATATGGATCCATATTTTTTCATGTCAAATGAAATACTCATGCAGTCAAATAACCCAAAACTTTGATTCAAGTGCAACTAGGTGCTTGAGAGTTGAGACAATAGTCCATTTTGCCCATAACAGTCACTCAAGAGTCTTTTTCCTTTGTCCTTGTCTAATGATTCTTCAATCTTCAAGATTTCACAAGGTCACTATTTTTATGGAATTTGAAAAGGTTTCCTACATTCCCAGCAAGCAAAGATCACATTCTAAACTTTCAAATTAATACGTTGGTGTTTCGACTGTACCTATAGGACAGTGTACTCCAAAATTGCAGAGAAATTAAGTGTACTCCAAATAGACTGCCCTCTACAAAGAACCGACTGGAATCTATTAACCAACCTTCTAACTGTCAAATCATTATGCTTTCAAATCAATTACCTATCGGCGTATCCCTTACAAGGGAGAGAAGCAAACACATAAAGAACATGCACATAAACATGACAACTAAAAAACTTAAATGGAATACACCAAGAGAGTACCAAATGATGAATGCTCAATTGTTGTAATGGCAAAGCAATATTAGAACCGTCCATTTCTAGAACTTGATTTTTCTATAGTCCTAATAATTTTTCTTATTTCTTGAACATTGTTGACATACTTAAATGGAATACACAATACCAAATGATGAATGCTCAATTGTTGTAATGGCAAAGCATCAAAACCATCCATTTCTAAAATTTGATTTTGTATAGTCTTAATTATTTTTCTATAGTCCTAATGATTTTGAAAATTGTTGACAAAGAGTGTTTCTTTTTTTTTTATTATAGTATAAATGATTTTTCTATAGTCGTAATGATTTTTCTTATTTCTTGTCTTCTGTCCCTTTTTTATTTCCTATGTTTGTGCTTCGTGACAAGATTTTGTCACCTTCTTTTGATGGTATATTTCATTCACTCTATGTGGAATACTATTTTGTTCACTATTTTATTTCAGCTTGATATTTCTTTCATTTTTCATATACTCTGAGACTACAAGTTGATAAATAATGAGCTATTTGATTTAGGTTTACTTTTCATTATTGTAAATGGTTAATATTTCTAATGGTACTCCTTGGTGTATTCCATATAAAAATAATCATATAAAAATAATAAATGTAGTAACAATGGTGTGGTGCATTATTGATATAGGCTCAATGACTCTTCTCAATGTGCCAAAATGTCAATGTGGTGGTGGGCAGTGTGTGTTGAAGACTTCACAGACACAAACAACCTTGGATGAAAATTTTGGCGCTGCCCAAATAGAAAAAAGGTTGCTAATGTGTATATATTTAATGTTTCTAATGTAAATACTATTCATTATATTATAAGAACTAATGTAGACTAGGCATCACAGGGAAATAATGGTTGTGGATACTTTAGTTGGGTGATGACAACTCATCTGCATCTATCCGCCCATCTCCACTTATCCGCGATGAAGGATTTGAGTGCAAAACGTGTCAGGCTAGGGAAAATGCTGAAATTATATTTTTACGATGCCTTCTCTATATTGTAATTGCATATCTTTGTTGCGACCATATGCGGAGATGAGCTTAGGAATTAGTTAGTTTAGCATTTTCATATTGTAACTAATATTTTAATATGGATATGGCGTAACTTCTCTTTGCCTCAAGTGAGCATAAATATGGTTTACATCTTTTTTTTACAATAATTCTTCATGTTTATGGCTCAGGTGAGCCCCAATCTGCTATCAATCACATGATTTAACGTATAGTGTTTTCTTGGTTAATCCATTTGTTCCTTGATACATTAATTCAACCACACCCACTCCACTTCATGTGGATGTCTTTGAAATAAACTCCTAACTCTAATAAACCAACTGTAACTACTAACTAACCTTATAAAACAACAATAGCTAAGAATGATCACTTGCCAACATCTGTTGAATACAAGGTCCCTTGAGAGATCAATAAATCAGGATGAGTGGACGAGGATGATGAGATGGGAGAAGTAGAGTTGAATCCTAATGAAAAGGAAGCTCGATCTGGCTACAATTAGGAAGAAGAAGAAGAAGATGCTTATCATCAAACTCAGATTGAAGAAGAGTACTATAGAGAGCAGGCCTACCGTACCAAGGAAGTTTGACAAGAACAAGAAATATGGCTTAAACAGAATGGGAAAGACATCTTTCTAGCCTGGGCTTGGATCCTTTGACAATTAGCTTGATAATAAATGAAGTAGATGAGAGATGAGCAATTGGCTTCCCAAGAAAAATCTCGTAAATGAATTGTGTGTACTCCCAATTCATGTGTCTTCTGCGCGTACCTAAATGACATATTTGAAACAACAAGGGTAAATTTAGCCTTACCCTTGTTGTTTCACCATATATCATTTGGGTACGCATAGAGGGCACATGAATTGGGGTACACATAGTTCATTTATGGGATTTTTTTGGGAAGCTAATTTCTCATTTGTCATCTCCATTATTATGAAGCTAATTGTCGAAGGATCTAGGCCCAGGCTAGAAAGATGTCTTCCCAAACACATAAAAAACATGCACCATAAACATGACAGCTAAGAAACATACATGTAGATTTCACAATAGCTGACAAACATAATTGTAGGCATCATGGTCACAATTTTTTGGAGACAACGTAATTGAGTTGTATACCTAGATGATGGAGATCAACTTTTGCTCCTCTGATTCCAAGTTGACATGCGGGATCCAAAGACCGTATATAAGGAATAAATTAGAGAGCAGAGGAGGGCCATAACGACCAAAATAATACAGGATGAACCTCAAGTTAAATGAGGCAACTGCAAACATTTTAATACATTTTTATTATTAAATAATGAAATTTGCATATACTAGTGTTCTAAGCCCTCTCTATGCAAATTTCATTATTTAATAATAAAATTCTATTAAAATGTTTGCATTTGCCTCATTTAACTTGAGGTTTGTCCTGTATTATTTTTTTCATAATGGCCCTCCTCCACTTTCTCAATTTATTCCTTATCTATGGTCTTGGGATCCCGCAGTGTCAACTTGGAACCAGAGGAGCAAAAGTTTCTCTTCATCATTTGGGTATACCACTCAATTATGTTGTCTCCAAAAAATGTGGCCATGATGCCTACAATTATGTTTCTTAGTTGTTGTGTCCCAAGACCCCTTATGACCCTTTACAACTATTTACAAGCTCTAAGAATACATCTTAGAGGTCTTAAAATGTCGTAAAGGGTCATAGAGGCTCCTAGGAGGGGCCAGATGAGCTTCCACCTTCACGTGGTTGGCCCTATTAAGTAGAGAATGTTTAACTATTCTCGAAACAAAGAGAAGCTCAATAATTTAAGGTCTCAATACAAGCACTAGAATTGAGTTTTTTGGCACGGCTGGGAAATTTTTGTATATCAATATTTTCTCTAATAGCATACTTGCAAGCCCACTGACAAATCTCTATAATATCGGCTCCATTGAATCCTTGGGTATAACAGGCCAATGCCATTAGGTATAATGAAAACTATTTTCTTGGTTTTCATACCACCCATCTCCGTCAACAACTGGTTAAGGACTCTATCTGCAGCACCACCAACATCCCCAACACTGCTTCCATGCTATAAACATGCAAACCAATTATGCATCACCAGTCAGAGCCTATATCTCAAAATAGTTCAAACAAAATGAAAAAACCCACAGTTTCACGCAGAGCAGAGTAGATGGATTGCTAGAGCCCGCTGACAAATCTCTGTAATATCTCATCAATAAATATAATGGACGGGGCATTCTTCTTAGCCTCCTCAAAAGCCTTTTGGAGATTGCTTTCACTTTCTCCAACCAACTTTGACATGATCTCAGGTCCATTGATACAGAAAAAGAAGGCACAGGTTTCATTTGCCACTACCCTAGCAATTAAGGTTTTCCCAGAACCAGGAGGCCCATAGAGAAGAATACCCCTTTGGGGGCTTCACACCAATAGATTTGAAGAGTTGTGGGAATCTAAGAGGAATCTCTACCAATTCATGGATCACCATTCAGAATTAGTTGAACTAGACTTTCTTTGTTGTAGAATTGATTTAGTATAGAATATTTTCCAGCAGGATTTTTTTTTTTTAAAGCAAGGTTTTCGTAGCATTATATACCACTTGAGAAAAAGTTTCCATGGCTAAATTTCCTTGCCACAGGTAGTTTAATATTTCTCTAAAGACTTACAAGTTAGTAAGTCCTCGTCTAAAGGTTGATAAACTAAATAAAGTTTCAAACATATGAACATATAAAACTCATACAAGCAAAAGTCTGAGACAAATTGAATAGCATTGGCTATTTGTCCATGGAAGGTCCCTACTAGTACAGACACATTTGTCACTTCATTAAGATGAAAATTGTGTACTAAGTTTCCTAACTATATAAGTCATCATCATCTTTATTATCTGTTGTAGCAAACACATCTGAAGCACTAGCATAAGCACCAAGAAATTGAAATTCAGAACCAAAGCCTTGAGATTGTTGTAGTGTTTGTGCAAAGGCTTGATACTTTTGAATATCAACATCACTGACACTTCTTTAGGCATATTTCATTGACTCCTCAAAATGAGCAGCCTTTATTTTAGGTACATCATCACTATCATCCTGATCCATTGCCTCGGGGTTCTCACTTCTTTTTCTTTTACGTTCATATCTTGTAAAAGTGCAGAGGAAAGAGAACATGACAAATTGAAATAATAAGATACAATTTGAGGAAAATTGAATCAAAAAATGTAAAATTCTAACAAACCAATTCAAAAAAAACCATTAATAAATTCATAACCAAATCTATTTTTCAAAATCCGCCACAATTGAAACTCACCTTCTCAATATTTTCTCTAATAGCATACTTGCAAGCCCGCTGACAAATCTCTATAATATTTCATCAATAAATATAATGGATGGGGCATTCTTCTCAGCCTCCTCAAAAGCCTTATGGAGATTGCTTTCACTTTCTCTAACCAACTTTGACATGATCTCAAGTCCCATTGATACAGAAAAAGAAGGCACCGGTTTCATTTGCCACTGCCCTAGCAATTAAGGTTTTCCCAGAACCAGGAGGCCTATAGAGCATAATACCCTTTGGGGATTCACACCAATAGATTTGAAGAGTTTTGGGCATCTAAGAGGAAGCTCTACCAATTCATGGATCACCAGTTAGAGCCTATCTCTCAAATAGTTCAAAAAAATGAAAAAACCCACAGTTTCACGGAGAGCAGAGTAGATGGATTGCTAGAGCCCAAAGCAGTCTAGAAAATAGAATGAGCAAGGACCCGGATAGCAACAAGTAGCAAAATGAGTGTGGATACCTAAAGATAAATATCTAGACTAATCACCGATCAAGATGTCATTGGTGATTAGTCTAGATATTTATCTTTAATTTTTTTTTAAAACATTCCATATTTCATCGAACTTTTGACTAACCATGGTCGAAATGTGGCGTCGTGGGTTTGACATCCTAGTAGGAGCCACCAAATATTTTGACCAATATTGGTCAAAATATGATCGTCGTGAGTTTGGCATCCTGGTCGAGCTGCCAAATATTTCAACCCAATATTGGTCTAATGTGCGATGAACTTTGGTCGAAATACAACTGTCGATAGTTTGGCATCTTGGTCGAAGCGGCTAAATATTTTGACCTAAATTGGTCGAATGTTCGACCAATATACCACCACTTTCTAATGTTGTTTTTGGCCAAGATTGGCCTCATTTTTTACCAAGATTGACGTCAAATATTCTACGATTAAAGAGACATATCGATATTTCAATGGCAAAAATAATGACCAAAACGGTTCGAGTATTCGACCCATTTGGCTAGAACATTCGACCAATACTCCATCGAAAAATGGTGCAAAATGTACTAGTGTACTATTAAATAACCAATGGGCTAATAGAAATTAGGCTAAGGGATTAAGGTTAACCTTTGCCTATGATATTGCTATCTATAATCTCTATACCCTTGTATGCTTCAAGAATTTATATTGTTATCTTGGTTGTTGCCATTCTTTAATTCTCCCTATTAAGCCCATACTTACACAATGGTATTTCCATCTACTCCCTTATTTGCTAGATCTCTGCTCTCTAGTTACCCTATCTATAAATGTGGTTGAATTTTGTCTTCTTGAAGGATTGAGCTAAGTTTAGTGCCCTTGAAAGTAATGTGTTAGTCTCCAATTTGGCATAGATATTTTTCTTAAGGCATTGATCACAATTGCATAATCTCCTTCAATAACCAATTTCTCCACTTTCTTCTCCTTACACATCATCAACCCTTCCATAAGAGCCATCAACTCTGCATATTATTAGTCTCAAAACCTATTGACATTGCATACCTTGCCACCTCAACCCCTTCTGAATTATGAACACAACAACTAATACCTGCTTGACCTGCATTTCCTTGAGAGGCGCCAACCAGTTGATCTTAAACCACAGTTTCTTAGGTGGTTTCCATACACATTCTTCCCTTTTCCTTTTATTCTCCTTAGCTCTTGGCCCTAGAAAATGGAGGGATTTTTAAACCAATCCATCTTCTCCTCATCTTCTTTGTTAGATAACTGAGAGGGGGTGAATCGGTTAAGTCCAGTTATCCTACAGTCCCAATCTCCCAAATGTATATATTAAAACCTTTCAAACAAATAATCAACTTAGTAAGATATCAACTGTATCTTTCTCTACTTCTACGATTACTAGTAAATTAAGTATTATGTTCACCAATCTATCCAGTTATGAAATGTGTAAAGTAAAATAGCAATTCAACACATCATACACATATAACACATAAATTTTAATGTGGAAACCCTGTTAGGGGAAAAACCACTTGGGACAGGTAACCCAAAATAACTCACTCTTCTAAAGTGAGCTCGGTTACGAGCCAACCTTGTAAAGGTTAAAAAATACACTGTGAGGTGTGACTTGGTGTAATCACCTGAAAGTGGACAGGATCATTCATGTGAGTAATCAAGGTAAATCAAGGCCAAATCAAGGCAATTGAATCACAACAAGCATTTAGCCAATCAAAATTAAAATTAAGCTTTAATTCAATTTAAATCAAAATCAAAAGCATTTAAATCAAGTTAAATCAAACAATGCGCAATTAATTCAATTAATTGTATAGTTTGAATTAAATCAAATCAACCCATTCAAGGGGTACACTTGGCTAAATAAATGATTTATAATCAATTGATTAAATCCTAATTCTCTGCACACCACATGGGAGGAAAAGGCCTCAACCAATAGGATTAAAGAAAGAGCTCACATGGATCAAGCCAAAATGAATCTCAATCACTCAATTGAAAAGAGCATCTCGTCCAATCATCTTGTCTACTTGTCCCAAGATTTGAGGACACAATATTTAAATTGTCTTCAAAGGGTGGAACCAAAGACTTAACCCCAACCTAACCTTGATCAAATCCAACTGCACCCCCTACCCTTGCCAAAATCTATAAAAGCAAGGCTAAATTCACTCATAATCAATCCCACAAATCTGAGAATTGCAGCAAACCTCTTGAGATTTTGAGCTAGAAAGGCATTTTAGGCTATTTTTAAGTTTAGTTTCAATTTGGAATTCACTTAATTAGCTTAATATCATATCATTTCTCATTTTAAGGTTGTCACTAATGGAGGCTTGCTAAGAGCTGATCATTAGCATACTTAATTAGAGATCCATAGGGTGTTTATTGATTATATTTGCATTTGATAGCTCACTAATTATGGTATTTAGTTATTTTATTCATTTATTGTCAAACTAACTCTATGAAGGTACAAATTCTCATACACAAAATGATGCCCATCGTGGGGACTTAGGCTTCACTTTTCTAAAAATCCAAAAAAATTCATATTTTCATTTTTTTTGCATGTTTAACTCTCTGTCTTGCAGGTGAAATAGTGCGTATGCCCATTTCTGCAACGCTTTTGATAGGTTTTCCAGTGCTTATGAGCTCTAAAATAGCACGTTGACGATGAAGTTTTGTGCCTTTGCACAGGATTCCAACACATTTAATTCCTTCTATTTTCTATTTAATCTTCTCTCAGTGCTTTTGCCCTGAATAGCCCAACGCATTTGATCTATTGTCCAATGCTTTTGTGGTGGTTTTTGGTGCCTTTACACAAGATTTTAGCACTTTTGTTCTTTGTTTCTATGCTTTTAACTATTTTCTTTAGTGCGGTTTAATTTGATCCATAGTGCGCTTGAGCATTTAAATAGCGTGGTTCAATAGATTCAATACCGCTTTTGCTTAAATTGAAAATAAACAAAAACTGACTGTCGAAAAATGTTTTCTCTCTATTTGTAGGATGACCTAATCATAAAAGAGTGAAAAAACCAGAGAGCCGATTCAATCAAGAAGGCAAAGCTTTGACAAGGAAGATTAAAAAGGAGAACATTGCTCACATTAAGCTGGTTCTTGAGGATTCTCAGTAAGAAAGAAAGGTATATGATCATTGCATCAAATTTTTAGAAGCATTTAAGGAAAAATTTGTTTCACTAAATTGGATTTATTCACCTTAATCAAGTTTTGTTAAAATTTGACAAATAAGGCTTAAAGTTCAATTTTATCTTGGTTTTCTTTAATTTTATCTTTGTTTCCTTCACTTTGCTGGTTGTGTTGACTAACTTGTTGGAGGAAAAGCACATTGGAAAGGAACAATCACCAAGGTAAGCATTAAATAAATGAAAATCAATAAAAAATGCCCCTAGCCTTTGCTAGCTACAAGGAAAAGGTAAGCCTCAAAATTAGTCAATTTTTTTGCTTAAATTGTGGGCTTTGTCCATTTCAAAAATCTAGGTAATTAAAGTAGCCTCTTATTGTTTGAGAAATTTGACATTAGGCCTATGCTCTTCACTTCTTAGTGAATCATAATGCCAAAAGTGTTGAACTCCTTGATTAAGATAAAGGCTAAGTAAAATCAAGCACATAATCAAATAAACCCCTTGTTTGTAGAAAAGAGTAGAAATACTCGATTCTCATTAGTTAGTGGGTTGGTAATTGAACATTGTTAATTGTGTTTGGGAATTGAGAAGTAGATAGAGATATGCTCTTCACCTTTTTGGTGAATCAAACTCCCACAAACTATTTCTTCATTCCACTTTCTTGCTTTCAAATGAACATGCTAGATCAATAGTGGGCTCGCCTCCTGAGATTTGACTTAATGAGGTCAATGAGAGGGACAACCCAAAGTGGGGATACACTAGATTTTTTCATGAGAATCCAACCCACTATAAAACAAAATGCATACATCCTTAATGGGGTGTGTGACAAAGGATACTAAGATTTCAAACTTCCTCGAGTAGTCCTTCGGGATTGCACAAAACTCTGACATACCAGTGGTGGGAAGCCTCCTAATTTGGAGGATGAAATCTTAGTGTCCATTTTGAATGGAATCCATATTAAAACCTTGTTAACTCAGCAAATACTACCTTATAGAGCCATGTTTACGAACCAAATCTTGAGCTAGGTAGATTGCTTGAAGTGTCTTTTTGTGCAAAACCCCGTGATAATGTCCTACAAATTCAAACACTTTGTGTAGAGGGTTAAAAAGAACAAGTGTACTTATAGTTTTTGTGTTGGAAAAATGCATAGAACAAGTGAAAGAGATATCCATTGAAAACCTATCTTATATTTTTAAAAATCTCTTCATAAATATCAACAATTACCAATTTGGGGAAGCAATTTGAAATCATACCTTTTTGGATGTCGGTTTCTACACGTTCTCACAAAATCAAATTATCTTTAAGAGAAGATGACACCTGCCTTGCTCAAGAAGTCCCCGAATTTGAATATCAAACTCCTTTCAATGATTACAACCCAAGGGGATAGTCTCCCAAATCTTTTTGATAAAGAAGGTGACATAATGGATCGAAACTCTGCATTTCACGACTACAACCAAGGAGGAAACAATGACAACTTTAATATGTTAATCATGGACCTAAAGAAACCCTTGAAGAAAGAGTTAACTGAGCAACTCAATATAATGACTTTCTTAAAGTCATGGATAAACATAGATAGAGCTAGGGAGAAATTTTTCCTAAATCTAGCCCAAATAGGGGGTAAGCTCCCACATGACTACGATGTGGATCGACTCAAGAAAAGAAAGAAGAGGAAAACCCAATGCATGTTATGACACAACAACTAAAATGTTCTAAACTCAAATAGACTTAATGAAAAAGGCCGCTAAGCCTAAACCTTTCTCTATTGAGGCCTTATGTCCATTCCCTTTCGATAAAAGCCTAGTCATGGCACCTTTTCCTATCAATACCATCTTTCCTAAATATGATAATATGGGTAAATCAGACCCACGAGATCACCTTAGGAGTTTTTTTCCCTAAGTATTGAATTTATGCACAACACCATGTACTTAATGAGACTCTTTCCAAGAAGTTTTGGAGGGAAAGCCATGGAATGGTTCTCTAAACTTCTGCAAGGGATCAAGACTTTTGAGGAATTAGCCTCTAAATTTGTAACTCGTTACTCCTACAACATCGAACATGAGATTACCATGCTAAAATTATGTGATACAAAATAAAAGGATGGTGAATCCTTCTTAGGGTTCCTTCAAAGGTGGAGGACCATTTTCGCAAGGTACCACAAAGTATCCCTGAAAAGGAGAAGATGGAGATATTTATGAATAATTTAAATATGAGATGAACTATAGGCTCCAACTTGAATGTCCTCCACATTCAAAAAACTTATTGAGAATGGGATTAAGATTGAAGATGTATTGGTCAAAGAGGAGAAAGAAAATTGTTCAAAGACAATAAACCTTATGCCAATACTAAAATAACCATTATATATCTAATTATACCAACCAATAAGGAACCACCAATCACAATGACAAACCTAAGTTATGATTGAAAAATAATAACAAGAATCTTGTGAATGATGGAGTTGTGGAAGCCCACAACTTGAAGGCTACCCCATTTAATTTATCCAATGGAGCCAATTCAAACTATAATGTAAATCAAACTAATAAAGCTCCCTTTAATCAAGGCAATTCCAACAACAATAACAACAATTCCAACAATAATCCCTTTAACAACAATTCAAATGTTAACAAGCCTAAGCCCTATTTTTCCACTTATCAAAAGAGAAAATTCACCTTTTTAGGTGAACTATTGGAAAATTCCCTAAGGACTTTGGTGGCCAATAAAATTGTTATCTTACCCGAGTTGAGACCATATGAACCGCAAGTGAAACCAAGCTGGTGGAATTATTCACACTATTGTGAATATCATATAAATAAGGGTCATAAGACTAACGAATGTATGAAGTTAAAACATTTAGTGGAAGACTTAACTGATGATGGAACGATCAAGGTAGAGGGACCTCAAAATAATGAGGATCATACGACCTTTAAAAATCCCTTTCAAATCCATGAAAAGGGTAAGTCATCTAATGCTAATCAGAATAATAAAAGAGGCAATGAGAATATTAATTTCACCCACACCTATGATAACACAATCAATGCTTTAAATGGTGATGAAAACACCATAAATGTTATTGTGGTGAAGGAGAAACCTAGAGAGGCAACATCTAATGTTGTGACAAGGGGGCAAGCTTCAAAAATCACTCTACTTGGAAATGCCCCTAAGATTATTCTACCAAACCAAGCTTCAACTTCATTATCAAAGCAATATAATTTGGTAGATCAATTACAACAAACTCCCACTCAAATTTCTATCTTGAGTTGATTAAATTATCACCAACTCATAAGGATATCTTGGAGAAAGCCATCTTGGAGACCAATGTGCCTCTAAACTTGGAGGTAGATAAATTTCAAAACATGGTGGGACACCTCATTGCACCTCATTTCCTATCTTTTTTTGAGCAAGATGACATGTCACTTAATCATCCTCAAAACTTTCCTTTGCATGTAGAAGTCTTGATTCATAAGCATAGGGTAAAAGGAGTCCTCATAGATGGAGGAGCCGGCTTAAACATTTGTACCCTTAACCTAGTAAAAGCCCTAGGATTTTCTGAGGAGGCTATTGACCCTAAGAAAAATATAACTATAAAAGCGTATGATGGACGAAAGAGGCTTCCAAGGAGTCATAGTACTTCATATTAGGGTTGTCCCAATACAAAAAGAGACTATTTCTCAAGTCTTAGACCTAAACCTGATCTACAATATCTTACTAGGAAGACCTTGGATTCATGAAATGCAAGTCGTGCCATCAACCTATCACCAACGTTTAAAATTCCCTTATCTAGGGCAAGAGATCATGGTAAGAGGGGACTCAAACCCTTTCGGTATTGTAATAACATGAAGCCTATCAATGAATCTGTAGTCTCACATAATTCCAAAGGGTCCATACCCCTAAGAATTGAGCAAAGGAAAAGTTCTAAAGATCTTCCATCTTTAAAGGGAAAAGAAAAAGAGGAGGAAGAGTTGTTGTTGTTGAAAACCTTCAAAGTCCCACTAACCCATCTACATCAACAAAAGGGAAAGAAAAGTTTAGTGAGGAAAGTACTCCTGAGAAGAAGAAATAAGACCAATCCAAATTCATGCAAATCTATACCAAGGAGGCCCATTACCAAAAAATGGACCATATAATGAAAAACTTTGAAGAACAATGTAAAATCAACAAAAAGGTGTAGGTGATACTCCTGTCATGATGGACCTACCCTTATCTCCAAAGTCATATGGAAGACCATAAAATATATCTCACAAATATAATGACAACTTTGTGAGAGAAAGCACATCATCCTCTATGGATGAAGAAGACAACAAAATCCTAAACTGGTTATACAAGGATGAAGAATCAAGTGCACAAGAAAAATGCATCCAAAATATACGCATTCCCACACATCATATGGGAAGGGATTTTAGATATGCAAAAATGGGGTACAAAGGCCAAGGACCTTTGGGAACAAGAAGTGAAGAACTTATTGAACCCATCGAAATGACATGGAGGGACAACAAAGAGAAGACCGGATTAGGATACCTAGAACAAGGGTATACTCAAAAGCACTATCTTAAGGTCTATGATCAAATACCAACAACTAGAGTCACATAGTGATGAAGAATCAAATGATTGGGAATGGGATACATTTTCCAATGATCGTGTCAAGATAAAGGTATTGATGTCATTCATACTTACACTCCTAGTAAAGGAAAGAACCAGTTGCAGCATCCAATCAGAATCAAGCATCGAGCTCAAGCCAAGTGGTCCTAGATAATGCACCAATAATAGAAATAGAGATAAATCAATGGGTAGGAGAACCTACATACCATCATGGAGACCTACTATAGAAGAATCAAACTCTAGGTTTAGTCTACAAGATTTCTATCCAATAGAAACCTTAGAGGATTCTAGTGAGGGGGATTTTGACCCCCATTCTTTAGAGCATCTAGAAGAAGCACATTTCATAGACTTAAATAATACAATATTTGAACCTTCAACTAAGTCTTATCCTTAAACCCCATTGGTCTAAACCAAAACATTGATCCTTTAACCCTCATCTACCCAGAATTGATTGAATGGGATTCCATCGAACCTACCATACTCCCAACCTTTTTGAATGACAACGTGGTGTCCCAATACCTAATGTGGTTGAGCCTTCTTCTACCATGGAATATGAGGAAGATTGAGCAAGGAAGGTATCCAAACTCCTAATTTAAGAAAAAAGGATTTAAAAAAAAAAGAAAAAAAAAAAGGAAAAGAATCTAATGTTGAAAACCACGTTGTGGCAGTATTAGATAAAAAAGAGAAAGAAATAAACAATGGTTCCAAAGGTGAAAAACCAATTGAGGCACCTAAGGAAGGGAATTTGGATACTTTACCTGAGCATTATGAAGAAAGATCTCGTATCTTGATTGAGCCAACAGAAAAGATGAACATTGGATCAAAATCTGAGCCAAGGATCATACACTTAGCAACATCTTTGTCTACTGTGGAAATAAATGAATCATCAAATTATTAAAGGAAAAGAAAATCAATTTTGCATGGTCTTATGATGATATGTCGGGATTAGATCCAAACTTAATCATGCATCACTTAAACATAAAGGAAGGAGCAAGACCAGTCAAGCAAAAATTGAGAAAAATGCATCCTCACATAGCTTTACTTGTAAAAGCGGAGTTAGAAAAGTTGCTAAAAGTTGGGTTTATAAGAGATATTGATTATGCCCAATGGATTTCAAACATCGTGCTAGTCTCAAAAGTAGCTAAGTCCATAAAATTTGCACAGTTTTTAGGGATCTAAATCTTGCATGCCCCTAAAGATGATTTTCCATTGCCAAGTATTGACACCATAATGGATTTGATAGCGGTACATTCCATGTACTCTCTTATGGATGGATTTAGTGGCTACAATCAGATAAAGATAGCACCCAAAGATCAGACAAGACCACATTCACATGCACATGGGGGACATTCTATTGGAATGTTATGCCCTTTGGTCTAAAGAATGCAGGGGTGACCTATCAAAGAGCCATGACAACAATATTCCATGATATGATGCATAAGTTCATGGAGGAATACGTAGATTATATCTTGAAAAATCTCATTCAAGAGATGAACATCTACCAATACTAGAGAAAATCTTTGAAAGGTTAGAGCAATTCAAAGTGAGACTAAATCTGAAAGTGTGCATTGGCGTTCAATCAGGAAAGCTATTAGGGTACATTATTTCAGAAAAAGGAATAGAGGTAGACCCTACTAAAGTAATAAGGCCATTATGGAACTGGGGCACCTAGAAACATAATTTAGATGTGATCTCTCCAAGGTAGGATCCAATCCATACGAAGATTCATATCTCAATTGGCAGAAAAGTGCCATAATTTCACTCAACTCTTGCATAAGGATCATAGTGTTTAAAAGGGATGAAAAGTGTGAAGAAGCCTTCAATTTATTGAAGAAATATATAATGAACCCTCCAACTTTGATGCCACCTATAAGAGGCAAGCCTTTGATTCTATACATTTCAGCGACCGAGCATTCATTAGGGGCACTCTTGGCACAAGAAGATGAATCAGGAAAAGAAAAGGCTATTTACTACATCAACAGGACTTTAGTGAAATATGAGTTGAATTATACATTCATAGAAAGAGAATGTTTGGTCATATTTTTTGCTTCCCAAAAATTACGCCACTATATGTTATCTCATAAGATTCAACTCATTGCAAAGATTGATCCCTTAAAATATCTTCTTAGCAAAACAATATTAAATGGAAGACTAGCCAAATGGGTCATGGTTCTAAGTGAATTCGACATTGAAAATGTTGATAAAAAATCTATTAAGGGCCAAATCATAGCTGACCAGTTAGAAAAATCACCCATTACAAGATGACCACCCAATACAAGTGGAATTCCAGATTCAGAAATGTGAATGTTGAGGCAAAGACATGGTAACTTTATTTTGATGGTTCCTACACACAACATGGATCAGGAGTAGGGCATACTTTTAATTACTCCTCAAGATCTACCATCCCAAAATCATACAAATGCTATTCTCATGCACAAATAATATAGCAGAATATGAGCATTGGTCATTGGGATAAAACTGGCATTGGAATGGAAAGTGACAGAATTACAAGTCTATGATGACTCACAACTAGTGATCAATCAAATCAATGATGAATATCTCACTAAAGATGACAAGTTGATCCCTTATAAAAAATATGGTGGAGAATATAAATAAATATTTCACTCTCATCACATTTGAGTGAGTTCAAGAGAGAGAATAAAGCAACAATGCAATGGAAACTTTGGGCATCACTTCTACAAATACCAGATTAAAGCACCAGATATGAATTCCTCATAGAAGAAGTTGAGCAACCCACATTTGACCCTACCCATCCTCACACCATTTGTCTGTTTAAACGGACATGACTCACCTTGGTATGGAGACATTTATACTTACTAAAAGATCAAATCTTACCCATAGACCAAATCAGAAACTAAAAGAAGAGCTTTCATATGCCAAGCCTCTCGTTATACCCTAATATTCGAAACATTGTATCGAAAAATTCTAGATGGAATGCTTCTTAGATGTCTAGAGAAAGAGGAATAAGATAAAGCCTTACAATAAATCCACGAGGGGATTTTTGGGTCACATTTGAATGGTCTAACCCTAGTAAGAAAATTCTTAGGATAGGATATTTTGGCCGACAATGGATAAAGATGCTTGTAATTTTTCTAAAACTTGTAGAAAGTGTCAATATCTTGGAAAACTTAATACATGTACGAGCGCACAAGAGCTTCATCTGATGATGAGACCTTGGTCATTTTATCAATGGGCTCTAGATTTGATAGGAATGATTCATCCACAATATTCAAATGGGCACAAATTCCATCATCATTGCAACTACTTACTTACCAAATGGGTGGAAGTTGTTGCCCTTATCAACTGCAACAGGAAAAAAGATAGCCTTGGTCATCCTAAATCACGCCTTGTTCATCCTAAATCACATAATATGTAGATATGGTGTCCCACATGCCATTATCATGAATAATGCAAAGCACTTCAAAAATAAGGACTTAAAGGAGTTATGCACAAAATTCCACATGATCCATGACTCTTCGTCAATCTATTATCCTCAAGGTAATGGGCAAGCAGAAGCAACAAATAAAAACATCCTAAAGATATTGAAGATAACTATGGACAATTCAGGTAGAGATTGGCACATAAAAATAAACCCAGCCTTATGGGCTTATAGAACAAGTATTAGAACACCAACGGGAGCTACACCATTTTCCTTAGTCTTTAGAATAGAAGCAGTTTTGCCTTTGGAGAAAGAACTTCCATCTTTGAGAGTATCTCTACATGGGTTGATAAGTGAAGAAGACTATAGAGTTGCTAGGTTGCATGAACTAGAACTGCTAGATGAGAAAAAACAACAAGCATTTGATCACTTAAAAGTATATCAAAACAGAATGTCAAGGACTTATAACAAGCATATCAAGTCAAGAACATTCCAAATAGGAGACCTAGTTTTGCGAGAAAATCCCAAGAATCAAGTAGAAAGAGAGAAAAAAGGAAAATGCAAAGAAAAATGGTTAGGACCTTTTGTGATCACTTCATCTTTTGGGACAGGCACCTACAAACTAGCTGATTGTGATGGAGAGGAGCTACAAGAACCTATCAATAACAATCATCTTAAAAGCTTCTACACATAAAGCAGATGAAATAGGATAAAGAAAAAGAGTATAAGAAAATCAGATGGAAAGAATCCTATTTATTGTATATAGTCAAAAGATATTTTGAAAAATACCAAAAAAATTTGAAAAATAGAAATAGCAAACAAATCAGAAATGCAAAAAAGACCAAAAACAGTGGAAAATTTAGCACAAAGAAAGAAAAAACATTTAGATATGATCTTCAAAAAGATGTTGTCTTGGTGAAAACCTAGCAAATAGGCACCTTGATGATATGAAAAAGAAAAAAAAGAAAAAATACAAAAAATACAAAAAAAGAGAAAAAAGAAAAAAAGTACCTTGGTGAAAACCTAGCAAATAGGTGCCTTGGTAGCAAAAAAAGGAAAAAAGCTTTAAAAATAGAAAAAGAAAGCAAGATCCATTCAATCGGTGAAAACCTGGTAAAAAGGCACCATTGAAAGTCCAAGTCAGTTGCATACCTAGCAGTCATCCTTGTAAATATTGCATTCGCCAACATTTGTATATATTGCATAATAAAACCCCACAATTGCATTTGCAAGTACCTAAATATTTTGGTCACCTAATTTGCAAATTGTCCTAAGTCCCACAAATGTCATCATATCAAACTGGGGGAAAATCTACTCTAAAGGAGGGAGGATTCATCAAGAAAAAATTCCATCATTCATTGAATCAATTCATCAAAAACACAAGTGAAACATTCAATCAAATCCTAATCCAAATCCAAGTTGAACCAAATGAAAAATTAGATCCAAGATCTTACATGACCCTACCTTTATCAGGATTAAAAGTATGAAATGGATATAACTACACTTGAAATATGAATTTGAAAAACATTGCAAAAGAATTTCTACAGTGTTGACTTGATTGATGAAATCGTGATTTCTAGCGAAACAATGAAAGTTTTTAAACTAGACGAGCTATGATGAAAGCATGATATCTTAGTTGATTTCTGAATGACTGTCTTAAAATCAAAGTTTTAAAGCATCTCTTATTTGTCTAAGGACATGATCATCAAAGAATCATTGAGGACTTGTACATATGATGAAACTAAGTTTTTTGTTTGTTTACGCAAAAGGATACCTTGGCTATTTTGATGTTCAATATCATAATACCAAAATCCACTTGCAACATAGAATCTGACAAAATCAGTATTCACACTCTCATGATTGTCTTCAATCAGTGATAGTTGTACCGAAGGATGGGAAAGCAAAGAAAGAGGTGAAAGAAGTATTCATATCATCATAGTTGAACTAGTGATGGTTGTACTCAACTGAGATTCTGAAATTGCTCAATGATGATTATAAGCTCCAAATTTTTGAATGGTGACAATTAGTTTCATACATCCTAGATTAAATGCATTTAAACTATTTGCCTTTCTTAGCTTCAAAATTAATTTGCAAGAGGAAAAGAGAAAGGGGGTGTAGTCAAATCAAAATCAAATGGGCTTCAAAAACTATAAATGATCGAGTGTGTTGGAAATAAAAAATAATCAACAATAAAGGTGCATTTAGGTCATGAGCATTTGTTAGATTCATGTTAGCTTGCATTAAAGTGCATTCATTTTAATCTGTTCATTTCATATAGTTTAATACATTTCATAACATTAATTGCATTAAGTTGCATTCATCATTCATTTATTGCATAGAGTTCAATTCATCTCATTTAGGTTCCATTCATCCTTTACATCATTTTTGGCATTAGATTGTGTTAATTTTAAAATTCATCTCATTTAGGTTGTGAATTGAGGTAAAATGGAATCACCACTATTCAAATGTAAAGGGGGAAATATGAGATCTATTCTCAAACCCAAATTCTGCAAAGAAGAGATCCGATTTGATCAACCAAGAGGTTAATACACAATCGAATCAATTTGTTGGTTAATATGGAAGAGAGAGAGAGTAAATCCAATATTTCCCTATGGAGGAGAATTATTATGTTATACTTGGAATTGAAATACAAATACTAACCTCAAATTAGGGCAGATCTGGAAAATGTTGAATTCTAATGTCTGTGTACACTTTCGGGAAAATCTAAAACCTATCCTAGACTAGAAATGCCAAGACAGAGAAAACCCAAAAATCTTTCCTCAAGATGGCTCAGCTTGGGTTTGACCCTCATAAAAGGTCAAATACCACATTCTTTATTTGAAGTCTGATTCAAATTCTATTTGCAGATCCCAGAAGTTTGCCAAAAAGGGTATCCAAATTCACTCTCAAATCCAAAATTCTGCACCTATACCTGCAAGAAAAAGAGAGTTTTTGTTGTTTGTTTGAGGGGTTTGCCTTGGTCAAACCCTGGTTTGGAATCAACCTTAATATTGAAATTGAAATAGGAATTCTAGCAAGTAGTAGAAAAGGATCTAACAATGAAGCTATGCAATTCAATAGATATGCACTTGTATTTTGAATGTAAACAAGTATATTGATATGAAAGCTTGAACAAAATAATAAATGTAAATCAAACCTCCATGATTGTATGCTTAGAATCCACCTTGATAAGAGAATGAAATGGATCTTGAAGATGAACAAAGGACCTTGAAGGAAGATCACACCATCATAATGGCTAAATCTAGGGTTTGAATGATGAATCTCGAATGCTTGAACCAAATCCCTTCAATGGCTTGAATGCTTGAATCCTTGATCTTCAATGGAGAACTTGGATGGAGAAGAACACTTGAATTCTTGAATGAATGGATGCTTGATCACCTTGCTTGGGAGGGCTTGAGCATGAAAACTTTAGATGATAAAATGAGAGAGGAAGGCCTCCTTTTATAGTGAACTAGGGCACAATCCTCTAGAGGGGCCACCTTGGAGAATTAAATCCCAATTAGGTCCTAACCTTTAGAAAATATACCTAGATTAAATGCAATTAAAGTATTTGCCATCCCAAAACCCGAAATGATTAACCCAGAGGTGGGAAACTAAATATCCCGAAGGCCCGAAGCCCAAAAATTTTGGAAATTGGAAATTTGGAGAAAGGGGGCAAAATCAAGGTTGGACCTAACCTATTCAAGTTTGACCTTGACCCTGACCTATTTAGGTTCAACCTTGACCCTGACCTAGTCAGGTTCAACCTCGAATCTGACCTTGGTCCTAGATTGGCTCAGAACTAAGTCAAGAGGTCCCGAGGATGCCCAGAAACCTAAAACTGATGCCAGAATAGGATAGAATTTCAAGGATAGACATAAAATCCTATGATTACTATGATGAAGGCTAGGAGGATCTATTTCTAAATCCTACCTAGAAAATAGAGCCATGAAAGAGGGAAATTCAGTAGAATCCTTGGGATCCTAACCCTAATTTCACCTAGAATGAAGCAAAAAAGAAGTGGAAAGTGGGGAGAAAGCCAGATCAAAGCAAAGATCCATTCAAGGCATCTGATGTGACCCCAAACCACTTACTCAGAGGGCTAAATGCTCTTATCATGGAAGTGCTTCCATTTTAAGACGATACAGGTTGTATTTTCTTTAAATCATTCATATCAATCCATTAAGTGCAGTTATCATTGCATTCATTAGTAAATGTTCATTGCATCCATTAAAATCATTTTTCATTCATCATTAGGTGCATATCATTAAGTGCATTAAAAAACATAACACATTGCAATATCCATTTAAATCCATACATTTAGTTTCATCCTATAATATATATCATTAGATATTATTGCATAACATTCGTTAACATCATTCATCTATATCATATATAACATTTAGAATCATTAATCATTAAGTATCCATGATCATTATACATTACATACCATAAAATCCATTGCATTCACATATCAAATTAAATACATTACATTAACCATTGCATTATCCATCTAACACAGATATGTATCATTAGCATCCATAGCATCATTAATCATAAATCACATCTATATATCAATGACATCCATTCATCTATTATATGTCATACATAATACAACCATTTAAGCATAAATAGAACATGTGCATCCATATCAAAAATTACATTCTGAAAAGCATAAAACAAAGCACATAGAAGATAGAACCATCTAGATCTGCATATCATCCCAAAACAACTGAAAATGAGATCCAACACATCATGACATCATCTATAGTAAATCTATAAAAAAAAAGAAAGTATTAAAGTCTATTGTATCATCATCATAAAATCAAATGAGTATCAGAGTCCATGGTATGATCATATAATGCAACATTAGATAATCAAAGTATCAACATCAAAGTACATTAATTGATAAAAAAGATACAATAGAGTCCAATGTCTCGATAACAAAAATGAGATCATATACATCAATAAAAGAATATGTATCATCTCAAATCATAGGTCAACTAGCTGAACCACCAGCACCATCACCATTAGGACTAGGAGCTCTATCAAGAGGATGACTCAAGCTTGGTTGTAACCCATGTTGACTCATCATGGCCATAAAAGCCTGCATCATATAACTCAGTTGCCTAACCTCCTATCTAACCTCAGACATCTCTGACTATAAATCTTGAACCTCTGGTGTAGCTATGATAGGAGCCTATGTCGTAGGAGTCTATGGTGGAGGCATAGACAAAGATGGCATAGAAGAAGAAGGAACAAATAATGATGTAAAAAATGATAAAGAAGATGGATGTGATGAAGATGATGGCATCGAAGCAGAAATAGAAGAAAAAGCAGAAGTAGGATCTTGAGGAACAACCTAAGGAGGAGCTTGTGTCAGCTGACCCTGTGCCTAATCTAATAATGCCTATGCTACTTGGGCATCCATTTGTCTTTGATGCCTATCCATACAGTGATCTTGTCTACCTGTTAGATCCCTGACAACCTAATGTAATGCCCTATCCACATGACCCCTCACCTAACCACCACCCCTAGGAGGAATGGGAGCAATGACAATAATTGGCATAAGAACTCTACCTGTTGTGGCTGCTCGATGATACCATCATCCACTCTATGCTCAAATCCTACCCCCACCCCTACCATAATCTCCATCAACGCCATCATCACCATCATCACCATCAGACTCCTCATCAATACCAGGTACTCTCTCAGCTGGATCTGTGAACCTCAGAAATAGGTTTTGAGCAAACCAATCTGCATAATCCTCAGTCATCCCTGCATCAATGACATCCTCCCTCATATCCTAGGGAAAATAACCAAGGTCCCGTAACTTCTACTGAGCTGTCCGAAAATCCACAATAGGACCCCACAGTGATCTCTCGGCCTGAACCCGAGCATACATAGCAAAGCCCTATGGCATACCCTATGCCTAGCCATAGTGTTGTAGTACCCTTCGAAAGAAAAATCTCTCTATAATATATGGGGCATTGCCAATCATCCAATAAGGACATAACATATACAGAAGCTTAGAATCATCCTTTGACCATGGTTCACAACCCAAATAAAGCCGCTAGACAACCTAATACATGTCATCAATGACATGATGCCAGTAATCTAACTTCTCATATGGGTCTGCACTACCATCCCCTCATACATCCAATCAAATGGCCAACCTGGATCTCGGTGTCATGCTGCAATAGGTCATGTCACTGGGAGATGCTCCCATGTCCAAAGCTAAAGTAATATACCTCTTGCTGAGAGAGTGGAAGAGCACCTGTACACAACAGTATGAAACTCATGATACATCTGTGCTAGAACACATGATCCCCAATCAAACCATTAAGGATGAGCCATCAAGTCCTCCAAAATAGGACCCCATCCGACAATAAATCCATGACCTCGTCTATCTAGTAAGAGGAACCCACCAATCAAGGCACTGAGAACTATTGGAAGAATGTAAAAGGAATGAAACTAAGACCACTAAATGTGATTATCACCAATGGTAGGATCCTAAAAGACCCATCGACATGCTGCACCATCATAGACTTGGTCATAACATACTTGCTCTCCTCTAGTAGGAAGGTGAAGGAGGCGGTATACATCCTCAAGGGTGATGGTCATCTCCCCCATTGGTAAGTGAAAAGTATTATGGTCTGAGTGCCATCTCTCAGCCATAGCAGTGATTAGTCCTTGATTCACTCAGAATTGAGGTAGAGGAAGTAGGAAAGATAATCCACAATGCCCAATGTGTCTCCGATCATGAGCACTTGGGTCATCTATCATACTAAGCGGTAAATGGTACAAACTACAAACACCTAGTTACTTAAGCATTGCCTGTAAAAAGCAAGTTCAATTACATCAGCTTTGAACTCAGTTATCATTTGAATTATCCTAAGTCAATCGAACATTTACAAATATCAAACCATAGTCAATTTTCCTGATTCTATTCAGAGAGGACAAAAAATTCATCATCATCCATCATCTAAATCTAGATTGACAATCAAACATTCAGACTATGATTGACTCAAATTGACATCTTATGACTCGCTACCAAATCAAGTTTATTACCTAAATCGATCAACCGATCGACGACGCTGAACAGATTAGAAAATTGACTAAGACATTTTTAAATCTTTCCTATCAAGGTAAACGCGCTATTTCAATGTCTAAAAGTGCTAAAAATCAAAAGTGTTATTTAAAAAGTTAAAAGCACTATTTGAATCATCAAATGCGCTAAATTTTTTTAGATGCGCTATTCAAGAGGTTGAACGCACTAATTCATATCTCAAAAGTGAAAACCAAATCGAAAGCGCTAAAGCAAAATTTAAAAGCGAAACATGCCCTAGAACAAGCGTGTAAAAGTGCAATTCTGCTTCACGAACGCACTATTCAAATGCGCAAAAGCACTAAAAAATAGGTTAAATTGCTATTAAAATATGCATACGCACTATTTCATTTCTAAAATGCAAAAAAATAGCATTTTCCAATGAAAATTTCAATTTTTCTTGAAATTTAAAGCATCAAATGAAAAAGTAAGAGGATCAAGCACTTACTAGAGGTCCATGGGTCAGCTGCCGCTGATACTGTCGACTGCGCTCGAATCTGTGCTCATGAATCGAGATCACCATCTCAAATATCTCAGAAAAGGTTAGAGCAAAAAGTCAACTATAAAAGTGAAAATGACTTTTTACCCAAATATATAGCCCCTTTTAACCTAAAAAATTGATGTTTTGCCAAAAATGACCCAGGGACCCAATTTTTCATTAAATCAGCCAAATCAGGGGCATTCGTAATCACATGAACGTGAAAACATTATTAGAAATGAAATTGAAATTCCTTATAATTTGACCTAATCAACACAAATTGACCTAAATCGTAAAAAAATTTCAAACATCGATCAAATTTCATTTCATTTCCGAGGGGGCATACACTTGGGCAATAAAACATCATCAACATCATCACCGAATCAAGGGAACGACCATCAAATCAAAGCTTAAGCTTTTATCAAAAAAAAATTCATTTATCAATCGAAAGGGGCAATCAAACATCAAATCGAATCAAATCAGGTATCATATCAAGGAACTATCATCGAATCGACCATCAGAAGCGCATCAAAAGAACATTGAATCAGAATCTACATCTCACATCAAATGACAAAATCAACCATCAAACGCAATCAGGACTTCCCATCAATAGAATCAGGACCTTACATCAGTCGAATCAAGACATTCTTTGAATCGACACACTTTGCACGTTGACTCAAAGAGAGGCATTTGTAATCACCTAAAAGTGGACAAGATCATTCATGTGAGTAATCAAGGCAAATCAAGGCCAAATCAAGGCAATTGAATTATAACAAGCATTTAGCCAATCAAAATTAAAATCGAGCTTTAATTCATTTTAATCAAAATTAAAAGTATTTAAATCAAGTTAAATAAAATCAATGTGTAATTAATTCAATTAATTGTATAGTTTGAATTAAATCAAATCAACCCATTCAAGGGGTACACTTGGCTAAATAAATGATTTAAAATCAATTGATTAAATCCTAATTTCTCTCAACACCACATGGGAGGAAAAAACCTCAACCAATAGGATTTAAGGAAAGAGCTCACATGGATTAAGCCAAAATGAATCTCAATCACTCAATTGAAAAGAGCATCTTGTTCACTCATCTTGTGCACTTGCCCCAAGCTTTGAGGACACAATATTTAAATTGTCTTCAAAGGGTGGAACCAAAGACTTAACCCCAACCTAACCTTGATCAAATCCAACTACAGCCCCTACCCTTGCCAAAATCTATAAAAGAAAGGCTAAATTCACTCATAATCAATCCACAAATCTGAGAATTGCATCAAACCTCTTCAGATTTTGAGCTAGAAAGGCATTTTAGGCTATTTTTTAGTTTAGTTTCAATTTGGAATTCACTTAATTAGCTTAATATCATATTCATTTCTCATTTTAAGGCTGTCACTAATGGAGGCTTGCTGAGAGCTTATCATTAGCATACTTAATTAGAGATCCATAGGGTGTTTATTTATTATATTTGCATTTGATAGCTCACTAATTATGGTATTTAGTTATTTTATTCATTTATTGTCAAACTAACTCTATGAAGGTACAAATTCTCGTACACACCTGGTTAGAGGATTTATCACTAACAATTCTCTCTTGACCATGCATTCACTATGGGCTCAACAAGAAAAAAATCAACATTCATTGAATGTCATATTGAAATAAAAAGATTTTTAAGCCCCACTTGGTTAAGAGATTTATCTGTAGCAATGGTTAAACTGATACAGTAATGATTTGATTCAAATACAACTTTGATTTGTAGATTTTTGAATCTATGCTAAGCTCAAAATACCTTTGATCAATAATCAATTCAATTATTCATTTCCTCCAACTCTATTTTGCTTGGTATATGATTTCTCTGATGCTCGATGTTGTCTGTAGTTTTTCTTAGTTTTGTCTTCATCCAGTTTGATCAGTGTTGAATGAAAACAATCCTTTTCATATGAATTCTCTAGTAGTAACTCTAGACTCAATAATGAATCTCATGTCTCCTTATATAGACATCATAAACCATTTTCGTTTCATCCATAGATTTTGCCTCTTAATCTTCATCATTCATTTTGTCGCGTCAACCTTCCTCGATAGTTATGTCATTAACATGTTTCATTCTCCATCCGATCAATCTTAAATTTTATCAGTTGTTAGATCATAACAAACATTATCTTCTACCTCAGAATGATAAGCAATTGTCCAGCTCATCATTTTAGTCGGTTGTTGCAAACTCCATTTATTTATTTCACTTAGTCATTACCTAAATGTGTCGGTGATTACTAGCTCGATTAATACTATACTCAGTATACACTATGTATTTGCTCGGTGTATACATAAATCTTCATTTACTAACCACATAAACTTGTTCAATTATGATCTTCAATACATAATAGAATCATGTAATACAATCAAGTATTAAACATGATGTCATAGACTCATATGTTACCCAATGTATACCATATCCATATCTTACTCATCCATCTCATCTTTATGTAGATATCTCATTCCTTTACCATTTTCCTTCTTTAGATGTTTGTAACCATCATGACAAGTACAATCAAAACTAATTAACATCAATGACAATACATTAACTGATTTAATTTTTTTACATATACTTTGGTAGCTCGGTGATCATCAATCATTGTCTTTCAATTATCCATTCTATTGTCAAACTTTCCTTCAAGATATTGAATTAGTTATAGGTTATCAATCTCTCCCTTTGGCATTAATGGTAACACAATATGAAATATGCCATAGAATACCAAACATCTATTCTACAACTTTGTAAGAAAATTTTGAAACTCGGTAAGCTCTCCCTAGCTTGTAAATTTTATATATTTAATCACTACACAACATTAACACTTCATGCAGACTCTCCCTGCAAATTTGATCATTTTCTTGTGTGTATCTTCTCTCCCTATTTTCTTATTTCCCTTTAGAAAAATATTTCATTGATTCTTCTCTTTCTTTGAAAACAATACCAAAAAGAATAAAGAACTCTTCAATAGCCAAAATATTATCTCTGGTGTTTGGTTCAGATCAAGTACCTTTCATGTACCGATATGTAGTTTCAGTTTGTTTTTCTTCTAGCTTTCACAACCTTAGGAAACCTAAAGTATGAACAATATGCATCAACATCATTTGATATTTTGATAAATTATATGTTGATGCAACCTCCTGGTCACCTTTAGTGACTGATAGACATGGGATGGACCCCTAGTCTAGTCCTCAAGTATTCAAATGTATCCTTGGGTAAGGGTTTAGTAAATATATCTACAAGTTGTTCTTTTGATTTCACAAACTCTAATTTCACTTTCTTTCCTATAGTTGTTCCCTCAAGTAGTGATACTTTATAGATATATGCTTTGTCTTTGCATGCATTATTGGATTCTTAGAAATATTTATAGCACTTGTCTTATCACAATATATTATCACTGGGTCAGTGATCTCTTCATTCATACCTTTCAAAAGTTGTTTTATCCATGCAATGGTTGAACAATTAGCAGAAACATCAACATATTCTACTTCAGAAGTGGACTGAGAAGTGCATCCTTGTTTTTTACTTATCCAAGTAACTAATCTTTCTCCCAAAAAGAATGCTCCACTAGTAGTGCTCTTTCTATCATTAATGTTTCCATCCCAATATGCATCTGTGTAAACTTTTAGTTCAAAATTGCTCTCTTTCTTGTACCATAAACTATAGTTTTCAGTGTTCTTCAAGTATCTCAAAATTATTTTTACAACTGTCATATGTGATTCTTTAGGATTAGCATAAAATATTGCTACAATCCTAATTGCATGTGCAACATCTGGTCTACTATGCACAACATACATCAATTTACCGATCATTGATCTGTATAATGTTTGATTTACCTCACTTGACTGATCATCCTTTGTTAATTTGCATCCAGTGACCATAGGTGTACCGACCAGTTTTGAATCTTCCATTCCAAATGTCTTCAACACTTCTTTTATGTACTTTGATTGAGTGATGTATATGCCTTCACTTTGTTGTAAAATTTGAAAACCAAAAAATAATTTAATCTCTCCAAACATTGACATTTCAAATTCTTTTTTCATTTCATTAGCAAATAATTTGCATAGATTGTCATGTCCTCCAAATATGATATCATCAACAAAAATTTCAGCAATAATAATCTTATCACTAGTTTCACCTTTCAGGTATAAATTATTGTTGTCACTTGCTCTAACAAATCCAATACTAATGAGATAGGAGTGAAGTCTTTCATACCATGCTCTTAGTGCTTGTGTCAATCCATATAGCGCTTTGTGCAACTTACATACCATTTTCTTCTGATTTGGATCAACAAAACCTTTAGGTTAATTAATGTATAGCTCTTCCTCAAGTATTCCATTCAAAAATGTGGATTTGACATCCATTTGATAAACTTTAAATCCTTTGTAGGCAGCATATGCAAGCAATATTCTAACTCCTTCAAGTCTATCAACTGGTGCAAAAGTCTCACCATAATTAATACCTTCTTCTTGTGCATATCCTTTGCATACAAGTCTTGTTTTATTTCTAGTGACTTCTCCATTTTCATTCAACTTGTTTCTGAATATCCATTTGGTTCCAATTACATTCTTATCATTCGGTCTTGGTACCAATGTCCATGTTTTTTTTTCCAGTATCTTCTCTATTTCTTCATTCATGGCTTTAATCCATTCATCATTTTCAAGTGCATCTCTAAGAGTTTTAGGTTCAAATTCACAAACTAAGCATGTGTTGTTTCTCAACTTACTTTGTGTCATCGTGCTAGCTTTCTTGTCTCCAATAATCTGATTATGTGGATGATGTCTCCTCACATATTTTGCAAGTACTGGTTCAATCCTTTGTTCTTCATTGTGTTCTTTACTTAATGTAGGATCATGATCTTCATTGGTAATTGTTTCTTGATTCTCAGTCTGTATCGGCCGATACTCGTTATCATTACCCTGTTGCTTGGTAATGCCAAACTGTTGCTCAGGTAGAGTGTTAGGTTTCTCAATCTATGTAAATCTACCATAATCTTTTGGTTCCTTTTTGCTTTCTTCATCATTTTTCTCAGCAAATTCATCAACTCTCACATTTGCACTTTCAATCATTTTGTTAGTACTCTTATTAAAATATTTGTAGGCTTTGCTTTTAGTAGAATATCCTAAGAATATTCCTTCATCACCTATTGAATCAAATTTCCCATTTATATCATCTTTCAAAATGTAACATCTACTTCCAAATATTCTAAAATAACTTACATTCGGTGTGTAACCATATCATAACTCATAGGGTGTTTTGTTTGAATCTTTCTTCAATTGTACTCGATTCAATGTGTATACACCAATGCTTATAGCTTCTCTCCAATATACTTGTGCAACATCCTTTTCAATCATTAGTGTTCTAGCACAATCAACAATAGATCTATTCCTCCTTTCAGTAAACCCATTCTGTTGTGGTGTCATCGGTATAGAAACCTGTCTCTTAATTCCATGCTCATTACAAAAGTTAGTGAGCTCATCAGAAATAAACTCACCACCTCTATCTGATCTCAAACATTTTAACTCTTTTCCAATTTCTTTTTCCACTTTAGCTTTAAACCATTTAAACATCTTAAAAGTTTCAAATTTTTCTTTCAAGAACATGACAATCAGCATCCTAGAGTATTCATCAACAAACAAGATAAAATATCTATCTCCATAGTAAATCTGAGTTCTCATAGGACCACACAAGTTGGTATGAACCAATTCCAAAATAGCATTAGATGAATAGTTTTTGCTCTTAAAACTAGATTTTGACATTTTTCCCTTTTGACATTGTTTACACATGACATGGTTAGGTTTAGATAAGCTTGACAAACCTCTAACTCTTCTTTTCTTACTGATGTTAACCATGTTGTCAAAATTCACATGACATAGCCTTTTGTGTCATAAGCACACATCTTTTGTTCTAGCCAACAAACAAGAAGTTTCAACATTATCAAGATAAAATAGATTACCTTTAGATTGTTCACTAGTACCGACCAACTTTCCAGTCTCATCATAGATTTTCACCTTTCTATTCTCAAATACAACTCAGTGGCCTATGTTATTCAACTGTGCTACACTCAACATATTATAGTTAAGTCCCTTCACCCAATATGCATTCTCACATCTGATCTTACTATTCCACAATATAGATCCTTTTCCTTTTACTAGACAAGGTGTATCATTTCCCATTTTAACAGATCCACCATTATAATGTTCAAGGTATTCAAATTTGTCTTCATCACCAGTCATATGATGTGTATAGCCACTATCAATAATCCAAGTATCATTCTTGCTAACTTTAGAAATAAGTGATGTTTCAACATACCTTTCTTCTTCTTCTGAATCTTCTTTCAAAGCTATGAATACCACCTCAATGTCGTCATCAATGTCAAAGTCGGTGTCATAATCATCATCTTCAACAAGGTAACATGCCTTCTTGCCTTTATCTTTGTAATCTTAGTTCCTTCTTCTATCATACTGTTGGTTGCCTCTGTGTTCTTGGTTATCTCTCCTGTCAAATTTTCTTTCACCGAATTTTTCATTGTCTTAATCATCTTCTTTCTTATTTGGACATCTAGCTGCAATGTGACCAATTTCTTTATAATTAAAGCATACTAAAGGTAGTTTTCCTCTATATCTTCCTTTACCTTTCTATAGTCTTCTAGCCATTAATGCTTTAAGCTCGTCAAGTTCATCCTCATCACTGTCACTACCACTCTCATTTCTTATCATGTGTTTACTACTTGATTTACCAATTTTCAAGGATGACATAAATACAGACTCAACAGTAGGAACAATATTGTTATCAAAGTTACTCAGCTTAAAAGCAGTCAGTCTACCGATCAAACTATCAAGTGTAAGATGATTACCCAGATCTGATCTGATTTCATGTATTCTAGAGACTCTAATAGCATAAGTAGGAAGTAAGATTATAATAATTTACTTACAACAATGTCTTCTTCAATAATACCTCCTACTCCTCAGATAGCATTGAAAATCTCCTTGATTAAGTTGTTGTATTGTGAAATGTTTTCTCCTTCTTTCATTTTCATGTCATCAAATTTTTCTCTAAAACTTTCAACTTTAGCCCTTAGCACATTTGCATCTCCTCCATGAACGAGTGCAAGCTTGTCCCACATTTTTTTAGCATAAGTACATGTCTTAACATCTTCAAATTCAACATTTGATAAGGAAGCAACAATCTCTATCATTGAAACATTGTGTTCATGTCTATCTCTCATATGATCAACAATCAAGGGTCTAGTAGGCTTGATGAATTCATTATCCAAGTAGTATATAAAAGATTCTCCAATTCTAGATAGATGCAATCTCATTCTGCTTTTCCATGTCGAGAAGTTATCTTTGTTCAACTTTGGCACCTCTCTCTTATACATCTTTTGATCTTTAGCTTAAGTCCTTCATACTTTTCTTTCCAAGCACTATAGGCTCTGATACCAATTGTTAGATTACTGAGAGAGGGGGGTGAATCAGTTAAGTCCAATTATCCTACAGTCTCAAATCTCCTAGATGCATATATCAAAACCTTTCAAAAAAATAATCAATTCGGTAAGATATCAACTGTGTCTTTCTCCACATCTACCGATTACTAGTAAATTAAGTATTGTGTTCACCGATCTATCTAGTTATGAAATGTGTAAAGTAAAATAGAAATTCAACACATCATACACATATAACACATAGATTTTAACATGGAAACCCTATTAGGGGAAAAATCACCTAGGACTGGTAACCCAAAATAATTCACTCTTCTGAAGTGAACTCGGTTAGGAGCCAACCCTGTTAAAGGTTACAAAACACACTATGAGGTGTGACCTGGTTAGAGGATTTATCACTAACAATTCTCTTTTGACCATGCATTCACTATGGGGTAAACAAGAAAACAATCAACATTCATTGAATGTCATATTGAAATATAAAGATTGTTAAGTCCCACTCAATTAAGAGATTTATCTGTAGCAATGGTTAAACTGATACAGTAATGATCTGATTCAAATACAACTTTGATTTGCAAATTTTTAGATCTATGCTAAGCTCAAAATACCTCTGATCAATAATCAATTCAATCCTTCATTTCCTCCAACTCTTCTTTGCTCGGTATATGCTTTCTCTGACGCTCGATGTTGTCTACAATTTTGCTCGATTCTGTCTTCAACCATTTTGATCAGTGTTGCATGAAAACAATCCTTTTCACGTGAATTCTCCTGCAGTAACCCCATAATTAATAATGAATCTTATGTCTCCTTATATAGACATCATAAACCATTTTTGTTTCATCTATATATTTTTCCTCTTAATCTTTAGCATTGATTTTGGCACTTTAACATTCCTCGGTAGTTGTGTAATTAACACATCTCATTCTCCTTCATTCGATCAATCTTGAATTTTATTAGTTTTTAGATCATAAAAAATATTATCTTCTACCTCAGAATCATACACAATTGTCCAGCTCATCAATTTAGTCAGTTGTTGCAAACTCCATTTATTTATTTCACTTAGTCAATACCTTAATGCGTTGGTGATTACTACCTCGATTAATACTATACTCGGTATACACTACATTTGCTTGGTGTATACATAAATCTTCATTTACCGAACATAAACTTGTTCAGTTCTGATCTTCAATACATAATAGAATAATGTAATACAATCAAGTCATCAACATGATGCCATAGACTCATAAATAAGTTACCCAATGTATACCATATCCATATCTTACTCATCCATCTCATCTTTATGTGGATATCTCATTCCTTTACCATTTTCCTTCTTTAGATGTTTGTAACCATCATGACAAGTACAATCAAAACTAGTTGACATCAATGACAATGCATTAACTGATTTAATTATTTTACATATACTTTGGTAGCTTGGTGATCATCAATCATTGTCTTTCAAATTATCCATTCTATTGTCAAACTTACCTCAAGATATTCAATTAGTTGTAGGTTATCACTTCTCATCCCAGTAAGTCATCTTGGCCTCCAATTTTTGTTGGTTCATTATCCTATTGTTCACAATTTAAATGATGGTATCCTTTATCTTATTCATGAGTCATTCCCATCCCATCCTCTTATCCTTGAATACGTGTCTATTTTGTTCCTTCCATAACTCCTAGATGACAATAGATGGACCAGCTATCTATAGGCTACCGTACATGTAGCTTTTATTTATGACAGGCTAAGCTTGGAACATATTCAAGATTGATCTTGGAAAAACTAAACTCCATCCAAGTTTTTTGTGTAACCATATCCAATATTGGTGAGAGAACTTACAAGTCAATAATATATGATCTACATTTTCCTCTTCTTCTTTACACAACGGACATCCACTTGGTCCCTCATATCCTATTTTTCTAAAATTTATCATCCATTAGGATCTTGTTCTATAATGCCAACCTTGAAAACATCCTAGCCTTAGGTAGACAGATTTTATCCCAACACATATCCAAAGGGATATTTGTCTTCGGTCTTAGTGTTTTATTAACTAGCCAGTTATATCCCTCCTTAGTATTTTAATCTTCACTTTTTGAGCCATCCTAAACAAGTTTATCCTCACCTGTATGGAAGATAATGTTCCTACCTTTAAGGTTCCTAGTAATCTCATATTTCTCTCTATTTGGGATATTGATGTTAGGTGAAGACTTCCATTTCCACCCTTTAACAATATCTCCATTCTCCACTTCAATGTAATCTTTGACATATCTTCCCTACCTAGTTTATAATAGGGTTTTGGTGTTTTCAAAGTTGGATGTCCTTTCTAAAGTTGTATACCCTCCCCAAGAATCTGACCATAACAAGGCTTGGTATCTGTTGCTAAGGTTCCAAGTTGACTTCTCAGTAATATTACTTTTGCAATCTAACATGAAGTTTCATATATGCGAACCTTTTTTTTTTTTTGGCCGGGGGGGGGGGGGGGGGGTGGTGGGGTTTGTTGTCCTAAAAATACAAGTTCTGTCCTCACTATTTAAGTATTTATGGGTAAGGATTTTAACCCATTTTAAATGAGGATTTTTATGCATTCTCCAAATTAGTTTCACACCCAAGGCCTTACTTTATTCTTTAATACTTTTTTACTCCTGCCCCACCTTTTTCCTTGGGCCTACAAACCTTATCCCATGCTAATAATGAGATTTTATTTTATCCCTTGTCCCTTGCCAGAAGAAAGTTCTCTTGTGTTTGTTCAATTCATCCTTTTTAGCTACAAGAAGATTTATGCAAGATCTTTGATAGATTGACATTGCAGATTGTACTAATTTTAACATTGTTGCTCTTCTTGTAGAGGAGATCCATATGGTTTTCCAGGTTTCTATTTTATTCTTAATTCGTGACACCTTTTGATCCCATAATTTTGTGGACCTACAAACTTTGTCTAGGGGAAACCCAATGTATTTGCGAGGCAACTTTCCTTTTTTGAAGTTTAGGGTGTTGCATGTTGCATTTTCCTTGTTCTCATTAGTATTAAAGAAAAAGATTTATGATTTATCCTTGCTTATTTCTTGTCCTAAGGCCTTAGTATAGGATTCAAGTATACTTTTAAATGCTTGTGCTTCTTGTATCTCTCTGTTTCCATACAACATGATATCATCAAGAAATTTTTGATGAGTGGTGGGATCTAATTCACTAGTTATTTAGATTCATTTGAGAGTATTCATATTTTTTTCTTTAGTTATTATTCTACCCAAAGATTCTTCCATTATAATAAATAAGAAGGGGGATATTGGATCCCCTTGTCTCAAACCTCTAGATATACTAAAAAATCCTTTTGGAGTTCCATTCACAAGGATTGACATTTTGGGGGAGGAGATACATTCAAAGATTAGGTTGATCTATTGTCTGGGAAATTCAAAGCCTTCCAGACATTTGCATAGGAAATTCCATTCTACCTTATCATAGGCCTTTTTAATGTCTAGCTTAATTAGCATACCTAGCTCCCCATTTTGTTGAATAGAATGGATATCTTCTTGGGAAATGATGACCCCATCATATATAGACCTTCCTAGGATGAATCCATTTTGTTCTTCACTAATAATAAAGGGGAGAAACTTATGTAATCTATTTGCTAAGGTCTTGGTAAGTAGTTTATAAATGGTATTACAAAGTTCTATTGGCCTGGAGTCATTAAAATTAGCTGCTTTGTTTTTCTTGGGAATGAGGGCTAAGAAAGTTTTGTTAATTTCCTTGAGAATACTTCCTGAATTTCTTACTCCCTCTAAGGCCTCAGTTACCTCATCACCTATGAAATACCAACAATTCTGAAAAAAGGATGCATGGAACCCATCTGGTCCAGGTGCCTTCTCTGGGTTCATTTGTATTAATGTTGTTTTAATCTAAGCTTAGTGAGTCTAGCTACTAAAATTTTATTCTATTCATCTAAAATAATTTTTTGGAATATTTGCAAGGATGTCATTCTGATTTCCAAAGTTAGAGCTTTCCTAGTTGTTAAGAATATTCTCATAATACCTTACACCTTCGGCTGCAATCTAATCAGGGTTCTTAGTGCAAATACCCTCACTAGTTTTTATCTTAGTTATTCTATTTATATTTATCCTTTGTTTAGTGTTGTTATGGAAGAATTTTGTATTATTATATCCTTCTTTTAGCCATATTTCTCTAGATTTCTAGCGCCAAAAAAATCTTCCTTGGCTAAGATGTATTTATATTTAGCTATTAACCCCTTTTCTCTAAGGTAGAGTGTCTCATCCATTCCATTTTCAATTACCTTCTTATTAACCTTTTCTATTTCATCTTCTAACTTCACCTTTGACTCAAAGATGTTCCCAGAGTGGTCTGTATTCCACAAAAGCAAGTTGTTTTTTACCTTCTTTAACTTTCTCACCACCCTATATAACTTGGATCCTAAAAATTTTGCCTCCTTCCATCGTTGTTCTATTAGCCCTATTAATTTATCATCTTTTAGCCACATTTGTTCAAACTCAAAAGGGAATCTTTTAGGCCTAGTATCCTCTGTGAAGGTAAGCTAGATTGGTTAGTGGTCTGATCTAGAAGTAGGTAAAATTTCTATAGATAAAGTATTAGAAAGGTTAATCAATACTACCCTTAAGAAAGAACCCATCTAGTTTCTCTGTTATGTTACCGAATCCACTCCTTCTATTGTTCCATGTGAATGAATCATTGGCAGTCTTAATTTCCATCAGATTGTTTTTGTAAACCAATTCCTTAAAGTCCTTAGTAGATTCAGAAACATTCAAACTTCCTTCCCACTTCTCATTGTGGTTTAATATGGCATTAAAATCTCCTCCCATAATACAAATATGGTGTGGAATTATAAGAAAGTATTATTATATTTCACTCCACAACCTTCTTTTGTCTCTAGTTTGTGTTGGGCCATAAATATTTATAAGGAGGAATTGCAAGTTATTCTTGATACTTTTTACCCATCCACTCATCTAGTTTTCTTGACACTTCTCAATCTTGAAGGAGACAAATATAGGGTCTTATATTATTGTTAGCCCGCCTAGGGTACCATTTTCCAAAGAGCTCATCAGGGATTTTTTTAGTGGTGATTATTCGCCAATTGCTGAATATGTCCTGTGGGGCATATAGAAATTGGCAAAAATTGTCCCGTCGAGCATATAGACTGGTTCGCCCAAATTTTATAAAAGACACGTATAGTGTTCGACTTGTTCACCAGTATGTGAACATAATTTCACTACAACAGTCGGGTTGTTTTCCCATTTTTCTATTGTATATTTTACTATTATTCTCCACGGATTAAGGAAGGGTGTATTTATTGAGGATCATCATTCGCCAAAGGCCCATTATTCCAAGTGAAAGTTTTATTTGCATTAGGACCCAATTCGCCATGCATCATACATAATCGTGTCCCAAATACCCACCCTATTTACCTAGTCAATTACTTGAAATTACGCGGGGTTTGCCAAATATTAGTTGTTATCATATGCAATTGTCAGCCCCTTTGCAAAAATTCAAAATGTTAAAGACACATTTGCCGAGGAAAGTGACAAAATGGACGATGGAGATTATGAGGCAAAATCTAATGGCTGATATGAAAATGGTTTACTTGTCTATTGAAGAGATATGATTTCATTATTGAAACATGCCAAAAAGAAGGAGGCTGTAGAGATTTCAAGAGATTTAGTAGTACAAAAATTCAGTTGATTTTGAGCTCACAATTGTGATCGGTAGCGAACCGGAACGATTACGAGTCCGTAGTATCTTATTCAAGTAAAATTTTATTGCAACCTTAATTTGTTAGAGATGTCACAGTCAAAATTAAACATGAAGAGGACTATTGAAGGCAGAGATGTCCAAGAGAGGCCAATGAAATGCAAAAATATATCTTCATACTTTGGCAGGGGCAGACGCAATGGTGTTGGTCAAAGTGAGGAAGGTACATCGTCAGAGGAACCTATACAACTTCAAGGTTCTCAACCTACACAGGAGTCTATTCAACAAATTGGGGAGCCTAATAAATCTGGTGACAAAGTTGCGAAACCTAATATCTATAATGAAGATGACCTTGAAGAAGAATTTCAAGTAAATAACCAGTACCAAGATGAATCGATCAACTTCGGTGATGATGATGGTTCAATTAATAGTAACACTAAAGGGAGAGGAAAATCAAAAGAAAAAAATGATCGTCAATGGGAGATGTCTAGGAGATTTAAATTTGATTGGGTGGAAAAGTATCAATTCATTGAACCCGTGGATAGTCCAATTATAGGTGAGCCACCAGTAGAATGCAGATGTATGATTTGTAGTTGGAAGTATAAAAAGGAAAAATGGTTGCAGCTTAAACTAGACACCAAAGAGAAACATGTTGGTAAGGTTTACGAAACCTCAACTGTATATGGAAAGGAAATAAAAGTGGTAAGATATAAAATAAAGGAGCAATGTCAACATAAAAGGAGTACTAAGGAATAGTATTTGTTTCAAAAATTTAAGGCGAAGCCTGGTGAAGTTCAAGGTTTTGTTATACCTTCTAATCCTCCAAGGCAGTGCATCTGAAACGAACTAGAGTGTCCATTGAAAATTGAAATTTGACAAAAATCAAAGAGAACCTAGCACTCGCTGACTATTTTCATAAATCTACTTTCACAATTGTAAATTAATGAGTGTAGATCATCTATTTATAAGCCCTGAATCCTCATTGAAATTCTTTCTCTTCCCTAAAGATCTAATTAATTCGTAAGGTAAATGGTAACCATCCTTCAAAAATTTCCAAATCTTTCATATTTAATGCAACAGTGGGTGAAATTGGAAACAACACTTATGATAAGACATTTACTATCTTGGGAATAACAAAGGTCGAAAGGATTGCATCACGTAGGTGGACATAACAATTCTTTATTATAAAAAAAACTTGAAACCTGTGCCCACTACGTAGAAATAATAAGCAAAGTACGTTAGCTATGAAATGGCAGCAGGAAATGAACCTTTACCATTGATGTAAGATCATCGAACGATCAGAAAATAATGTCCTTAGAGGACATGATGTTTTCATTTAAGCCTTAACTTTAAGGCATTATTTTATTGAGGTCATTATGCTTTCACACATATCTGTCATTGAAAATTGAAAGGCGCCATCTAAGAGGCCATTAATTGACATTGCTTTAATTGATGGCATCTACTCATCATCATTAATTAATATTTCTATCTAATATTACCGAAGATTGCCAGTAGAATTCTACTTTTTGGTGTCAGAAAATGAGGTCACAGACTTAGTGACTCACACGTCTGTTGGATTAGAACATATTAATGAACAAAGGTGAATTTTAGACCTATTATTAGTCTTCAAAATATTTACGACAAACTCTCAGCGGAATCATGATATGTGGTATGATTCATGGTGCGCTTATCGGTACAATCAATCATACCACATGTCGTAATTCCGCTGAGAGTTTGTCGTAAAGATTATGAAGACCAACAATACGCCCAAAATTCACCTTTGGTCGTTGATATGTTCTAATCCAATGAACATTTCAGTCTGTGACGTCATAGTGATGGGACCCGCTGCACTGGCAAGTGCAACTTCAACATCAAATCAAAACCATTGGATTAAGAGAGATGAACAGTGGAAGGTGCATTTCAGATAGAATGTGGTGAGATAACTCCTTTACTAAAAACTCTCTCCGGAATCATCACACGCGTCATTCTTCAAGAATGAAAACTCAGGACTGAACTAAAAGCTTAAATCGCTTGGAATGTTAAATGTAATAATTATTTCCAATTATTCAATCGCCATACCAACTATAAATTTTTAAAAAACATTCGCCATGACAAATAAATTAATTCAAATATTTGGAAAACAGTTTCGCCATATTTTTATAAAAATGGTATCCGTTATTAAAAAATTTGCCACCAAATATCCATATTTTAAAACATAATTTGCCATCAATATTAATAATTTTCCTATAAAAAAAATTGTGGTCGCCATTTTTTTTTATAAAAATGGTATACACTATTAAACAATTTGCCACCAAATATCCATATTTTGACACATAATTCACCATCACTATTAAAATTTTTTCCTCCAAAACACGCAATTCGCCACAATTTTATACTTTTTGGGAGGGGGGGTTTCTTAAAGTTATCCCTGGAGCTCATAATTTCCTTAATTCCTAATTTTCTCCTAAAGGTATCTATCTCTTCTGTGTTAAGTTTCATTTCATGTATCATTAAAATATATGTATTAGATGTTGTAATGCAACATTTTACGATACACTGCTTATTAGGGGCATTGATGCCCCTAACATTCCAAGTAGTGAGATTCATGGCTCTATGGGAAGGACCTTCTCTTTCCTTGCATAGAACATAGAAGTCAATTTAATCCGACCCTCAACAAATCCATCACTGGCTCTCAACTTTGACATAGATTTTCTTCCTCTCTTCTTATTTTGATTGGCACAATTGGAGTCTCCTTCCTAGATTCAGATTGTTCAATCCCAAGGATTTCAACACCTTCTTCACTTGCTTTGTTGTTTAGATCTATCATCATTTCTACATCATCTAACTCATTTTATCTAATATCTTGGAACTCCATTATTTTTGCAATTCCAAATTATTTTTGCAGTGCTATTTTGTCATCATCCACAAATTTTTCTATAAGATCATTGATCACCTCATTGCATACATGGTTCAATATTAAATTGACTTCTTCTTCAACCTTATCACTTTCCTTTGGGATATTTAATTTTGTTGCCTCTTTTACCTCATCAGTCTCCTTCACTGCTAGATCAAGCATCTCATGATTAATCATTGTGGTTGCCTCTTCTATCTCAATGTTTTCAAATTCATCCTTCATACCGGCTCATTTTGTTCTCCAATTTCAGTCTCAGCTTCTATTGTCTCTTTCCCCTCTTTGCGTACATGGTTCATTATTATATTGACATCTCCTTCAATCTTTTCACTATCCTTGGGGATATTTCCTTCTAATATCTCTTTTACCTCATTAATCTTCTATACTACTAGATCAAGCATCTTGTTGTTAATAGTAGTGTTTGCCTCATCTATCTCTCTATTTTTAGATTCTTCCAAAGCCCTATGCATATATAACTCATTTTGTTCTCCAATATCAGCCTCAACTTCAATAGGTAGTAGGATGTTGTTTTCTGAAGCAAGGAGCAATTCCTTATTATCCTTAGTTACATTATCCTTGCTTTTTTATTGGAATTAATAGGGGTGGAGTGTCCCACTCTCTTTCTTCCACAATCTCCCCTTCTTCCAACTCTCCTAGACCACATGGTTTAATGATAGTATCTACTTGTTCATGTTGGTTGAAGCTTATTGTGAATCCTTCCTTTTTCTTGTTGAAGCAGATGTTGAATCCTTTGTCTATCTTAGGTGAAACATGGTTTGGCTTCCTAATAATGTTGGCAGAAGGATCCCTTGTCCTATATACAATATTATGAGATATTGGCCTAGTATAGAATTTTGGTTTGATGTAGTATCTAACATTAGTCGTGATAAACTCTATGGTATTCAAATGAGTCAAATTAGTGTCTAAGTTAACTAACATTTTAAGATCTGTAGAGTATATCCAGTTCTCTTTCATGGCTACAAAGCCTCCAAGTTTATCTCCTATTTTAAACAGAATTTGGGAGTGCATAAGTTCAACGGGACTTGGTTTCTTAGTCTAATCTATTTAGACAATTTCTTAAATTTATATAAACTAGTGTTGAAGTTTGGTTGCCAATAAGTAAATAAGAAGTTATGACCACAATAAAAAACATAATCTCCTTTCATCAATTCATGTTTTTATGATTCCTCTTTACAATCAATGTAGAGAAAATGATTAGGGAGAATTGTTATACTTACCTGGCTTGCATAGTCTTGCTCCCACCAGTTAGCAATTTCTCCAATAGGCTTTCTGCTTTCACACCATTTGGGAAAAAAACTAAATTTTCTACAATGATCCCTCAAACCCTTAGCAAATCTTTCCTCTCTAACTTCCAGATTGGGGATTTTATCACTCTCTAGTCTAGGGTTCCCTATATGCGATTTGTTCTGCAAAACGTGCACTTCCAATACAAAACTCTTATTGGATTGTCTGTCCCGGTGATTCAACATATGTCTGGGCTTTATAATTCTATATTTGGATAGCACATTACCCCTTATTGGATCCATTCAACCTAGGTGGGACTTAGATTCATAATAATTAGGGTTAGATTGATCTAACCCTAGTATTGTTATATTTCCAGAGTAGACACTTGGCATGGGGCAACTTGAGGAGGAATCTCCAAAGCTCCACTTCTCCCCAAGGGCTATCTTATTGGAACCTGAGGCACATTCTAGAACTTTTGTGGTGATGGGAGAAATCCATATCTGAGCACCCAAATTTCTTCTAATAAAATTCTTTTCCTTGTTAAATCGATCAGACCCGGTTTGAGTGTTCATTGTCCTATGAGTCTTCTTGCCTAGAGCTACCTGCCATTCTTGAGTATCTTGCCTGTCATTCCTAAATCTTGGATGCACAAATTCTGTGGTCACCATTCCCTCCCATAAGTTTCCAACATAGATTGAAGGGGCTTATTGACCTTCACCAATATATTTGTTCTTGGGCCAGAGAGAGAGTGACGACCCAGAATTGCAAATTGATTTACAGAGAGCCCATTCCTTAACCAAGCAGAATCACATGATTAAACTAAAGCTCTGAATTTGTTTTACTACAGTTTTTCACATGGTGCGAGCCATATATATATATATATATATAAAATTTTTATTGATAAATTAATTTAAATAATATTATACTGTACAAAAAAATCAATACATTGAAAAATATAAATATTTAAAACTATAATCATTCATTACATTTTCTCAACAAAATATAAATATTTAAAATTATAATAAAATATAAATTTATATAGTTTAGATTAACTTATATTATTTTTTTTGAAATAATTAACATTAAAAATAATAGTAAATAAATGAAAGATATATAACTATTTGATTAATGTATATATAATTAATTCATAGAGATTTTAAATTGTTTACCAATAAGGTTATGTTATGATTGAAATATGGAAAGAGGGAGAGATCTAGGGGAGGATATAACAATAGAAAGAGGTAGATATAGAGGGGTAAAGAGTGAGAGAGAAAGAGGTAAGAAGATAACGAAGACAAAGATAGAGATGGAGATGCATATGGAGGAGAGGGATATGTAGAGAAGAAAAGAGATATATGAAGAGAGATGAGAAAGGAGTAGATATAGATGGTAGAGATAAATATATATTAGAGGAGACAAGGATATATATATATATATATATATATATATATATATATATATATATATATATATATATATATATATATATATATATATATATATATATATATATATAGAGAGAGAGAGAGAGAGAGAGAGAGAGAGAGAGAGAGAGAAAGATTCACTTGATTGTATTATATATATAATTTTTTCTTTTAAAATGCTTATATAACTTCACTAATATTTACATAAAAAATATAAAACTTGAAGAATCTTCAAAATTTTAAAAAATATTTTAGTTGGTTTCATTTTATTTTTTACTTTTTAATTTTGGTTTTACTTGTGAAAGTTAAAATTTTAACTTTAACAATTCTAATATAGTTTATTTCTAGATTTTATATTTTATTTGAAGCATAGTTTTAATTTTAAAAAATTTATTTATTTAAAAATTTAATATAATCACACTTAATTTTATAATAAACTTAAAAAATTTAATGTAGTTCATCTTTCAATTAATGTTGATATTGTTTGTCTTATATATAGACATATAAAGAAGAAAAAGGGAAAAGAAAGAGGAAGAGAGAAGGGAGAGGTAGATAAAGAGAAGATATAGAAAAACAAAAGGAATGAGAAAGAAAATGCAAACAAATGAGGCCAAGTAAGAGAAGGACTACACACACAAATCTCTCTCTCTCTCTCTCTAGATATATCCTTATATCTCTAACTCGCTAACACTCCATCTTGTCACCTTTCTTTTCCCTCTTTATATCTCAATCTCTACCCCTCCATCTCCCATGTCCTTATTTTTATCTCCCCCTCTACCTCTTTCTATCAATTTCTACCCCTCTCTCTTTCTCCCTCTTCCTATACCTCCAATCTATCTATACACCTCTCTATCGTCATCTCTCCATATTTCTTATTTCATAGCTCCCTTCATCTCTATTTTGATATCACTTAATCTCTCTCTACATTATATCTCTCCCTCTCTCCACCTCTATATATAACACTTCCAATCCCTCCTCTCTCCTTTTTTTAAACATAACACGAGCCTATTCATAATGGAGTCTAATTATCTTCTTAATTAAAAGGTTTTGTTCAACTATGTTTGGGTTTCTAGTGATTTGAAGTTATCAACTCTTTATTGATAACTACAACCTCATGTTCCGCACAAATATAATTAAAACTAGACCAAAATTTCCTTTATTGACCTTTCACAAATACTCCGCGTACACATTGCACACCAAGGTGCAATTGCTAGTTATAAATATCAATTTATAGCTTCCACCTAAAAAAATTGTAAAACAGTTGTCCCAAAAACCTACCTCCATATTATTTATTGTTGACAATAAAAGGTCCCTTTATTATTATTTTTTGATTCCCCACTAAGAAACTAAATACCTAAATGGACCACAAAAACTATTGGGTGATGGAATACCAAATGCCAATTCTAGTCAATTCTAGAAGATGTTGCAATTCTGGAAGATACAAATTCTGAAAATGATTTCCGGAATATGGGCTGACCCGTTTGGTTCACCCGGAAGATGACTAAGAAGATGCATAAGGAATTTTAATTCTTTATTTTAATTTATTTAAATATGGTGTGTATATGTTTGTATATATACACACATACATGTGTGTATATATACACATGCACATATGTGTATATATACACATACACACATGTATACACATATGCACACGTGTATATACACACATGTGTGTGTACATACACACATACACACATGTGTGTATATATACACATGTATGTTTATATAGTGTGTATATATACGTACATGTGTATATATACACACATGTATACACATATACACACATGTGTATATATATACACAAATACATACATGTGTGTGTATATACATATACACACATGTATGTATATATACACATCCTTATAGCAATATAATATACATCCTCGTAGTCATGGATCCTATGAAATATTAAATTTGGTTTTATAAAAATTGGAATTGAAATTCGAAATTTCAATTCTACTTATTTGAGTGGAAAATGAAATGCTCATTTTAGGGGCAAAATTAGAATTTCGAAATTTCAATTCCAATTTTTTGAATGGACACAAACATAGAATTGACATTATCCAAAACTCTAATTCCAAAATATCCAGTCTAATTCCAGCACCCAAACGGGAAGCAATTTGGAAGAGGAATTACAAAATTGTACCATTTCTAGGATCTCATGCCATGTCCCTGAAAAGCAACAGTGGTGGTGTTATGAGCGATCTGAAACCGCGTCTGTGCCATTCAGATATCTTCCGTCACATGCTCTGCAAAATTTTCAGCTGTACATTATTTTAGTTGCAAAGTACTATTAACCCTCTTGTTAAATCTCTGTTAAGTTGTCTGAAATGATTACATTCATCATACGTATTTGTTTTACTGCAAACGTTTGATTACACTGCGTGAAGGTGAGTGAATTAATGGCATTACTGATTACTCTGCTCTTTCTTTCTGCACATCAGATTTATTTATGAAATTTGGGTGATTTTAATGAAATGAAAGAGCCAACAGTTCTGTCCTCATTTAAATCTCTTCTGTCATGTAAACTGTGTTTGCTTAGTGCTACAAACGTTTGAACACTGCGTGCAGTGCAGACAGTTAATGGCACTCTTTGAATTGTGGGTTGGTTTTAAAAAACCTGTACGAGATTTTCAGCTGCGAACGAAGGAAGAAACATCAAATGCTGATCATCTCTTGACCTTTCAGTCTTCCTGCGCCCTTGGTATTCCATTTGGCCTTTCTTTGGATGGATAAATCAAAGCAAGCAAACGAAAATAGAGGAAGCCTTTGAGTGTGCTCTAATAATGGTGCATTTTTTGTGCACTCAACTTTTTGATTATTAATATGAAAGGAGTTAAAAAATAATTAAAAGGTCATATATATATATATATTAATAGTTGATGTTTTTCAGTTTATTTGGTTTGTGTATAATTATTAGGACATTTATATATGATTATTAGGATAAGTACTCACAATTTTGAGTGCACAATTATTTGGGTATCTTCAAGTATCTTGGTATCAAGCGACACTTTCAAATGGCTACTTTTTGACCCTTCAATGCTTAATAAATTCTACATGGAGCTTAGTTAATTCCCAAAAAGCTAAGATATAGATTTGGTTCAATGGTGAAAGATGAATTTTGAGCTAAGTAGGTTTTTTCATCTTTTGAAGTGTAAGGGAATAAAATGATACGTAAAAATAAGGATATAGATTTGGGATGATAATTGAATTATATAGCATGTTTTGTGAATTAAAAAATAATTTATAAGGATTTAGTTTTATGTGCAGTTTGATATTATATTGGTTGGATTCTTTTATTATATTTTATCTTGTAGTTGAATGCTAATGATGTTTATTATGTCCAAATTCTACAATTTTACAAAGTTATCATCTTAATTGTATTTTCGTCTTATTTGTACCTTTATTCTTATCTTTACATACTCTTGAGACCATCCTTATCATTTATTTATATTGAAAATAAACCCCAACTTTACACATTCTTCACATTTATCCCTTACATATGTAAGTTTTAATGATATGCTTGACATGTTTACATAACTACATTTTATTCAATCATTTTATAACTTATTATTATTATAATATATCTTTATTTTTCACTCCTCCAATTTCTTATATCCTTTGGAAGCATTCAATTGGAGGGGGCATATGCTTGCATCATATATATTTTTCATATCATCCTTTAAATAGAAAAATAGAAAAATTCCCTATCTACCCCCTCCTCTTATTTTTTTAAAGACAATTAAAACAACTTGTAGTTTATGCTTATTTTGATCATGCAGTAGACACCATTCATTACATAATTTTTTATTTTTTTAATGTTTCAATGGAGTGCTAATATGATGAAGGTACAAGAAGAATCGTTGTATTATTTTATAGATGAGTTTCTTTATGAGTATTTAAATATTTACTTTTTGGTTTCTTGAGAATGCATATTTTGAAATGAGGTTTATGTTAGATTGATACACACATCAAAATATGAGTAGAATGCAATGATGAAATTCACAGACCAATGCCATTTCCTATTTTATTTTGTGCCCAATTTATCTCTTAGACTCATTTTATAGAGATCTCAAATTGACTCAAGTCGATCCCAAGCAATTTGGAGTCCTCAAAATTTAAAATTTTGAAGTCAAATTCTAACTTTACCATTCCAGTGTTTCCACCCCATTATACTAAACATTATGAGCTAATGTAACACATGTTTCATGAGACATATTATTATGCTATGACATTCAAAGACATTCATTGTGCATTGTAACATACATAAAAGAATATGGTCTTTGATCTTTCTCATCATTTTTAATTTGGTTTGCTAAAGGATTTGACTTTAGAAGAGCTAGTTTACCAATTGAATTGACAAACTCTTCAATGGTGTCTCTAGATATCACCTTGATGGATTCAAATATTTGGAAGACAAAGGAAAATATATTCTAAAGATATTTTCCTTCATATTAATCTTACACATTTTAGATCATCTTTATATACAAAATTGGTTTTTATAGTGCACAAATTTGACAAATGAATTTTAAGAACCCAATTAAAATTTGATCTTCCACTTCTAATATTTATTAAAAAATTATGAAAAAAATTACAATCAAAATACTAATCAGCACTAAAATTTCAAATTTTGAGAGGATGAAGTTGAACACCTCACAACTTTCATAAGACTTTGACCCCCCAACAAAAAAATATAAGATCCTAACTCTAAAATAAAGAAAATAATTCTACAATAAAATAAACTAAAGATAATTTTTTATATATTCAACAAGTAAAATAATTTTATAATAAATAAATAATTGTTACATATTTATCCTTCTCCCTAACAAATTCAATATAAATGCTTTAAAAAATCTGTTAATTTCTTTTGAGTATTTAAAATATCTCTATTAAAATATAATTTTTAAATATTTATCCATCTCCAAAAGAAATTTAATATAAATGCTTTAAAAAAATCTGTTAATTTCTTTTAAATATTTAAAATATCTATAGTAAGTAAATTAACATAAACCGAAGAATCCACGTTTACGATGCTACTTAAAGTACAAAATATGAAACATTAGGTAGTTTTCTATTTTTAACAATTTCATCCGCATAAGAAAACATATTCGAGATCACGATTAAATCATACTGTCGGCGGCCATCGTCGCTACCTATGTACATTCCCTACGGCAAATATCTTACGGGGATTTCAAAACATACCTTTAGCGCATGTTTAGGGTATATACACAAATTGACAATTTAATAAAACAAAGGCTCCAAATCTACAAATTTTGATTTGATGTCTTCATGCGAAAGAACTGTTTAGATTAATACTTGGTGAACAGTAACAGATTCCCTTTTTGAAACTTTTTGCTGAACCAACAAGCCAATTTATGGGTCGATTTTGAAACTTCGTTTCGTCCTCAACTAAAAGCAAATTGCAGCAATCCTTTTAACAAAGAATAATCAGTTGATATCAGAGCTGGTACTAGGATCTAGCCTTATGATACAAGCAGAATAGATTAGAGAATTCAAACAATGTCGAATGCTGTCGTGGAGATCTCTATCTACATTCACAAATTTCATAATCTCGACCTTTTCCAACAAGGGTGCATTTTTAACTTGTCTGCATTCAGTTAAAATGTTCATGCAGTTTATTTCTTGCCATTCTTTATATTATTTTGCGTTGGATATGTAACTTTTTAGAATCGATTGTTTACACTCGTGTTTAATTCTAATCAGGACTGGTTTGCCCATGTACTCTATGTATCTTTCATGGCCTATATTTTGCAACTAATGGCTCTCGGATGTGGGCAATCACCTACATTTAATGATTTTGAGACCTGGGTTATGATTTATATTTCCCAACTGATGATTTTAAGATCTGGGTGTTGGTAAATCAATGCCTTCGTTGTCAATACAGACGAACTTCACTTTTTATGAGAATTTTTCCTGCTTTGGTTTTGTTTAGTTTTCTGTAAAGATGCTGTGTTAATGACCTACCGTGGAAGGTGGTCTTGATGGTCTAGTAAATCAATAAGAGATCTGCATTGGTTTAAGTTGATTTGCAAATTGTTGTTTCTTAGGTGAATGCTCATTTAGGTTTTCACTTTCAACTAGTATTGGGGATTTCTACGATTGCCTTGTAATAGTGTGCATAGAAGGGAAAATTCAAAATTGTGAAGAAACAAAGAAATTATGCTAAGGAAACATGCATATGCAGAAGTTTAGATAGAAACTATTAACAATTATTTTTTCCAATTCTAATCTGTAGGTTTGGAAAGAAAAGAAAAATAAAAATTCTATAACTTTTCTGAGAAAAGTTACTGAATTCTCGAAAGAGAAAGGTGTTTTTCTAACAACAATTGGGGGAAAAATTTGTTCTCAAATGGGGAAAGTTTCTTGTTCTCAAAACAAATTGCTGAATAAACCACTAAAATTTTGCCTGTTGTGGATAAAACATAGGATATTAGGCTTTGCTTTACTTGGTTTCCTTGGAGATTGATTATTGAAACATAGTTTGAAAATTCAGAATTCCTCATTTCGGTGTGTTGACTCATCGCTTTGGGGTGTGATAGATGGTACAAGCTAAAAGTGAATTCAAGGCTGGAGGGTTCTGAAGATGTTGCTCGGGGCATTCCTACTCGTGTAGTGCAATATGAAGGTAAACGGTTGCCAATTTCTTTTTCATCCTTTATTTATTTATATTTTGATCTAATTGCATTTATATGATATATTTGTACAAGCTTTATGCAGGTATAAGCTTAGTTCACTTCTGATTTTCAATAATCTTCACAAGAATCACTTTGTAGTAAAGTCTAGACTCTACATTGTTATTTTTCACTTTTATTGCATTTTTTCTTGTTGCATTGCATACAGTGCTTGAGGTTGGTTAGGCTTTGTATTTGCACTTAGTAGCATGCCTCTACTTTCTGATTTAATGGAATACATATCATAATCACTATGTATGGGGCAATAAACTGTCCAGAACACACAAATTAATAGAATGCATATCATTTTTAATCTACTCTTTATTCATGTTTCTCCTGTGATAGTGCCACACTTTTGTTTTGAGAAGCTGGAGGGACAATCAGTGCGAAATTCTTTTGCTGATCTCTTCAACAATAGTTATAATGCATGCATAATTAATTTTGGATAGCATTTGCCTTCCATACCAGTGAGACAATGTTGCAGCCTCTAAGCTCCCTGTATGTGACATGCATAGAAATGATACAGTGAGAGTGTAGCTGCTTATGCACATGCACGTGAATAATTAGGAATGAAGTGAATTCATCCCTAAAGAATTAATTTTGATTTTCTGTTCTTGAATTGCAACTTATTATCATTCTGTCCTCTATATGGAAGTAACATAATCAACCTTGAATATGAAGACATATTGACTATGGTTAAATGTTTTCCTTTTCTATTAGATACTAGAAAATTGCTGATAGAAATTTTGAACTAAGAAGTGCATAACCTATATAAAAGTTATGTCAAAATTAGTACAGTGGTTTTTATACCAGGATTTTTAATTTGGTTTATGTTTAAGTTACTGGACTTGTTGTGGGTTCGCATAAGACTTTTTTTTTCCTTGAATGCAATTTATTATCATGCTGAATATCTAATTTACTCATAATTGCCTATAAAAACAGAATATTCAAGTACCTCATACTTGTCATTTACATAAATAAAAATGCTCATAAATTCATTTCCTACTGGCTATATCACGTGTAGAAGTTGCCTCATCTATAGAGACTTCAGCAAGTTGAGCAATTGTAGCACCATATTCAGCACACTCAAATCTTTGATCTCAATTTTTTGTATACAACATTTTGTTTATAATTTTACAAGTACAAAACATAAATGATACAAATATATTATCTCAATCAAAGTAACGGGAATCGGAATCGGCAAGGCCGAATTGAATTGTGAATCGGCTATGAATCGGAATCGAATCGGCCACGAATTGGCAAATTTAAAAAACCCTTGAAATTTAGAGATTTTAACAATTTAAAACTTATTTCATGCACCCTTTATTGAATATAACTTAAACACACTATAACATCATCAAATAGAAGCTAACATACATAAGCAAGGAACATAAATGATAAATCCATCACATTTGTTACACGTAAAATGTAAATTGTAGCTGAAGTAAATGGATTTTTGATCTCTTTGGTGCTCTTCCTTCTTGCTGGTTGCAAACCTCTGGTTTTTCTTTTCTTTTATTCTCTCTCACTTTTCCTCTCTTCTACTCATGCTAAACAATTAGGAGGCCCTTTAGGGTTAAAACAAAGAGGAAAGGCAAAAAAAACCATTAAAAAAATGTGTTTTTTTATAAAATTGACTTGACTTTTTCCCTAGCCGTGCAGCCAGTTTTTAACGGTTTTTTGGGGCGATTCAGGCGATTCATTGCCAAAAAATCAGCAATCTGGTTCACTGGCTCATAAAAAATCGGCAGGCCTGAATTGAATTGCCAAACTGGTGATTCAGGCGATTTTTTGGCGATTCTTGTTACTATGATCTCAATATATAGCAGCAAATGAAAATTAAGTAAAAAAAGATGCATACTTGAGAGAGAATTGTTATTGCAAGAGGTGGCTACCATCATTTATTAGCATCTTTTTGTACTTATCTTGAAGAGCGCAAATTCCTTCAAGAAATGAAGTTGCCAAACTCAAACTTTGGATATCTAGATCTAGAAATATTATTCTAAATGCAATCTTGTAGTCAGTAGCAACCTCTTCATCCTTATGGTACCACTCTTCTCAGCAAGGAAATTATCTCTTTTCTATAATACTTTGGGGACAAAGAAAATGCTAGGAGATGTAAGGGCGTGGTCTTCGGGTTCCAATGGTCAACGATGATCTTTTCCACACTTCTGAAAAATACTTTTGTTCAGTTATTCTCTTTGGCTTTTATTATGGTTCTTATTTCTCCAACAATGGAGTACATGCCATCATAAATTTCACCCAAACATGGATGATTTGTATCAGCATATCGAATCTTGCTGGTGACGGGCTTAGTGAAACTTAAAGAGTCAAAACATATTCCACATGGGCCTACCATTCATCATCTAGGATCAATACTTTAACTTTATTGGCTCTCTCTATACTTGATTGCCTCCATACACTCCAAAGATTGTTGATTACCATAGCACTCAATGCATCTCGTACCTTCACGAGTCATCTTAAGACAATTGTGTGATGACAACCTGACATGTTGTAAAGATAAATAAAAACATGACATGTCATTTATCAACACTTAAAAATGAAAATTATAAAAAAACAAAATTCAAATTACCTACAACAACTCCAAGTTGGAGAGGGTCCTGAAGTTGCCTTTGTGACATATGATTATTAGTCAAACATTTGAATTGACTCTCTCAATTTCTGTGCCAATCTTTTGCAATATTAATTTGAGTGAGTGGATCACAATGTCATGCCCCTGTAAATTCACTAATACAAATTGCCCTTTTAAACAGCGGACATGTTTTGAGGAAGACGGGGAAACATGAAGGCAGTGATTCCGATATTATCAGCAGTGATCAACATGACTTACCGTTGACTGATATTTGTTATTAAACATTAATGATGCAACAGCCATTCATTAAGAGGTAGCGTGCAAACTCAAGGGATGGTTACTCTTGGGAGGTTGGTGACTATTGAAGAGTCACAAACCTTCATTACTTTGGAGTGTATATATATATATATATGATGGGTTTGGCACTCAAAGGGGCCATGGAAGAAGTCAAAGAGAGCATCAGAAGACTGAGAAAACAAAAGGAATATAAATTCAGAATATACATATATCTTTATCTGCAGAACCGATATTTGTCTGTGTGTTGTATTGGACTGCATGAGAATTAGTGAAATACTATCTGATAAAGACTGATCTACTTTGCTGTTGATATTTATAATAAATGTTCTTTATTGCGGGAATTTATACTAAATGCTCCTTACTGTTGACATTTATATTAAATGTTCTTTACCTATATCTGCCTCTGTATAGTATGACTCATGATGATTCCTTTGACAAATCTTATCCATTGGGCTATCTCATTTTGGACGGGAGACATGCCATGCCGGTAGAGACACCCCAAGTGGGGCTGGGAGTCTTGATGAAGTGTGTCATTCCTTGCTTCTGGGTTGGGTGGAATGGCTCAAGGTGTCTTGTATGGTCTCTCAATTGGTGCTCCATAATGATGATAAATTGGATACATAGAATGTCAAAGAAATCCCATATGTGCATCTTGAGTATTATAGTAGTAAGTTGGAATTCTATTTGTTTAATATTGTCTTATGTGTTTATTTATCTTGTGATACTAATCTGGTTGCAGGATCTATATCAAGATATGAAAGTCGCAACCCCCATTCCAAAAACATTATTTAAATCCTAAAATAAAGTTTTAGGGGAGATTGAGTCAAGTCCTAATACGGGACATTACAATTGGTATCAGAGCATAATCCTGCCATAATATGAGAAATAGTTGATGCAATCTAACCCAAGGGCTCACAGGGCTTTAGAAAGAGAGAGAAGGAAGCTAGCATCCGTCAACCCTCCTGCATCAAACAACATCATGAGTGAGCAGATGAGCAATGAATGGAGGAGCTTCACGGAGCAAACCGCTTAAGCCCTAATGGAACAAAATGAGAGAAATGAATGAACCACGAAACTTCTCCTCCAAGCCATTTGAAATATAAGTAATAATTCTCGACCCAACCCACCCAATGGGAGGGATAGTAACTCCAACCACTCTGACATTAACAACACCTCCTTGAGGGTAGCAAACCCTAGGTCAACAAGACCTACTTTCTTAACTAGGGAGTAACACATGGAAGAGGCAGAGGCAAACACCCCACCCGTGGATAATATTGATGAAATTGTGGAAGCATACTCTAGGCTTGACCTCGAAATGTGGAGAAATGCCCCTTTCAAGGGTTATAGTGATTCCAAAATGAAAGCTGTCCCTAATAAGAAAAGGAAAGTGCAACTCGACAAAGACCTAAAAGAAAGGGTTAGCAAGATGACCCTCCCTAAATTTAATGGGTCAAGGAAGACGACACAATCTTGGGTCTAAAAACTGGACACTTACCTTGCATTTAGCCCAATAGCTGAAGAAAATGCCATAAAGTTTGCCACGCTTCACCTAGAAGGGACAACCCATGATTGGTGGCATCATGGTTTCATCAGTCAGGATCACCAACACATAACCACCCATGATGAGCTCACCCAAGAGCTTATCCAAATATTTGACCAAAAATATCCCAAGTGGTACTTTAGGGAACTCACATTACTAAGGGAATGAGGAACTTTGGAAGAGTATGTCATTGAGTTCCAGAAGCTTTTTGTAATGTACCCGAAGCATCCCAAAGAAGACTAGCCCACTCTTTTGTCCAAGGACTAAAGGATTCTATTCGTGGCTTAGTGAGCCCCCTTAACCCTTCATCACTTACGGATGCGATTCAAAAATCATTAACTATGGATACGACCCCCACAAGAGACAAATACCCTACCAAAAGTCAACCTTCCAATATTCATACCAAACCTTTCCATAAAAGGGATAAAGGGCAATATTCTCTCCTATCCTACAAGGAAAAAAACAATTGCTTGAGAAAAGGATTATGTTTCAAATGTAAGGAAAGAAGGGAACTTGGACGTGCATGTCGAGGAGGTGATTCTCAAGAATGACGAGATAACCTAAAGAGAGAATTTGTGCTTCAAATGTGAAGAACCTTGGAAACATGGACACGTGTAAAAGGAGGTCAAGGTCATAAAATGGAAGCAACAGATGACGAAGAGATTAAAGAAAACCTTGACAAGTGGATAAGGTATGAAGATGAAGAATAGGGAATGATGGCCACCATCACTCATGCCTTCAAGCATCGTACATTCAAAATCAAAAGCACTATCAAAGGATAGAAGGCTATTACATTAGTGGATAGTGGAGCATCCCACAATTTCATTAATGAAAAGTTAGTTACATAGATGAAGCTAAAAACCAAAGACTTTAAAGGATTCACTACTTAAAGGATTCATTGCAACCACAACTAGAGGAGCTCTGGTTAGATGTACTAAAATAGTTCCACAATAAGAAATTAAATTAGGGAAACACTCTATCAAAGAGGACTTACATGTAGTACCATTAGATGTTGACATAATATTAGGTGCTCCTTGGATATACTCCCTAGGATGCTTCAAGGTTGACCTTCTTAACTCACAAATTCATTTCCAACATGAAGGACAAGAAATCACCTTGGAAGGGTTATCCAATGGTTCCCCAAAAGTAGTTTCTTGCAAATGAATGAAAAGAATCTTTAGGCATGGGCAAGGATAGTGGGCTGCCCAATGTAAGATCCTAGATAAGATCTCCACACATGGTAATGCAATCCACATTGACATCCAACCGATCTTGAGAAAATATAAGAAAGTATTTGATGACATTCCCCCAAGGCTACCCCCAAAGAGAGGATTTGAACATACAATAGAATTGGAAGAAGGGGCAAAACTTGTGATCACCACACCATACCGACACCCCTGTAATTTCAATAAAGGAATTGAAAAACTATTAAAGAACTACTCAAAATGGGACATATTCAACTTATTTCCATGCCTTTCACATCATCTGTGGTGCTAGTTAAGAAAAAGATGGTGCCATGAGAATGTGCATAGATTATATGCAACGTACCAACTATATTATCCTAAATAAATAGGAAAATAAAATTTCTCTTACGAGGAAAGGAAATATGCTTTAACAACATAATTGAAATAACTACCTTCCATTTCCTATGAACATGAATAAAAAATTCCATTAATTAACTAAAAAGAAGTTACCAACTAATTTCACATGAATATGATTTTAACTAATTTATTCTGTTACTTTAACAAAATAAGGAGTTCAATAAGGAATGTAACATTAACTTTCATATGAAAGAAAGTAACATTATATTAACTACCAAGGAATAATTGTTGGTTCAATTTGTGCTAAACTTCTTTTAGCTTCTGACCTATATAGGGCGAAAGAGTATTATTAGGGGTTTTTGCCACCCAACTTTTGATCTTACGGTTGTGACCTAACGGTCACCCACACAACTTCCACATAGAAATGGCCCAGCCCTTCCCAAGGGCATGTAAACACGGCTTCAATTTTCTTGCCATCCGAGACTTGGTGTAGAACCCACAACTGTCATAGCCAACCAACCTATAGACATCTTCACCTATTATGGTGCCTTCCTTGTTAGACATTGCCCTGTTGGTTCTAGTGACTAGCGGTTACTACCCGTAGCATAATTAACCTTGGCCAAGGTTTTAAGGTACAAGCACAAACCCCTTGCAATCAATGTCACCATCAAACTCATTAAGAATCAGAAAGACCCCTTAATCGGATATCCACATCCCGATGGACTCATTGTTCATATGTGATCATGTTTTCTCAAAATCTTGGCCACTACACATTATCCCACCCACTAGATTGATCAAAACTGTTTATATGATTCAAGTGGACAAGTAATCAGTTGGTAGTTTTCTGTCTCAAAGATTTGCAGACAAAAGATTTCACTCAATCAGATTAGTGTCTAAGGGCAGGAGTAGAATAAAACTCATGGCATATGATCAGATATTACTGTTATAAAAATATGACCAGATTCATCTAAATCAGATTGATGTACCACACAGCCTCAAGAGAGGATTGACTATCATGCCGTAGTTCTATGGTTCATTCAGGATCTTCTCCTAAGCAGATTATCCTATTAATTAAGGTAGAGATGATAGAGATACATATACGATTCCAGTCCAATAGCAGATATAAATTCCAGTCAATAGTAGATAAAAATATTATAGATACATCACACAACAAACTTTAGTTTTATATACTCATAATCAATTATGTACAAAAGAAAGCCTGCAATTCCATGAATTGGTTAGAACTGATGGGATTAAGAACCTGAACTTTTTATCTTGAATGGCTTAATGCACACGATGTCCACCCCAATCAGATCAAGCATAACTTCCAATCATCCCCTTTCTACATATGATTTAATGGTCTTTTCTCTGACATAACAACATTATGAAAGCATATATCGAATGGTTCTTTCCTTATCATGAACAACAAATATGAATGCATAGGATTGAATGATTCTATTATGAACATCAAATATGAATGCATAGGATTGAACGATTCTATTATGAACAACAAATAAGAATGCATAGGATCAGACAACTCTATTATGAACAGCAAATAAGAATGCATAGGATCGAACGATTCTTTTATGTACAACAAATAAGAATGCATAGGACCAAACGTGTAAAGAACCTGGCTGGCTCTATGCTGAAGATTATGTTTTTCTTTTGAATTGTTTTGCAATTTTATAAATATATAAAATGATCTCAGGCAGCAAATAATTTCTAACTCCAAATTCACCAATTAATTCAATTCAAAGCCTTCCAAATATTCAAATAACATTACATAAATTCGAATGAGAATTGACACCTTAAGAAATAACTCAGCTGCTAGGAATGAATCGCAGCTCCTATGAAATGGTATGCAGCCTCAAAGAAATAAATCACAGCCTCTAAAGAATATCGCAGCCACCAAAGATAACATCTCAGCTACCAAAAATAATATCACAGCCACCCAAGGAAGTAAATCGCAGCATCCCTGGATAAATTTGCAGCTTCCTTGTATTAAACCGTAGCTTCTTTGGATTGCTGTACGGACTCCCTAATTTATCATGTATGGAATGAAATCACTACACAATTCATTGGCAATTGGATTCCAACTCAAAGTGTGCGAAATTCTGAAGAAGATTCTCCTTTCTTCAAAACCAAGAACAAACCCTCAAACCCTTCTCCCAAACTTCTCCACAAAATGCAAAAAATAGATATCATTGAATGAATTGCTTTTTGCCCAAAGTATTTCTTTTATAATAAAAGATATCTTCTCTCACACACTTTTCACTTACAAAAGACTTTTCTTTATGTGCACATTTGAAATATAATAAACTATTATATTTCTCTTCACTTTAATGCTGAAAATGTCCCTTTCATTAAAATAATCATATTTTGACACATAGGGTCTTTGTTTTATGAGCTCAGGATTTAAAACTTCTCAACCCGGTTCCAACGAGCTGTAACACTAAGATGCCCACAATACATTCCCAATAAAAATAGCAACCTTAGCCGATTTAATTAAATAATAATCGTAATTCACCCATCTTGCGAAAACAACTGAAGAAGCATCAGAATCAAAATTTGATAGCACAAGAGTGATCCTGATGATGAATGAACCTGACAGGGTGACTTACTAAAAATAGATGCTCCCTCCAAGAATCTTGGAGTCCAAACCGGAAGCTGGAAATAAAATCTGAAAGCATCATATAACTCCTCTAAATCCTCCGAGCTTAGTAGAACCATAAGTTGACTTACTATTTATAGTAAGTCCCTCAAAATGGGGCCAAAACCCACAATAGGGTCCTCTAATCACTAGTATTAGCCTACAAGGACCCAATGATAGGCTAAATCCACTAACTCCAATGCTCGCTCCAGATGGGGACATTACAAAATGATCCATCCTTATTATGAACAACAAATATGATGAACATATAAATGCATGTGATTGTATGATCCTTTCCATTATAGCAAAATATAAATGCATATGATCAAGAAACAACAGTAAGAAGAACTAGTTCCATGCCTGTATGCTAAGATCGTGTCCAAACTGAATTGAAATGCAACAAAGAGAGAGTGAGCTATGCTGATCCTTCCCAAATTGGAGAGAACAAGCTCCCCAAAAACGGTAATCACAGACTGCAAGAACACCATGATGAACTCGTATCCAGAGAAAGAAATTCCATAATCCCCGCGCAAGCAAAGAATGCTCTCCAAATAGACGAGCCAGCAAGAAAAAGGTGGATGATGGCTAACAAGTAACTCCTTGCTTGTGGTGGCAAGAGGAGTTACTCTTGCCAACTCACCCGACTTCCCTCCATAATGTAAATGTGAGCCAAAGGTTGATAAAGAGAATCAATAATGATAATAAATCATCATGCCGAACAAGAGCAAGGAACAATAATGTCATTTTTAATATATATGTATATAACATATATTTAAACATTAATTTCATGTGTGTCTATGTCACTAAATGCATACGTGCATTATCAACTTTGTGTCAACTTTCATCTTGCGTATTCAACTTCTCAATCATTGTGGAGACATCCACCTTGTCGTCTTAGAGCGTGACACCATGCATGATTGTTTGGTTAGTATTCATATGTTTAATGATCATTGACAGACATGCTTACATTTAATCACATTTATACAAATATCTAAATGCATAGCCTGAATGAAAATGATAGAAGAGATTACCATGGTTGTTCCTTAAGATTGACAAGAAGGGTTTAATGCATAAATTTAACAATAAGGCCAAAATTCTAAATTACACCACAAGAGAAAAGTAACATCTAGACATCTAAGGCAACTCCCCTCCCAAATTTGATGATTGGTAAAATAGTTATGGTTCCAGCTTGGATGGAATTCTCAACCTTCATTGTGTGTTCACATACCCTTATGCTGATGATACTCTTCCCTCACTCGCAAGATGGATCTTCTCTTGCATCCGCTAACAAAGAAGGATTAGATACGATCATCATTATTATAACAATTCATTAACAAAATCAAAATATACATTAATCATTCATAATGAAGTCTCAATATTCCACAAACGAAATTCAAATCATCATAATCATGTTTTATGAACTCAAATAAATTGATAAATCCCATAACCTTCTAGCTTCACGCTTCACATGAAATAGTTATTACAGCTATTTAAAAAGCTCACAAGGAAGGGATGTAATATTATAGAGCTTTAAACAAGAAAACCATAAAGAACCGATACACCATACAAGAATAGATGAATTGATTGACGAACTTAATGGAGCCAAATAGTTCTCCAAAATTGATGTACAATCAGGGTATCATCAAATAAGGATGAGGAAAGAAGACGTTCCTAAAATGACTTTTCAATATCACTATGGGTATTTTGAGTTTTTAGTCCTACCTTTTGGATTAACAAATTCCCCAACAACATTTCAGTCTTGTATGAATCATATATTCCAAAAACAACTAAGAAGGTTCTTACTCATATTTTTTAATGACCTTTTTATCTACAACAAGACGTGGGAAGAATGTCTCAAACACATAGAGGAATTTCTTAACATTTTGGAACAAGAATCTTTGTATGCTAAAGCTTCAAAATGTGAGTTTGACATGGAAGATATCCTTTACCTGGGCCACAAGATTAATGCACAAGGAGTAAGTGTAGACGAAGAAAAGATCAAAGTCATTAAGGAATGGCCAAGACCTCGAACCTTAACACAACTAAGGGCCTTTCCACAAGATTAATGCACAAGGAGTAAGTGTAGACGAAGAAAAGATCAAAGTCATTAAGGAATGGCCAATACCTCGAACCTTAACACAACTAAGGGCCTTTGTAGGACTATATAGTTACTATTGATACTTTGTGAAAAGGGTTTTAAAAATAGCCTCCTCACTCATAGACTTGACCAAGAAATGGGCTTTTGTGTGGAGTGAGGAATCTCAATAGGCTTTCAAAAGATTAAAAGAAGCAATGATCTCTTGCCCTGTGCTAGCTATCCTTGTTTTTACATTACCCTTTGAGCTACAGTGTGATGCTTTTGGTGAGGGAACTAGAGTTGTCCTTATGCGAAATAAGCATCCTATTGCTTTTGAAAGTCGTCAGATCATTGAGATAGAAAGACATTAGTCAATCTATGATAAGAAAATGTTGGCTATCATGCACACCTTGGCCAAATTTCGATAGTATTTGGTTTGCAGAAGATTTAGTATCAAAACAAATCACAATAGTTTGAGGTTCTTCATGATTTAGGACCTAAATAACTGGCAACATAAATGGGTAAGTAAACACAAGCTTACGATTTTGACATTAAGTATGTAAAAGGGGTAAATAAAGCTGTAGCAAATGCTTTATCACAATGACCCCATTTGAACACCCTTACAAGCATTGTTGCAAAATGGAAGGATGATATCATTGCAGAATATGTCAAAGATCCATAGACCAATGATATCTTAGAAGGAAATTTTCCATTGAAGAGTACAAAGTGGTGGATGAACTTATCCTATGTAAAAATGGGATATTCCTTGTGCCCAATTCGAAAATGAAGACTGAGATCCTTAAGCAATATCATGATAACCCCTTATTAGGCCACTAGGGTTCTACAAGACTTAAAACAACTATGGGAGAAATACTCTTGGAAAGGACTCAAGAAAGATGTTTGAAAACATGTACAACAATGCATAGTATGTCAATAAACAAGACAGAGCAAAACCATCCAGTGGGTCTTCTACAACCCTTACCTATACTAGATAAAAAATGGGAAAGTATCTCTATGGACTTTATAACAGGGTTACCTAAAATTCAAGGGAAAGATTGCATCATTGTGGTGGTAGATCAGCTCACTAATTACACATATTTCATAGCGATATCCAATAAACATCGGGCTCCATAGATAGCAAAAGTATTCTTTAAGGAAATCATCCGATTACATGGCCTCCCAAAGAACATTGTCAATGATCCGAACAGTCAGTTCCTTAGTCTATTTTGCCAGAGCTCTTCTGGTTAGAAGGAACCAAACCAATAGCTAGCATGAGTTATTATCCTCAAACGAATGGGCAAATTGAAATTGTTAACAAATGGATAGAAGGATATTTGAGGAATTATGTTACAAGCCAACAGAACACGTGGATAAAATGGCTGCACCTCGGTGAGTTTTGTTACAATACCACTCATCGTGTGTTGATCAAGATGAGTTTGTTCAAAGCATTGTATGGATATGTACCAACTACTTTCAAAAGTTCGATTTCACAAGAAAGTCAGGTACTAGGGGCATAAGATTTTTTACAACACAGCATGGACATTATGAATACTCTTAAAGGTAACTTGCATCAAGCACAAAATCAACCTGAAATCTATGTGGACCAAAACCATACCAAAAGGTCATTTGAAGTTGGAGAATTGATATTCTTGCGGTGGCAACCATGTAAGAAACTAAAGGCCTGATTCTATGGACTATACAAGATTTTGAGAAAGATAGGAGAAATGGCTTATAAATTGCAATTGCATGAGAATAGTCATATCCACATCTTCCATGTATCTCGACTAAAGAAAGAGCTAGGGCAACAGGTCACCTCATGTGTAGAGTTACCCCCGCTTGATAACGAGGGCAAACTAATCTTGGAATCAAAAGCAGTTATCAATATGAGGGAAAAGTGATCGAGGAATAAGACTTCCAAAATTCTTGATCAAATGGAAGGGCCTACCTAAGGAAGATGCTACGTGGGAAGGAGAGGAAATTTTCAACCATTTGAAGCTAAAATTGCCTGAGGACAGACAATCTGGGAAGGGCGGACCGTTATGCCTCTGTGAAAACACTAATATGAATTGTCCTTTTAAACAATGTTCATGTTTTGAGGAAGATGGGGACATATGAAGGAAGCGATTCAGATATTATCAATAGTGATCAACATGACTTATCATTGACTAATATTTGTTATTAAACATTGACAATGCAACAATGATTCATTAAGAGGTAGCAAGAAAACTCAAGGGATGTTACTCTTGGGAGGGTGGTGCCTATTGAAGATTCACAAACCCTCACTATATATAGGGTTTGGCACTCAAAGGGGCCTGGAAGTAGAAGAAAGCATTAGAAGACTGAGAAAACAAAAGGAATATAAATTCAGAATATATGTATATGAGAACCAATGTTTGTTTGTGGTATATTGTGTGTTGTATTGGACTGCATGATAAGTAGTGAACTAATATCTAATGAATATTGATCTACTTTGCTATTGATATTTATAATAAATGTCTTTATTGTGGAAATTTATACTAAATGCTCCTTGCTGTTGACATTTATATTAAATGTTCTTAACCTATATTTGTCTATGTATATTATGACTCATATGATGATTCCTTTGACAAATCTTATCCATTTGGCTTCACTATATATGGGATTTGGCACTCAAAGGGGCCATGGAAGAAGTAGAAGAAAGCATTAGAAGACTGAGAAAGCAAAAGGAATATAAATTTAAAATATACATATATCAGAACCAATGTTTGTCTGTGGTATACTGTGTGTTGTATTGGACTGCATGATAAGTAGTGAACTAATATCTATTACAAGTAGGGGTTGCCGTTGCACCAAAAGATCGCCCTGTTAATGCCCGATACAACCACTAGACTTATAGAAGACACATGAGGCTGTTAAATCGTGTCACGAATCCTGAAGGGGGATGTTGGTGGTTAGTCCAACAATCCCCCCCCCCTCAGCATCACCCGAGGGGATTCAAACCTGTGACCAAGCTCTGATACCACTTGTTACAAGTAGGGGTTGCCTTTGCACCAAAAGATCGACCTGTTAATGGTCGATACAACCACTAGACTTATAGAAGACATAGGAGGCTGTTAAACAATGTCACGAATCTCGAAGGGGGACGTTGGCGGTTAGTCCAACAATATCTAATGAATACTGATCTTCTTTGTTGTTGATATTTATAATAAATGTCTTTATTGTGGAAATTTATACTAAATGCTCCTTGCTGTTGACATTTATATTAAATGTTCTTAACCTATATTTGTCTATGTATATTATGACTCATATGATGATTCCATTTGGCTATCTCATTTTGGAGGGGAGACATGGTACATATGAAGGAGTGCAAGTAGCTAGGAAGCCACACCAGTAGATACACCCCGAGTGGGGCTGGGAGTCTGGACGAATTGTGTTATTCCCTGCTCCTGGGCTGGGTGGAACGGCTTAAGGCTCCTTGTATAGTCTCCCAACTAGTACTCCATAATGATGATAAGTTGGATAGATAAAATGTCAAAGAAATCCCATATGTACATCTTGAGTATTATAGTAGTAAGTTGGAATTCTATTTGTGTAATATTGTCTTATATGTTTATTTATCTTGTGATACTAATCTAGTTGCAAGATCTATATCAAGATAGGAAAGTGACAACCCCCATTCCGAAAACATTATTCAAACCCTAAAAGGATGTTTTAGGGTAGATTGAGTCAAGTCCTAATAGTGGACATGACACACAATCATAAGTACCCTCCACTATAGAACCAGTTGCCTACAATTTTTAATGTTGTCTATTATGATTTGGACAACATTTTCAAGGCCCTCCATTTCAATGAATTCTATAAGGATATTGGCAATGAAATCTGCATACTTCACTTGCCCCTCACAATCCATTGCCTAAAAAAGCATCATCCCTTGAGGGGACACTGCAATGACATTGATGAATGGTCCATTTTTGCAATTTCTTCCATCCATTAGAAATGGACACACTTGTTTTCGGCCATGTATCCTTGATTGCTCTCAATGATGCCTCTATTGAAGCTTTCTCTTTCACCAATAATGTGTTTCACACCTTTTCATACCCAATACTAACATAATCAAAATGTGCATTGGCAATGGCCATCACTATATATTGCCACTATGGTGATCTAACAACATTGGACGGAAGACCATTGCCATAAATGCAATGAGCAATGCTCTCCTTTGCAACCTCCCTCTCTTCATTCTTGAAGGCCTTTTCCATTGGACCTCTTTTACACAAAATATTCTCATCTTTGGAAGATGGTGGCAATGGCATGGAAGGATGTGGGGTAATTAGTTGTGATAAGCCACTAGAAGGTTTATGAAAGTGTTTTTGTCCAGAGGATGTGCTCTTTGATCTATTACATATCATGTTGGCATCCTCTTCCTCTTTAATATATGCCATTATTTGCTACTTTGGCAATCCTTTTTTATATGGCCCAAAGAAAACTTTTATTCCATGCTAAGGAATTGCGTAGAAGTGAGCTTTCACTCAAAAACATGAGCTCTTATACTTTTTTCCCTACAATGCCAATGATAACCCCCACCACCAAGAAGTTGTTCAATCATTGTTGTATGTCGCCAAAGAGGTGACAATGTATCAAATTTAAATTAACTCTCTGCATTTGAGGTAATTGAACTAGAACTGCTAGCCATTTTATATGAACCTAAATTAACTCTCTGCATTTGAGGTAATTGAACTAGAACTGCTAGCCATTTTATATGAACCTAAAACAAAAAAATCACAAATTCATTAATACTGCATCTTTTAAAAATGGGCATAAAAAGTAATTTTTTTTCAAAACCTAACAAAACAATAAAAAAACTTGAAAACATTCAAAAGCATTATTTACAACTTGAGAAAAACGAAAGATTCACTCACATTTGATGCTTAAATCTACTTTGTGGAGCTATTTCTTGCTTGTTGGTGTAGTTTTAACTCTTTTGTAGCCCGCACCTTAGGAAAAAAATGAACCAACCTTCAAAACCCAACAATGGGAGCTTGGAGGAATAATATACAGTCTTGGTCTTTTTTGTTTGTCAAATGAGTTGAACAAAGTCTCATGCCCTCACTTTAGGGTAAGTTGCTGCTTTTAAGTAATTCTTTTAAAACTCCTTTTTAAAATGTTATTTTGTTAATGTTTTTGGGGTCTAGCGGTTGCTGGTCCCCCTAGGTTTGCTCGAGTTTGTCCCAGGTAGTGCTCAAGCACCATGAACGATGCCTAGGGGGGAACTTGGGGCCCAATTGGAAACAGACCCATGCCCAAATCAGACCTTTACCAGTTGGGGGCTTTCTAGCAATCCTAAAAACATAGTTTAATGTTAATGGGCTACAAAGCTAAGAATGCTTGATGCGGGAAAAAATATCCATTATTAAGCGTGCTCAAGATAGAGTAGGATTGAGATGAGTGACTTGGCATGAAGATTCGATTGTTGGATATAAGTCTCGATGAACTGTTGATACCATGAAATATGTAGTAGTTCATTTTAACAGTTTCAATCCCACTGTTTCACTCTTGGTGTCACCTAATTTGGTGGAAGTCTCGGTTATTGGGTGTAACTTTTGATGGCAACGATTGATACTAGAGTATGTAGTAGTTCATTTGACTAGTTTCAGCCCCACCTCTTTCCTTGGCATCACTTGATTTGGTGAGTGTCAATTGGACTACTCTAGCTTGTGGGATATCAGGCATAGAAGAAATCATCAATCACAAATTGATCATAGTTACCAATCTTGGAAAAACAACATCTTAACTTGTTGCACTACAGAAAGTCCAATTGCTTGACAAATGGCTGATAAGTTATATCAGGTTTGGTATAATGTCTTCAACTAGATAGGCAATTTAATGAAATGTTAAAGATCCTACTAAAATTCTAGACATTTTCTTTTGAAGGAGCCCATATATGCTTGGAGCAAAGAAGTTAAGAGATGATGCATGAAAAATTTAAGAAGCCATCGCTTTAAGTTACACTTATTTCCAATATGGAATTTGCATGGAAAATATGGATGAGATCTTCTATCAAAGAAGCATTACATACCATTTTTAAATTATTTGGATTGGAAAAGTGTTTTGACACCTCAATTTAAACTATGTAGTCCTTTGAGACTATCATCCATGCATCTACATACCAGTTTTAATATTTTAGCCACAAAAATATCACTGTCTTTCAATTTGCATAGTAACACATTCCAGTAAAGTGGTCTCCATAGTTCTTATACAAAAGGTTCCCTTATCAACCAATGGAATAGGGAAAATTTAAAATACTTAAAGCTTTTCGAGGCTTGACTCTTTTATTGACTACTTGCTCCTTCTCCCTTATCTGTACTGCTATAATTGTTCCTAATCCTTCTTCCATACTTCCATGTAGCTTTGTCATTTGACTGCTAATCTGATTTAGAATTTTCTAAATGTCAGCACTTGCTGACATTGATGTACAATGTAGCACAATTTTGTGTCCTTTCTGAGTTCAGCAAGGCTTTTTGCTTCTGTTATCTGCTGAATATTAAGTTGACTCATATCCTGCTTGATTTTGTGGATGGATCTCCTCAATTTGCTGAATTGCATGACGAATTCACCATGTTGTCTTATGGAACAAGTTTATAGGGTAGAATATGTTAGAGAATAGCATTGATCTGATTGATGGAATATCTATATGTGTGTGTGTGTGTGTATACACACACACACACACACACGTGTGTGTGTGTGTGTGTGTATAATTGTATTTAATATACATAACCATCTAAATGAATCAGTTATGCTTAACTAATTAATCAGTAAACTAATTAATAGTTACATATATGTAGAGTTGTGACTCTATTGTGAAAGTCACACCTCTACGTATATATGACTACCTATTAGTGTATTTATAAAGGATGCTTATTCTATGGTTGATATCAATCACAACGGCAATATCAAGCAATAGTAAGCATTCAGATTCTTTCTATATATGATCCTTGTTTTTCAACAGAATATTGTAAATTGTTGCCCAAAACATGTAATACAAATTGACTGCTGTTTACTGCCTAATTCTACTTGATTGAATATCATAAACACTATAATGAATGCAAAAATTACAAATAACTCATAACAGCAATTACACAAAGATTTCTTGATATTCAATTATGAGCTTATATAGAACTTATTCAGGGAGTTCTAGGCATGTGCTCCCCCATTCATGTTTACAATAGGGGTATATAAAGTAACCGATGGTTGCTGTGAACTACCAACCGTTGACAACTACCAACTGTTTACAACTTCCAACCGTTAACATCTGAGAATTGTCTATTTTGATTACAAGTAAACTAACAAACTAACAAAGTTTCTTGTTAATTACATCAGCCCTATTAAAAAAGAAAGTCATCTTCTAGATTACTGAAAACAAAATTGAAGGTAGAATAAAAAGAACTAAACACTTATTGAGGAGGCAGTAGAGAAGTTGTCCTTGGAGGTGTATAAACTAAGGAGGGCAAAATGGATTACTGAGAGATGCTTTGGCGCAACCTATAGACTTCTTCTGTTTAAAGCTTCAAATGATGGGGAGCTAAGAGCTCTCATTCCCGAGTTGTCTTCTCCAACTAAACAATCTCAACCAATTGGTATATGGTCCTCCCATTTTCCAACTATAGCTCGGCCAACTGCTTCTCCTTGTTTGTGAGCTAGTTATCCTTCTCATTTAGTTTCTTTTCCTTCTTTGCTCAATGATATGTGATTGTTGAGCTAACTGTTCTTGAAATCTCTAGGTGAGCTCATTGTCTTCAACACATAACTTTTGTGAAATCCATACAAATTCATCCAACCGCACCACAAGTTGACTGTAGGAAACCAAATCGTGTCATAGTAGATAGAAATAGAATACTACCAAAAACGTGGACTCTATATCATAGAGAGCATTGAACACCTTGCCATCTCTCCCCCCAAAGGAAGGTGCTATCTTGGTAGGTTGCCATTGTATTTTCATTCAAGAGTCTGACTTATTGGCCATCCTTTGGAAAAGAAGATTTTGTTGAATTCCTCTTTACATCCTTTCTCCATGAACTTTAAGATGCATCGGGCCTCTTGCAATACTAGAATCTAATCGTTTGGCAATATCAACCACTTCTTGCATAACCACAACCGTTGGTGCTAGATCCCGTTCATTCCACTCAATGGCATTTGAGGGGTCCTCTGGATTGGGTTTTGTAATCTGGGTAGTAATTTCGTCAAGACTATTGGAATATTTGTCTAGAATGAGTGAATCTGTAGGTAATCTGATGAGCTGCTCTTGTATCTCTAAAGGTTGCCGTTGTACCAAGGAAGGATGACCTTCCTATAGTGATTTAATGTTATGTGTAGTTTTGTGGGTAGGGCACAACTAGATACATCATATTCTCACTAGTGGGTTGGATCACTATAGGTTGATTTGTTTCCTATGGAGGGCTTAGAGGAGGATATTCATTTATCTCAATGGGAGCCCCTAGTAACTTCAACTATCTATTTGCTCAGAGGCCTCAATTGACAAGTCAACTGGTGGAAGTGATGTAGCAGATGTCATTGACTATAGAAATGGTATCCATAGTGGAAATAGCTCATGCAATGGAAGAATGAACCTCCATTATGGCTTTGTTGACGACAAAAATAGATTTGGATTTGTGTTGGCTAGATATTTTGCAACCGACAGTTTGAAGGATCAATTGCAAAACAGTGGTTTTTAACCACAACATGTGAGACACTATCTCTCCTAATTAAGGGAAGCCCCCCCCACCTATTGTTACTGAAAACAACCTATACTAAACTTAACACCTAACATTAGGTACACTAAGCTAATTGACATGGTGTTACATTCACCAAACTCTCTTCTTTCAGAGTAGGTATTCTACTTTCATCGTATTCTCTTACTTTAGAATACACGATTCATTCTTACAACAATATTTTGAATACAAATTAGCAAAGTTAGAAACAAGAAGCTCATGAAAGCTCACAGTCTTTCCACAACTCCTTATGTGAATTCAGAAACAAGTATGAAACATACGTGCAACTCAAAGTCTCCAACGTATATTTCACCTTACATGCACAAACCGAAAAAATAAAAACAGCACAAAGTCTGCAAGTTACCTCCTTGTTTGAGCATTCTACAATAGCTTCAAATTTGACAAGCAACTCAAAGTTTGCAAGATTAAACCTGAAAACCTAATTATAACTCTAAATACGATTTGCATCTCAAAGTCTGCAAGATTAAACCTGAAAACCTAATTATAACTCTAAATACGATTTGCATCTCAAAGTCTGCAAGATCAAGTTTAAATTCCTCTTGAACAATAGCATAACACTCATAATCAATCTTTGGAAAATGTCATCACATAACACCTTGAATTAGCACAAAGTCTAAAAACAATTTGCCTCTTTGATTAAACGCAATTTTGTTTACATCTAAGTTCAAAGTCTTAGAGTGCTCAAAAGTCGGGGAGAGTTTTATTGCCTAGCCAAAAGATAAAAATTACAATGAAGCATCCTCCTATATATAGATTAAGGGTTGAGAGAAAAAGGTGGGAGAAGTCCAACTAACTAACACTTATTCCACAACTAACTAACTACAGTTGACTTATTCAACATTGCAAGTCAATAACGGGTATGGAGGAGATGATTGCAAGTGCAAATGGTAAAGACATGTAAACTTGCAAATAGAGTCTGGAAACCCGAAATTGGGTGAAAAACTAGAGAAAACTAACTTTAAAACTTGAAAATTGACAAAACAAAAGCGAGAAACTATGACCAAGATGACACACAACCTAACGCTTATGAGATTTAGCCTCGTAAAGCATGCCTTAGAGAATGGAATTACAATTTTAGCTCAAAATTCATAGTGGTTGCTCTAATTTTATGAATTCAAAAATTAGGGACAATACTTTTACTCCTAGATGAACTCGGGCTTTCAGTTAGAAACCCTTCAGTTTCTTTGATTATTCCCTGCAGTCTTCTACTTTGTTCCCTTTGTTTCTTTATCCTCAAGGATCTTCTAAATTTTGTCTCTAGTGATTCATGATCGCTTCGAAACCCTTTCCTCTCCTTATTTGGATATAAGGGCATTAATTCTCGGGAATGCATCGTTGGTTAGTATCACACTTCTCTTCTTCCCTTTGGTTCCTTTCCTTGTATCGTTATAGTATGTGCTGTCTACTAATAAGGAGGAGATATTTCCCACAACAAGTCAAATTGTGATATTGCTATCAAGATTCAATTGTGTAGTTTTTGAGTCAAACTCATTGACCCATGTTTCATGTGTAGTGGTTCACAAGAACCCATCTCTCATGAGAATGAATGGAACACTTAGCACTCATTGCATCTAGGTGATGCTCATAGAGGTGAAGCACCGGGAGGTCACCCATCCCAGTAGTACTCTAGCTCAAGCATACTTAACCACAAAGTTTCCTCCAAGGTTAGGCCCACTTTGCTTGCAACCCCATTTGCAAAACCTTCAACAAATGTTGTGCCTTATGAACCATTCATTAGAAAGCCCCTTAAGCTCACCTTTGTGAGCTTCGCCTAGATGCAATGAGTGCAAAGTGTTCCATTCATTCTCATGAGAGATGGGTTCTTGTGAACCACTACTTATGAAACATGGGTGAATAAGTTTGACTCAAAAACTACATAGTTGAATCCTGATAGCAATATCACAATTTGACTTGCTATGGAAAATATCTTTGTCTTATCAGTTGGTGAGATTAAGGGGCTTTCTAATGAATGTTTCAAAAGGCACAACACTTGCTGAAGGTTTTGCAAATGGGGTTGCAAGCAAAGTGGGCAGAACTTGGAGGAAACTCTGCGATTAAGCACACTTGAGCTGGAGTAGTATTGGGATGGGTGACCTCCTGGAAAGTCCTGGTGCTTCACCTCTGTGAGCATCACCTAGATGCAATGAGTGCTAAGTGTTCCATTCATTCTGATGAGAGATAGATTCTTGTGAATCACTACTCATGAAACATGGGTCAATGAGTTTGACTCAAAAACTGCACAGTTGAATTCTGATAGCAATATCGGAATGTGTTCTTCTTGTTCTTTGTTTGCATGGAGATATTGTATTGTCATGCAAGGACTCTCAGTAATTGGTTCAAAAGATGGTCAACATTGCCCTTTACTTGTAAGCTGTTCCAAATCATGTCCCAAGGAATCTGTCTCTTGACGGCTTCCCTCTGAACATGCTCCTTGATGAATATATCCCACAGCTTTACAAAATCTTGCACAAAACCATCTTCCCTTTCCTCATTTTCTTGTACTAGTTCCTCCACGGGCCGCCCCATTACATTGCCATTTTGTTTGTCCTTGCTTTGTATTCTACCAGGTTTCTTATTGGCAATGATGCCAAATGTTTATTGCCTAATTCTACTTGATTGAATATCACAGAGCAAACAGTATAATGAATGTAGAAATTATAAAGAACTCATAACAGCAATTCCACAGATTTCTTGATAGATTCTTTCATGAGCTAATCCAAAATTGATTTAGAGAAATTCCAAGCATGCAGTCCCCTGTTCTTGTTTACAATAGGAGTATTTAAACTGACTGATGGTTATTGAGAACTACCAGCCATTTACATCTGAGAACTGATCAAACTGACTACAATTAAACTAATAGAAATATTTCTAAACTGCAATAGCTTCCTCCCTTTTCTCATTCTCTAATGTCAGAATACTGCTTCCACCTCTTATTTCTTGATAGTTAGTCAACTATATTCTGATGAGAATTTGAACAGCAGAAATAATCTCATACCCTCCCCAAAAAGGAAGAAGGATAAAAACTCACAAATGAAGAAGGAATGGTCTTAGAAATGAAACAGAATTGGAAGAAGTTGACGAAGGCTTTGAGGATTGTCTAGACCCTCAGAAAACCCACTGAATCCCCCGCCTGGCAAATCTATCCTGCAGATTTGATGGCCATTGGAGTTCAGGTAGATTTAGTGCCTTAGCATGGGACTTTTTAATATCCACCTTTACATTCTTCCTGTTCCCTCTAAGTTCAGTGGTATCTAAAAGTGGCATGACTTGGCTGCAATGGAATCACAGCTGTTTTAGAAATGACAGAGCTAAGTTTTCACCTAATGCAACATATTTTGCAGTTTCCAAAGTGGGGGATCAGCCTATATTTTGTTTTCCCTTTAGATGATAATTTATATAACGACTTAAAGGTGGTGAGGTTTCCTCCTTGTATTGGTATAAAGTTTTAAATCATGTGACTTCATCTCTGCTTGAACTGTAATTAAATGATTTTCTTATCTTCATGATGTGCAAATTTCTGGGACATTTCAACTTCACCTTTCTTCCACCTATTGCTTGGCATCTAGTTATTTTAATCTTGTCTGATTTGAGCCTCACCCCAATTTTAGCAAACATTTTAGCAATTGTACTGCTTACATCCAGTATGTTGCCTTGAAATATCCTCATGGTGCTTCGAGGCACATTCTTTGATGTTTTTTTGATATAAAATTGATTCAGTAATTGCAAAGAAGTGAAATGTCGGTAATGTAAATGTTCAGAGAATGAAAAATGAATACCCACAAGAGGTATATGGAGGATAGCCATGCACACAAATATTCGACATATGCAGGAATTCCTTAATTCAAGATTTTGGCTCTTCAAACGTTAAACTCTATGTATTCTTATTGAGTTTTTCAAAACTCAATCACAATTCAATATTGCAGTGCAACTATCATCAATTTTAAACAAAAACTAAGAACTTGAGAGACTTAAGTTATGCCATTCTCATCTTTGGATTCCTGGGGAGAAGTGTGCATCAATTTTTATGGCAGTTACAGTCCAGTGTGATCTAAATTGAAGCTGCTGCAGTTTGTGAAGCTCATCTTGAATTTTATAAGGAAAACCCGAAAGATTCAATGGAGTGGGCTTCTAGAGTCCTTCTGAGTCCTGCTATCATACACGTGCATGCAGAGAAGATGAAAAGAACCGGTGTCACATGCGGGCTCTTCTATAGCAAGTTCTGTTGACAATACATGGACATTCTGACAAGTTCAATATAACCTGAAATCTGGCATAACGTGATTGACTTTGTTTTCAGACTTTGTTTCATCAATTCTTCTCACTCCTTCCTGATTGGGTTGATTCTTCCAGCCATTGTCAAACATGTGGATTTTTGATGTTTAACAAAAGCGAATTCTTGAAGTCATTCTCCAGATTATCAACTAAAAAGTCAACCTATTGAGCTGTTTGTTTTCTCTTGCTGATATGGGGAGAGATATCTAGCCAGTGCACTTGACCTTTTTCAACTGATACTTGTTCTAATTTATTCTTCCACTCTTGTAGCTATGAGCCCCTTATCATAACACATTTTAGATTTGCATGGTGTAGATTTAGCACACCAGCAATATTGTTTGTCACATGGGCCACGACTTCTGCAAGGAAGGCTATTGCTTACTAAAGAGACTTTGTAAAGATCAATCTTCTTCATATGGAATAGAGAAGTTTTAAAGGACAAAGTCTATTACTACAAAGCCTTTAAACCGTGTAATCTTCTTTTCAGAATCAGTGATAACGTTAAACTTAAAACACGAGTAATAATCCAGTAGACATTTATAAAGCTGAGAGATTTCATCTTCTGAGAAAGATGATAGGTATCCCATGACATACCCACACATAATTACCAACAAAGAAGGATGAATTACTGACAATGTTATTGTCTTAGACCATAAATGGTATGAACAAGTGACAAGAAATAAAAAACTGGTTTGGAAAGAGAGATTCCTTAGCCCAGTCAAATACCACTGTAAGAGCAGGCTGGATGCCAAACAGTTTTTGCAAGGGGATTCCTTACCAGTGATATATTACTGGAGAAATTTATCTTCTGCACTTCGAACAGTCTTATGGAGTACCGCTTTCCTTTGAGTTGCAGCCTATATGAAGCCTTATGTAAAAGTTCACTACCTTACTCTACAGATGGTAAAATCTGTCTCCAATTTCCTTGAGTCAGCTGATCTGACATCCTCTGCATAAATTCATTCCAAAATCCAGAGATACCAATAATTTTGAAAAGCAGAGGGTTTTTCTCCAAAGAAAATTTTCTCTTTGTAAAAAAACAAGCCTTCAAAAAATGATCTTGACACCCACACACTTTCATGATTACCAAAGAGTTTTTATAAGCATGCATCTGACTTTTAGTTCCATGCCTGTATTAGTGAGCATATTGGTGACCCTTTGTATTCTGCCTTTTTATGTTTAACCTTGCTGATAGTGAGATAGTTTACTCTGCTAGTCCCTGATGATAGATTCCAGTCTCCAAGAGCTGCATATACCTTGTTCAATGGCATGGATAATGGTAGAATAATTTCCTTTTATGCATAATAAATTTTAGCCTATTTTGTTGACTACAGAGAGCTTTAAAGGTTTAACTGCTCAACCCATCACTAGGTTGTTTTGCGACAGCCTAAAATGAATTGTTTAAGCCAGAAGTCACTGCTTTTTGTCACCTTGGGATATGCCCCTGCTTCTATTTACAGTATGGCTCCCTTCAACCACGCATTGAACTTTGATTTTAGTCTTCCACTTAACTTTTAAGTTTTAAGCTTAATTTTCCTATCCAGTCTATTTCTTGTACCATGGGAGAAATTTTTTTTTGATACTGGTCCAAAAAAGGGATTTTACTCCAAGTTATGGATATGGTGAGTAATGAAATTTCTTTCTTTTCTCAATCATACATCTTAAATGAATTTGGTGGCTTTATATCCTTAATCTTCTTCAATACAGTGGGCAAAGTGTACCTTATTGGACATGGCAATGGCATGGTTCGAGCAATAACTTTTAGCTGAAAGGGAAAATAAGGATATAAGAGATTCTATCATTATCTTGATGCTTGCAATGCAGTATAGAAGGTGGATGTAGTAGGTATTAAAACCATTGATCTAGATAATGTAAAATATATGCTACTCTAGAAGTTATTCTTTCATTTCAAATTCAAAGTGAAGCAAGAAGAGATGTTTATTTACTACCAAATTTTATAACAATGTTGAGTGTATTCAGTTAAAACTTATGACGTTTAAGATTATCATATGAATTGTACCATTTAGCAAATTTTCCTCTTTTGATTCTTTATTTCTAACGAACAGTAGATGGTTTTAAAGTTTTAATCTTGGAAAATATGGATTAAGTTTTTGTCCATGAAAAAGAATATAGGAAAAAAATTATTCCTTGGACTTTATTGTTAGGATATGAATTAGATATCTTTTGGTTTTCTTGTTACATTCAAAATTTACAACAAACCATGTCAGCTTCAGAATACTTGAAATTTAACCTTCCTCGTTACATGAGTTCAGTTTATTGAGCTGGAGACAGTGTACAACTATAGTGAGTCATTGATTAATCATAAATTTTTGACGGATACTGTGATATTCTGAAGTATGATATTCTGCCCAGTTTAGTTTGATGACCAGGCTTTAACAGCTTCCAAAATTTTCTATTAATAAAATGTTTCTTTGAATTGATTCCTCCCTTATCATATATATTTTCTATTCAGTTTATTTCTGTAGAGATCTAGATCTCTTTGGTGCCTATAGAGAATATACAGTAATTTTAGTTATTAGTTATTACCTACATTTTGTAGGAACTAGGAGAGATCTTCATTTTGAATACGTACACAGTGATCCATGTTCATTGTTTAGTGTTTTCTGTGCAGTGCCAGGTTCAGGTTCAGATGAGAATGCTGGTGTCTGGCAGATTGATAATGATGACCATAGTTTTTACACTTCTCCTTTTCTAATCAAATATTCACGACAGGATGTTTATTTGTCAGTGATGGTGTCCTTTACTTTGAATTTAAGAGTGTCAAAGGTAAGAGTTTGGTATAGAATTCTAGAAGATCATACAATTCAATATGATATCCAAAATTTCAAATATAATTCTTATCTGTCTCTTTTTTTATGGAAAACATGCTTAGGGAGACTTAATGAAACCTCTTTGAATATTAGGGGACTACTGCAAATAATTTTTGTTTATTTTTTTGGTCAGAAGATGCATTTGTACATAAGCTAAAGATTTACCATAGCTTAACACAAGTTTACATATAAAATCCAGTTTAATCCTGACTACAACATTTTTTGGTACACAATTTAAGATGCTCTCTCAACTCTATCAATGGATTCCAACCCTTCAAACATGTCTTTTTTCTACAATCTTAAATAGAAATTTGACTTAAAATTATGTACCTTTGGATTTGTCTCTTGTGACTGCAATTTAAGCTGTAAATAAGCAAAAGATTTACCACAGCTTATTAAAAAACACAAGTTTAAAGATAAAATCTAGTTTAATCCTGACTACAACATTTTCTAGTACACAATTTAAGATGCTCTTTCAACTCTCTCAATGGATTCCAACCCTTCAAACATGTCTTTTTTCTACAATCTTAAATAGAAATTTGACTTAAAATTATGTACCTTTGGATATGTCTCTTGTGACTGCAATTTAAGCTGTCTATATCTGGTTTTTCTAGCTATAAGAAACTTAAGCTATTAGTCGAGCATCATGAGTAATCTTCCAAAGTTCATCTGCATTTCACCATTAAATTGTTTTCCGGACAGCTTTTATTTAGACATTCCATCACCACTTGGGTCCTCATTTTTGGTCAAATAGTAAGTTACCGATTTGGGTGCGGATTCGGATGCGGATGCGTGAATATATATATATATATATATATATATATATATGCAAAGAATTGCAAGAAATCTGAAATATACAAAAATAAATCATTTGATAGTATGAATCAGAATAATGATACTTCACCATTGATCAAGATTCAAGATATTTCATATTTGATAGTTCAACAACTTCAACTTAAAACTTCATAGACACAAATATTCAAGTTGAAAGAAGTTCAATAACTAATTACTTATGTTCAAGATTCCAATGCAATTTGAACTACAAAATCAAAACTTAGTAGTTCATCATTCAATGTTTATCAATCAAGAGTCAAGAGTCAAGATTCACTAATCAGATTCAGAATCATAAGGATTCTCAAGAAAATCCACATTCTCATTTTCTCCATCATCTGTGATTGTAGTAAGATCATGAAGTGTTGCATCCAAGTTTGCACACTTGGGGGCTACATCCCAAAGCTTGGTTGACCCTTGTATTCATTCTCGTTACGTGACAAAAGACGCAAGTTGGTATGAATGTAAACCAAGTCCTCAGCTTTCTTTGAGCCCAACCGGTTGTGCTTCACTGAATGGATATAGGAGTATGTACTCCAATTCCTTTCAGCAGTAGAAGAACTTGCATTCTAGATAGTGTTCACAAAATTAAACATACAAATGAAAAACAGTTTAAAGAATGTTGAACACTAAATTGTAGAATACAAGTGGTAAACAAAAAGTGAAAAAACAAAAAAAACTTACTTGTGAGAGGATCTTGATTGCAAGACCTTGTAGATGCTTGTATGGTTGACCATACATGTACCACCATGTGATAGCTCTCATTTTATATTGGTCCTTTATTGCAAATGGAGACATTTTTAAACTCGAAGCAAATAAGCCAAATTCTTGCCTCACTATGTCGTGCATTTCATCATTTGGGAAGAGCCTTGTAAAAGCTTTGTAGCACCCATTAGCAACTTCTTCATCCGCATATGGTGCAACTCTTCCTGGCATACCAAGTACTTGCTCACTATAGTACCTTGGAGATAAGGCATATGTGAGGAGGTGCAATGGGGTAGTCATCTTCTCCCAACAATGATGAATGATTGCTTTCACCTTATTGCATAAGGCTTCACATTCTGTGGGTTCATTCTCATGTTTTTGTATGGAAACTTTTACCTTCTCAACCATGGTGTCCATGCCATCATACACATCCCCCAAGCAAGGTGTATCTGTATCGGCAAAGTGGAGCATAGTCATGATAGGCTCGGTGAAATCCAATACAAATTGCACACGAGCCCACCAACTGTCATCCAAGACCAAAGCCTTGACCTTTTGGGCTCTTTCTGAATTCAAAGCCTTCCATATACCCCACTGGTTAGAAATAACCATTTGGCTTAATGTCGTTTGCACCTTGACAAGTAGTCTCATAACTATTGTATGAGATGCAAAACGGGTCTCAGCAACCTAAGCAAGTTAACAATATGTCAATAAATATTAAGCAAAGACAAAGTTATATACAATTTGGTAATTGAACATGAACATAAAATTTATTCAAATAAAATAAATAAATGAAATTTACTAATTAAGTAATTACAATTTGAATTTACCTTCAGCAGCTCCAATTTGGAGAATGATCTAAATATGGATTGTGACATGTGGTGGTTCGTCACAAACATTTGTATCTCCTCCCCCTCTTGATAAATTTTCTTCACCCAATCTATTTGAGTGCCAATTTGCTGCACAATCAAGTTAAGGGAGTGTACAGTGCATGGTGTCCAAAAAATATGGTCATACCGACCCTCAATAAAAGCACCTGCACCCCTACAATTTTTGGCATTGTTTGTAACCACCTGGACCACATTCTCACTACCCACCATCTCTATGGCCTCAATGAGAATTCTACAAATGAATTGTGAATCCTTCACCTGCGCTTCACAATCAATAGCCCTCAAAAACATTGACCCTTTGGGGGACATTGCAATCACATTAATCAATGGTCGATTTCTTGTATCTTTCCATCCATCAAACACAATAGTTATACCCGAAGTTTTCCAAGAATTTTAAATTGGTTGAAGAGCTCTCTCTATAGAAGTCCTCTCTTTTTGCAATAGAGTGGTACACACCTTTTCATACCCGGGACTTAAGTAATCAGTTGGGGCTTTAATGATGGCTTCTATCATTTCCTTCCAATATGGTGATCTTACCAAGTTGAAAGGAGGACCATTGGCATAGAGACAACGTGCAATGGCTTCATCAGCAAGCTCTCTTGCCTCCATTTTAAATGCGCTGTCCAATGGGCCTCTTTTGCGGGCGGTAATTTGTACTTCTTCCTCATCCTCTTCCGGTACAGGTACTTGCAAGAATGGATGTTTGGAGGATACAATTGGTTCAATGGGTAATTGCATTTTGTTCTTTCCGGATGGAGGTTGATAACAATTTTTTTTTGATTTTTTAACCAAATTATTAGCATCTTCTTGTTCTTTTACAAATGAAGCTATCTGTGCATTAGACATCCCCTTCACACCTATGCCTTTGCACATTGCAATACCTTTTCCAGCAGGGCCCATAAAATGAAACTTGACCCGAGAATATGAGCTATTGAATGGTTTGCCTTTGTTACTTTGACAATAATTACACTTCCAAAGATATGAGCCACCTCCTGAAACTTGTGATACTCTTGTGGTATGTCTCCATAAAGGAGATCCTACATCAATATCAAAATTATCGGCTCTTTGCCCTCCCACTGAACTTTGACTACCGGTGGTGGCCATTCTTGCACAATACAATCAATTTTCTTGCTATAATAAGAAAATAAATAAATATAATTTAGAAAAAAACTATGAACATCAAGCTTACAAGTGCAAAACAATGATAAAAAAATACTAAAACAAATAGCTAAACTTGTTTCATTATTTCTTTAAAAAAAAATAAAAAATGAAAAAAACTTGAAAAATTTCTTCCCAAACTTGAAAAAATTCATCAAAACCTCAAAAAAATCCATTAAAGAACTCAAGAATGGGATCAAATGTTTACCTTAGATGCTGAAAACTCCTCTGTGGAAGGCTATCTCTCACCCCACGAACGATCCTCTTCAAAAAGAATCACCTTAGCTTCAAAATTGAAAATGGAGACCAAATGAGAAGAGAGCCAAGCTCCATACAAAATGAGATGCAAAATGTTTGAATGGCCTCTTTTAGGGCCGTTTTAGGTTTTAAGAGAAAAAAAATGATAAAAAAATTATGTTTTAATGTGTTTTTAAGTTGTTTTTTCGCCAAAAAAGAAGTCTGGGCCCGCGGATGCTTGTGGATGCACCCGGATGCCCTGTGGATGCTACCTGGAAGTGCATCCTGGGCCCCCGGATGCGCTTCCGGGTGGCATCCACAAGGCACCCGGCTCAGCACCAGCATCCGTTCGCCTCCGCCTCTGCCTCCAGGCCTGGGTGCTACGCATTGGCTACTGAGTGCAACTATATTGCTGAATGGTTTAGGTTCAAGCTAATTGTATGTACTTGAAGAAGGCAGCTTGTTTGGGGTGTCTAGTTATCCTCAAGCACAAATGCATAAAAAATACGCTGTAGTAGCTGAACATGATGGTACAACTTCAAAGACAATTCTCAATCTCTCTCTGAACTTCCAGGCAAAAGAAATAAATTTACTCAAAAGATATGCATGCTAACTCAGACCAAGCAAGTCTTCCAACATTGTATGGTCACTGCAGTAAGGCAAGACATGGTTCTATAGATCTGTGCACAAGAACCCACCTCCCAAAAAATCCATATTCTTACACCTAAGTGCATCTTTAATTTGTTCCATGAAAACATGCCTCACTGCCCCTCTCCTCCAAAATCACCATGTTTATTGGATGGATACGTCCCAAGGATGTGAAAATGCAGAGGAGATCACCCTCCCTGTAAATTATGTTGGAGTTGTGGCTTGAGGATGTACCAACAGAGTGCAGTATTCTGAAAGTGCATTTAGGATTTTTGAACCAGAATACAAGATTTTCAGAATCGTGAGGGCAAAGGAGAATTGTGAGCATTTGAGCTTGGCATAGCAGTCATTTTTATAGTTTGAGGGCACACCTGATTATTTCCATGTGAGTCATCTGCAATCAGGATGGGCATATTTAACTCTATAGTTTGTCAATAGTTAATGTCAGTTAGGACATTCAGCCACTCACTCAAATATTAACACTTAGATATTTTAAACCAGATCAACATATTACAATATATAAATGACTGAAATGATTTCTAAAGAACTTACAGAATGAGACATACCTCTTTGTTATCTGAAGTTATTTTCTGATTTTTGTATATACTTTTTTTCTTTTTGAAGTTATGCAAACTGAAATAGTATAAATATAGATGGCTACAGCTACTTAAGATAAACTTGAGCAGAAGCAATCAAAATGGAACTAATAATATGAAACTCAACTAATTTAGTTATCCACAGCACTGGAATATTTACAGATATAAATGTATTGATCTGGAAATGTAAAGTTCAGAATTACATGGGGTAGATATCGACTAGCTGAATACCATACTACAGATCTGGGATGTTAATTTGAAGACTGGATAATGAATGCTGTTAAACTGCGAGCAGACCTTGTGATATCTCAGAGCCTTTCACTGCCCCACAGATGATCAGTGGATCTGCCTTGAGTCAAACTATATGTTGTTGGTCAGATCTGTAACCCTAGAGATATCCAATCCACCTATGATCAGCAGTAGGGTTTCTGTGATCCCTGCTATGAATTGCTACTCATAATATGGTGTGGTAAGGCTGCGATGCTGCCACTAGCTGTTTCAATTAAATCAGCAAACAACAGCAAAAATAACTGGTGTTTTAGTAACAAATCCTCCCAAATCTGTGACCAAAAGTGATCTCTGAATATGTTAGTCGCCCAGCCAATAATGCTCAGAATTGTACATGCATCCTTGGGGAATCCTTAAATGGTGCAAACTTGTCACAAATGCAGGCGCTACAGTAAATCAACAATATATAATTGAATTAAAGTCTGAAATGAAGAAATTATGATTCTTTGAAGATGATAAATTATTTGCTTGCACATCAAATCACCAAATTGCATGCAGAAAGAACTTATATATAAGCAACCTTGGGCTTGGTGATGGCTGGAAATAATATTGATAGTCTCCTCCACAAAGTGGCGCTCAGCCCAAAATGGAATGAGCAGCAGCAATAAGTTATGAAAACCCAACATGAAACATTCCAAATGCCAATCACCAAGTGTGCTTGCAAATCTACTATCAGCCCCAATGCAATCCACATGTGAAGATGCCCCCAAAAGGAATAAGGTTTTTGTCTTCTGAGAAAGAAGTCCAAGAGGGTTTTCGTCCTCTCAAACCCCACAAAATAAAGCGTTTTCATCCTTGGATGCCCTAGATTGAACACACCACTCAAATTCTTAATTTTGGATGGAAAAGATAACTTGAAAATGATCCCTAGATGAAGGTCGGCACATGCTTGATATATTTTTTCGAAATTGGGCCTTCTAAATTTCCTTCTAGAATCTAAGTATGAAAACACACTTTTTTTTTCTAATTTCTAATTTATTTAATTTTTATTTTAAACATATAATTTTTTATTTATTTTAATACTAGTGTCTAAAGTCACCTTTTATTTTAATTATAATAATATTATTAAGTTGTCTTGAAATTTGAGATTATTGGGACCAACTTAAATAATATTATTAATTTTATTTAATCCAAAAACTAAATTACAGATTGTAATGGGCCCTCAAAATGCTTAATGGAAACACAAAGCATCATTAATATGCACTTGAGCTGTTATTCCTCAAGCAGTGTAACACGTGTAAGGGATAAACTTCCATTTCTTGTCTAGCATCCCCCAACATGCTTCACAACTTTTGTCCTTAACAAAAACGTTTTTGGTTCCTTTATTTTCTTGATCAATTCCCTCACAAAGAAATCCTATAGCTGGAGTTTCCTTTTTTGACTTTAATGATGCTTTTTATCATGGGTTGACATGTTTTCAAGGCCTACATAGTAAGCCAGTGAGGATGACTTGTCCAATCGTCATTTCTAGATGTCTTCAATACAATAGTTGAGCTTGTCTTCTCATGACAATCATAACCCTGATGCAAAAACTCCTTCAGCTCTCAATATGTTTTAATAAAATATGTGAAGTATTGTTTTCCCTTGCAAAAGTATCCATGTGATGCAAATTTTTGACGAATATTCAATTAAATACAAAAGTTGTGAATAATTCTAGCAATTTTTGCTTGATATGTGAGCGCTATTTTCATCAACTGTGGGCTTCCTACATCCTAAGAAATATAATAAGTAATAACTAATTAAATCCTTTCACAAAATGTTCAGTACAGAGTTCAAAGCTTCTCCATAATCAATTTAATAGATATTTGCCCAATCAAAGCGATTATTGAACACCATATGGACTACATTTTCTTCTTCAATTACTAGAAATTTTCTTGAAGGAATTTAAAGGGTTAATCTCCTGGCTTTTGTTCATTTCTAGCATTAACAACTTCGAAAGACTCTTTATTCCTTTTAGCCAAGCAGCCAAAATTTTTAATAGCATTCCCATCAAATTAGTAATTTTTAAAACCTTATTATATCTCTCTATCCTTTTCTATACCAATGCTTGTATAATGCACACATTTTTATATATCTATTTGTGGATGATGCTTATGGTGGGATTTGAGGGCCTATGCATCTCTTCAAATGCTTTGTTGTTTTTTATTTGTTGCTAATAGGTAGTTCAACTCTTCAGACATTCTTTATGATCTATCACCATTGAGTCCTCTTTTGCAATAACAAAGTTTTATATAAATCTTTGTTTATTTATAACTTTGGATTTTGAATTATTTCAGACACTCTTGACATCTGGGGTCTTATTGAAGTTTGAACTATTATATGCCTCAATACATGAAACTTCGTAAGTGCCAACTTTCAAATAATGAAAATATATGTTCATTGTTTTTTCTATCATTTAAAAGGAGATGTACTGTACTCATCAGTTATTTTTTTACAGTTTGACAGCTGGAAATCCTCCCAAGTTTTCTCCTGCTTCAGTCCATGAAATTCGTGTTCCTCCAAAAGCTCTTTTGGGATTGCACTCTTACTGTCCCATTCACTTTGATGCATTGCATATGGTGCTGGTAGACTTAAGCATACATGCTCTTCTCTACACAGCTATCCCCAAAATATCTGCACGGTATGAGAAGGAAATAATCCAATTCTTTTGCTTAAAGAGGATTTTTTCAGGAGCCTAGTCTCATCTATTATCAAGCTTTTGAGTCAAGATATTCTCTCTCTCTCTCTCTCTCTCTCTCTCTCTATCTATCTATATATATATTTATTTATTTAGTTTTGTTTTTTCTAATATGGCTGAGCTGGAATTTTGCAGCAATGAGAGTTTGCCAGAGAATAGTCAGGAAGGGGTTAGAACTACGAGTGACCTGGTGTGTATCCAAGCACATGCCATACACTCTTATGATGTTGACCAAACAATGAATATTGCTTACTGACCTTGAATGTTACTTATTTTGAATACAAGTCATTTGATCTGTAGAACTTTTATTCCTTTTTCTTTCCTCGTTTGATTTCTAACAAGGAAAATAAATTTGTACAAAACGTATCTTACCTGCAATTTACTGTGGCTTTTATTGAAGAGGTAAAAATTTCTTATACCTTATCCATAATTTAATCAATATTCAAATTGGCATCTACAAAGTTATAAAGTTTCATTTCTAGTTGTCTTCTCAAGATGTTTTGGGATTCCACATATTCAATACTTTTCTATCGTTTGAACATCCATGTTTGATACAGGGTTGTCAATTTTTTCACAAGTTTGGGCAATCATTGACATAAAAGCTTAAAAGGTCAGGACAATATGAATTTTATTTAGTAGTGAGGTTAACCATCTTTTATACAAAGGAAATAGTAAACCCTTATAAAGAGGGTATAATTGAAATGTTTTTAATGCCTTGCTGCACTAAGATCTTAGCACAAGAAAATTTCCTCTGTTACTGGTTTGGGTTCAGTTTAGTAGTTTGCTGATTTTTTTTTCCAGGTTCAGTATGGCTGGGTTTGGTCATACATACTGTGGATATGTAACATAAGTCGATTAATGTCCACAAGTAACCAAAACTAGGTCAATGGGACTGGACAACACATCATTGAATGGGGAAAATTTCTAGGAAGAGAGCATCCTAGGAAAGCAATATAGAGGAACAAATGCACAAAAAACAAAATGAAGTAGTGCAACTTGAGCGCAAGTGGTTAATAAATCTATACAAATGGCCATGTGGGGGGGGGATTAAATCCACAAAGATCAAGAGCTGAGTAAGATTCAAACTTTTTCATCAAATATCTTTGTCAAGTCTTGCAAGGGAAGAATCATCCATGTCATCATTGATCATTGTGAAAGGACCAATGCATGATTTGGTATTGCACACTAGGGAGTGTCGAAGGTTGGTGGCTTGGCACAACGGTGCAAGAAGGAAGCAAAGCGCTTCCCTTTAGAATCTCTCCTAACATTGTAGTATTGAATGAATTTGTAATTTGTGCTTGTTCTTGGGACCTAGGAGCTGTTTAAGGAGTACGACCATGATATTGATGAGCAGGGCCATGGTGTCAAGGAGTAGAGTTAGGGTGTCAAGGGATAAAGTGTAGTGGCATTGGAGTAGTAGTGGTATACTGCAAGAAATAATGTCTCGTATGTATATTTGCCTCTGTAATTTAATGGCATTTAGAGGGTGTTTAGTGCCACCAATCTCCTAATGGACTAGAAGAACGAGGTGATCAACATTGGGGCTCTAGGGCATGTAGGGACTCCCTTCAGGGATTTGTGCTGAAGGGTGATGACCTTCTAAAGGTAAAGGGCCAGATGCAGTTGCTTTGGACATTTGAAGAAGGTAGATAGAGTAATGCTTGAGTCTCTATGTGCAATGGTATCTCCCTTGGATGTCATAGTAAACAAAGCATTTGAAAATAAATTTTCTCTCAGTCTCTACCTCATCAAGGGAGCAAAAACAATGGATTTGGTCCTAGTAGAGATTATGATGATTAGGTTCAACTTGTAGTTAGTGAGAACACACCCTCAATTGGCCAAAGGAAACCTCAACTTGGGGGATTGATGGCGTTGTTGATATTAAGGAGGATAAATGATACCATCCACCACTTGTAGGAATTGTTCTATGTAAAAAGAAAGCTTGGGGTTGAGTGGCTTAGGAGGAGAGGTCCAGGGGACTTGGATGTATTGTTTGTAGATATCCTCTTTGGTAGCTTTAGTGATGACCATAGTGTAACTATAATAAATTTAATTTGATTCTAACTATTTTGTTAGTACTTCCTTGCTTTGGTTAGTTGCTTTGATGAATTTTATTTGGTTTTGATGGATTTATTCTTATTGGCATCCATTGGCTCCCCTCTTTAAGTTGATCTGCTCTTGGTCATTCAAGGAGATTAATATAATTTATTTTAATTAGTTTTCTTTCTAGGTCTGCCTGAGGCAATTTCTGACCTAGATTCTAGATGCTATTTAATGCAACCTAAAACATCAAAAAAGCAAAATCATTTCCTGCTCTAAACCTCCCTTAGATTATAATCTATCTGGTCTATATCCTTTTCCTCCCATTTCTGAATGTTTTTAATTCCTAAAAACTGTGTAGTACATCATGTCTGCTATTGATGGATCAAAATGACTCATTATTAGGCCACGCCATTAGTTTAATGCTTTATAAACCTAGGTTGTAAGATGTTCTCTGTACTTGCTTGCTTTTGTGTATATTGAAATGTAATCCTATTGTAAACTCATCAGTTGCCCAACCAGTAGCCTACAATCTACTAACAATTCAACAACACCAATAGAGCTCTAAATCAAGTGTATGCAAATAGAATAAACCAAATATACCCTCAAACACATGATAAACTTGACTCCATTGTCCTCCAATCCTTCGAGACCTTGTAGATAATATTATTTCTCTCAGCATTAAGCACTGGCACAAGATGACATGAAAGACTGAAGTGTGGTTGATTGATGATGCAAGGGAGATAGAAAAATGGTAGCAATGAAGCGATGATAACAGGTAGGCGCTGGTTGTAGATGTAGATAATAGATGTGTAGGTTTTCCTTGTAGATGTCAAAACGAGTGGTACAACCTCGTTTATAAGAGTCTCTAAGAGAGTCAAAGGTTTAGATTAAGAAGTGAGGAAAATGTATAGGATTAAGAGTGAATGGAGGGATGAGATCAAGAGGGGCATTGACTTTTTGGTAAACATCTTTAAGTTCAATGAATCTAGTCATGTAGGGAGGAGAGAGAAAAGGGTAATAAAGAGGAATGAGACACTTGTTACATGACTACGAATTTGGATTATGCTCCATGTGAACAAGTTGGAGGGCTAGGATTAGAGAGAAGAGGATAGTGAATTAATTAAATAAATAGGAGCATTTATTTAATTAATAGTTGAAAAAGGTGGGATTAGGATAATTAAATAGATAATAAAAAAATATTTAATTATGGGAAAGAAAAGGCCAATGATTTCATTAAATAAATAAATAAATATATTATTTAATTAATGGAGGAAAAATGGTAAAATAATTAAATAAATAAAAAATATTTATTTAATTGAGTGAGGACAGTTTTAGGTGTCTACAGTTTCCTAAAGAGTGCAATTAGTACACTTATTACTTCACTCTTCTTTACAGGTAATGAATATGTAGCTGATGTTTTAAAATCGTTCCAACTAGATCAATTTCATTACAATTTTCCTATCAAATTAGAAGTATAGTGTTGCATATAAGACATGCCACCTTTAGACTAGAAATAAAAATATGGAGCAGTGTTTTGAGTCATTTTGAAAGCATCCTTCATTTGCTCAATGTAAAATGCAAATGTGGTCAAAGTAGGTAGTAATTGATTAGTTCCTTTACATTATGCCTTTAAAGTTGATTTAGTGAAGAGAGCGTAGAAAAAACTTTGGATCCTTAAATTCTATATTTCATGGTTTTTTCAATTTTCCAAGACTCTGTTGAGTCGCTGTGCTGAACCTGAGTCCAAGTCCAAATTTAGCCTGCCAAGTCTGAGTTTGGTTGTTATGAAATTGGAGCACATAATATAATATATTTAAAGTTGCTGTAGTAGTTTGTAGATATATGCTATGGAAGAACAATTGCCCTTTTTATTGATTGTCTTCCAAATAGTCTTGATGTATTATAAATACCATATGACAAAAGGGATGTAACTCTTCATACATGAAGAGACATAACTCTTTATTAATGATGATTAACATGTAATTATATTATATTTATATTAATAGTAATATTAATATATGTAACTATTATATATATATATATATATATATATATATATATATATATATATATATATATATATATATAATCATTCAATATTTCACAATAATAATAAACCACAATCTTATTATTATTATCATTACCTATATATATATATATTATCTTTTCACTTTTATCTTACAAGTAACATAATAGTAATACATATTATTATTATAATAATATAATAGCACATTTATTTGAACGCAACTACATATCTTAACACTCCTTAGTTAGAGAAGATAAAATGTAACTCATAATAAGTTCGTAAATTGTGAGAGTTAGTTCCCAGGTGGATTGCCTCTATCAGTGATTCTATCCACAAGCTCTTGTATGGATTGCCTCTATCGGCGATTCTATCCACAAGCTCCTGTATGGATTGCCTCTATCGGCGATTCTATCCACAAGCTCCTGTATGGATTGCCTCTATCGGCGATTCTATCCACAACTCATGAGCTAAGGTGTGGATTGCCTCTATCAGCGATTCTATCCACAAGCTCCTGTGTGGATTGCCTCTATCGGCGATTCTATCCACAACTCATGAGCTTCATTTAATTATCACAAAAATATCTATCACAAATAGAAAAGTTATTGCAAGATCGTCACCTTCCAATAACTTTAACAAATACAAGTGATAAATCATTTGGAAGTCGTCACTTCCTTATGATTTACACAGGGCCCATATAACATTGAATAATTCCATTAGTATAATAATCAATTAAATCAAGTTTACCTCATAAGTGTTTCACCTTCATTAGTGAACTCCCTCTCAATCAATATGATCGAGACTATCACAAGTTGATTGAACTATCTGCTCCCTCTGAAGCTCAAATTCATCAACTTCTTGACCTCTTCGAAAATGTCAGACTCCCTCTGAATCTAAATTTCATTATGCTTTCCTCTCAACTCATCAACAACTGACTAGCCTGCACTGGTTCTTCGTGGACTGAGATTGTAACTTATCACCATGCGGTTTTGTAGGAGGCAGTGCCACCTTTCTTCAATTTCAAAAAATGAACATAAACATGACAACATCAGATATCGGTGGCTGTCATTACATCTCCCTCTCGGTTTATTACGTCGTGACTAAAAAAAATGCATCTCGATAAAGATGCCTATCAAAACTTAATCATTGTTCAAATAAAAGAAAAGAAACCCGATTCAGCAAACATTAATCTTCTTTCAAATAGTCGATTCCATGAATTGATTCATACTCAACAGAATAGGAGATTGATTCTTGTGTTGATCACAACAATAAGGATCTGGGATGTTCATGTCACTGTCACGTTCTTACAAATCAAAATAGAAATCTTCGAACTCGGATGTCAATTTCAAACACACCCGATTACAATAAATTGTTACAATTTTGTATTCAAGAGTCTTTTTAAAACATTAACTTCTTTGAAAATATATTTCCATTTATCAACTCAAATAAAGCAAACAGCCATCTTCGAAATCGAACTATGAATAATAAAGACTTCAAATGCAAATGATTTGAAATCAATTCTCAGTCAAAGACACCCAATACATGCATCGAACCAAGATAATTAATTTCATTTTCCAACAATGAACAAAACCGATTCTATGAAACATTTACTTCTTTGATACAGATTTGTTACGGTGAATCCAAAAAGAAACCGAAAACTTAAATACAGAAAGGTAATTGATAAATATTTCAATGTGACTTAAATCTTCTGAATGTGGTTGATCTGGCCTTTAAGATCTTCCTTTAAGCGGTAAAGCTTTGTTCAAAGGAGCCTGGCTCTGATACCATGTTATGAAATTGGAGCACATAATATAATATATTTAAAGTTGCTGTAGTAGTTTGTAGATATATGCTATGGAAGAACAATTGCCCTTTTTATTGATTGTCTTCCAAATAGTCTTGATGTATTATAAATACCATATGACAAAAGGGATGTAACTCTTCATACATGAAGAGACATAACTCTTTATTAATGATGATTAACATGTAATTATATTATATTTATATTAATAGTAATATTAATATATGTAACTATTATATATATATATATATATATATATAATCATTCAATATTTCACAATAATAATAAACCACAATCTTATTATTATTATCATTACCTATATATATATATATTATCTTTTCACTTTTATCTTACAAGTAACATAATAATAATACATATTATTATTATAATAATATAATAGCACATTTATTTGAACGCAACTACATATCTTAACATTGGTAACTATGACATAATCTTCTTCCCTTTGGTTTGGTGTCTTTGCCTTGTTATTTACTATTCCATTGGTCGTTGTGTCTGGATGTTTGGGTGTTTTTGTCTATGCTCTCTCTGTTTACATACTTTCTTGTTGGGTACAAGCTGTCTATTTTACATAAGAATTCTTCTTGACTAGGACTTTGTTCATTTTACACACTCTGATCTTCACATTTTGCTGCGAAACTGATTTTCCAGTGTGTTTGTGAAAAATTAACCTACTTACTCAAGTGTATCTTCTTCAAGAAAAGGTGCACATATTGGTGGCCACCCTCTATAAGCAGAAAATCACAAGTTTAAAGAAAGTGAAAGCTAATGAAGAATTTTGTGATCTGAATTCTTGATGGTCGAAATTCTTATCTAGAATGCAAGAGTCTCGAGTTTTAACTGGAGTGTATGCAGTTTGATGAAACTTGACTGATAAAGACTAAATAGATATTAGAGGATAAGTGAAAAATGCTCTAATATTTTTCAAGGAATGTGTCATAAGGTACCAAGGCTTGGGTTTGGGATTTTGGATTCAGAAAAGATAAAATAGATTACATCATAAGTTAGATGATATTGCTATACTTTCGTATCCCAACAATTACTTCTTAATTTTGAGAGAAATCTTGTTTCTTATGCTTGAAATTGATCATTTCATTAACGTTTAAATAACTGAAAGTTGGTTCGTAACAGCAGATATTGATTGAGTGTTCAAACTTCAGGCTATGAGCTCTACAGAATCTGGAGTTTGTGCTGAGGATATTGCCCTGTGGAAATTGCTGTGCGCTTCCCGAAATATTCTTATTAATGAGATTGAAAACATTGGTAGGGGAATCAATCGGAATATTGATGATCTGATAACAACAGAAGAAGTAACCCTTAAATCTAGTCTAGAAAAGGAGGAATTAGCATCTGGAGAATCAGCAAACATATTGACACCATTGGACAAGGTACTGAGTGCTTACCTGCTAATGAAAGCACCACTGTATATCTGATTGGCTGTTATGATTGCAATCTGTCAATGTACACATGCTAGTTTTGGGTTGCTTTTCTTAGCTGTAGGATTTTATTCTTACATGATTTGCAATTGGTGATTTATCACTTTTGGGCAGCAAGATATTGAATCGTCTGAAGTGGTTGAAGAGAGTGAATGGTCAATGCTATCCAAGGCAGATACACTAAAAGCATTTCGAGCATTGGCAACCCAGCTTTCATCTATTTGGAGTTCATTTTTGGCATTCCACAGGTATTGAAAATTTAAAGAAAGAATCTTATTACTTTTTTTTAAACCATAAATATATCATCCTACAGATAATGTCAGTATGCAAGAGAATTACATTCATATCGATTGTTTATGCATATATATTTCAAATTTGAATAAAATGCATATATTTATATGCTGTTCATTTAAGAAGACTTGAGTGCTATAAAACTGTTTTAAAAGAGAATATGACAATACGTTTGACTTGTATAGTGCACAGACTTTCTTTAATTTGTTTTGTCTGCTAACTTGATTGAATCCATCCTTTGTCCCTTTTTCTTATAGAGAGCATAGGATAGAAATCCTAGAGTATTTACGTCATGTATGGATGGAAGATCGGAGCACAGAGTGGTCAATGTGGTTGGTACACAGAATGGAACTTAAGCAAAATGATGAAGCTAATGGAGATTCTGGTGATGATTCTCGCTACTTGCAATTTTCTAAGGAATCTTTCACAAGAACTTCCAGTGAAGATGTAAGATGTATTGGTTGTGACACCTCTGCGAGAAATCAATTTAATACGGACAATTCAATGGCTGGACTATTTGATAGCCTATTTATTTTGATAAAAAGTTAACATAATCATCTTACTATTCAATAATATTGTTGCACTATGGGTTTTGCCTTACATTATGTTCTTGTTCACAGCCAGTATTAGTTGCAGCTGCTTCTGCTGAGCTGCATAGAAAGAGCATTGAGCAAATGAAGGTATATACTTAGTACTTACCTATTGTAAAATTAAAATTAACCTTCTATGGAGCTCTTCACTTTTAGTTCTATTGCTGTTTAGTAATCGTATAAAAGATTATGATTTGAAGTTTGTTGTAGTTATCATTGGTGTTTTTAACATTAAAGATGGTATTTTTGGCACAGATAAATAACCGCTTTCTTCAAGATATGCAAATATATGGGAGTCTATCTCAGGTGCCAGTCCTTTACATTGAACATCATTTGATACAGTCTCAGAGTTCTTGTTTGGTTGAAGATACCATTTCCTCGACCCCAAATGGCGCTTCGGACAAAGTTGAAGATGTCATCATACCAAAGGAGGGAGTGGCAAGTTTGCCTTCAAAGATGGCGAATCCTAGTTTAGCTAGAAGGGCATTGAGGGTGGTTGTCTTTGTCCATGGATTTCAGGTTAGCTTATCTATCAATGGTGGGACTCTTGGTGTAGAATTTATTCCTTTCCATTTAGATGAAGCATTTTGTAACTTGATGGTCAATTCACTTTTCTAACTTCTATTACGTTCTCCCATTTGATCCTTCATAAAGTGTAGGAAAATCTGTATTTATGATTGATTAGAGCATTAGCAATCAAGTAATGTTTAATATGCAGTGAGGACTACATTTTGCATCTCTCTGGTGCTTCTATTGTACAGTTGTAGGTATTAGAATAATTTAGAATCATATTTTATTAATGCTCAATATTGTATCTTAGTATAAATATTAGAATGTTTCTAATATTTAGTTAGCTGTAGCTAGAATAGAATGTTTCTATTCTAGACGATTGTTTCCTAAGGAAACATCGTTCATCTTCTTGTATATATAGATCGTTTGATCTTTGTTAATAAATCAGAAAGTATTCTACCATCTACTTTTCGTAACATGGTACAGAGCGGGATGTTATATTTTTTTGAAAAATTTCGTCATTCCTAAAAATTTTCCTTTGGATTTTTTTTAGAGGATTTCTTTTTTTTTTTTTCAAAAATGTGGGTCTGTTCTAAGGAATTTATTTTTCCTACCCGCATTTATTCTCTGCAACCTGCGCATGGCTTTTTGAGCTATCGGTTCATTTTTTTCAAGTTTTCTTAGTTACATTCTGGAGAGTTTTTCCTTGCAACTCGTGGTCGTTCTTTCACTTGAGAGGCGAAGGTACTTGTTTGAGAGCCTTGGCCGTTGACAGTCTTCTGTTTGCTCCCGCGTGCAATCACCCCTCGAACTCACGCGACTTCTTCTGGTTGCTGTTTCTCGCGTCCTTTTTTAACACCATTCTGCAATCTATTCATGTTTGGAATCTTCCTACACCCATTATGACCTCCATCATGGTCGTTTATGCTAAAAACGATGGTCTTTTTCCACAGATTTCTGCAAATTCGCCATTAATTTTGGGGGTTTTTTCAGCCAGGGCCGTTTTTTTTTTCTGAAACCCTAATTTTTGGGCTTGAATTTTTTTTTTGATTCCAGATTCTTGGTGGGTTTTTCAAGATCTCAAATGGGTTGTCGTCAGTTTTTTTGAATGCCTCGATTTTTGAGCCATCGGATCCAAATTTCGACAGCATATTCTTTCTAGGTTTTTCAAGCTCTCTTCTGGGTACTTCTCCGTTTTTTCTAGGTCTTTCAATTTTTTACCTCGAAGTTCATGTCCTCTGAGATATTCACGTTTTTTTGGCAAACATGCTATGAGCATCTGTATCAGCAGCCTCAGAAGTCAGTCTCAATTAAAAAGCAAGCTAATGCTGCTAAACACTTAGAGCAGAAAGAATTTGCCTTTCATGCCTTTATGGCCAAAATACTTGCAGATCATGTGAAATCTTCTGCCCGGTACATAGATTCCGGTGCCTCTTGTCATTTCACTCGCAAGCGTGTCTGGTTTGTTGAGTTCTCTCCCTACACTGACTCAGTTATCTTTGGCGGTGCTGAAGAGTACAATGTTGTCGGCAAGGGCAATGTTCAGATACAGTTTGGAGGAAGAAAACTCATGTTCCTCAATGTGTGCTATGTTCTTGGCATGAACCATAATCTTCTTTTAGTTAGTCAGATTATGAGGCACTCTCCTTAGCTGGATGTTTTTAGTGCACATAAGTGCTCGATTGTTGATTGTACTTCTTGCAATACGCTTGTTGTTGGCCTTGAGGATCATGGTCTTTATAGGCTTGTGGACTCGGGCGATTCTCTTGAACGTGCCTTCATAGCAAAATCTTCTGCTATCAGCAATCTCTGGCATCAATGATATGGTCACCTAAATATTCAGTATCTTGCACAACTTGTTCGGGACGATTTAGTACATGGCCTATTGGATATTCAGACCCAAAATCATCGAGTTTGCGGAGCTTGCCAGGCAAGGAAGCAACACAGGACACCGTTCAAAAATAGTGACTCATGGCGAGCATCTAAGGTACTCCAGCTAGTTCATGCTGATATATGTGGTCCTATGAATACTACTTCTATTACTGGGTACAGGTATTTCTTACTCTTTGTTGATGATTTCAGTTGCAAAATGTGGGTATATTTTCTTAAGAAAAAATCAGATGCTTTTCCTGTATTTAAGACATTTAAGGCCTTAGTAGAAAAAGATTCTGGTTCTTCTATTCTTACTCTTAGGTCTGATAATGGGGGGAGTTCTGTTCTTCTGTTTTTTCTACCTTCTGCACTACTCATGGCATCAAGCGTCAGTTTACCACACCACACACCCCTCAGCAAAACGGTGTTGTAGAGCGGCGAAATCGTACCATTACAGAGATGGCTAGGGCTATGCTGGAACATAGAAACATACCTAAAAAATATTGGGCAAAAGCAATATTCACATCAGTTTATCTTCTTAATCGATCACCCACTTATGCAGTTAAACATAGGACTCCTGAGGAAGCATGGTTTGGTCGCAAACCTAGGATCAACCATTTAAAAGTTTTTGGCTCTCTAGCATATGTATGGATTCCTAATGCCAAGTGCACTAAGTTGGATTCCAAGAGTCAAAAGCTTATGTTTACAGGGTACAGTGACACTCATAAGGCCTACAGATTGATTGATGTAAACACTGATCGTTTAATCTTCAGTCGTGATGTTGTGTTTGATGAGGAACTAGGACCATTTCAGCTCTCTTCCTCCCCGCAACATTCTGAGACTTAGCCTTCAGAGACCTCCGACTTGGGTCTTCCTATTTCATGTGATTCACCTGATGAGCAAGTTGATTCTAATGCACCGCCTGAGCTCCCTCCGGACAATGCCATTCTTGCTCCTAATCCTGATTTGCTTCCTCATCCAGCTATTCCTTCTGCATCTAATATTGGCCCCTGTTCTCTTTGGCCTAAATGGTGGGCTAAGACAATCAGTGATCTTCGTCCTGATGAACTCATTGAGGTTAGAACCTCTAGAAATAAGAGCATTTAGCATAACACAGTTAATGTTGCTCTCATGGCTAACATCCACAGTATCTTTGAGCCTCAAACATATGCAGAGGCCAAAGGAATTCTAGAATGGGAACAGGCAATGGATGCTGAGTTCCAAAGTCTTCAAAAGGATCACACCTGGGTTCTTTCAGATCTTCCTCCAGGGAAGAAACCCATTAGCTGTAAATGGGTCTATAAGGTCAAATATCATGCAGACGACACCTTAGACAAATATAAAGCTAGATTAGTTGCTCGAGGATTCACCCAATGAGAAGGCATTGACTATGAGGAGACTTCTGCTCCTACAACCAAGATGAGTACTATTTGCCTTCTCCTTGCCATTGCAGCTCAGTTTGGTTGGAAAGTTCACCAGATGGATGTGAAGAGTGCCTTTCTAAATGGTGAATTGCAGGAAGAAGTCTACATGATGCAGCCTCCTGGTTTCAACATTGCCGGTTCAGAACCCAAAGTATGTAGACTTCGAAAAGCCCTCTATGGTCTTAAACAAGCCCCTCGGGCATGGTACATAAAAATTGATCAGTACTTGGTTGCTTGTGGATTTCAGCATAGTCCTTCAGACAATAATCTGTATATCAAACACTCTAGTAATGATATTCTCTTTCTCGTTATCTATGTGGACGACTTAATCATTACTGGGAGTTCAGAACATTTGATTTCCGAAATCAAACAGGATTTGTGCAACACTTTTGATTTGACAGATCTCAGACTACTTCATTATTGTTTGGGTATTGAGGTTTGGCAGACTGATAGTAGCATTTTTCTTTCTCAGTCTAAGTATGCCAGAAGCTTGCTTGACAAGTTTCAAATGTAGGATTGCAAACCAGCCTCCACTCCTATGGAGACTGGTCTAAAATTGTCCGCACAATCTGATTCTCCTCCTGCAGATGAAACCCTCTTCAGGCAACTAGTGGGTAGTCTCATCTATCTTATTGCTACTAGACCTGATCTTAGCTTTGCAGTCAGCTTCATCTCCCGATTCATGACAAACCCCAAGGTTGATCATTGGGTTGCAGCGAAGCGTGTTCTGCGCTATGTACAAGGTACCTTGGATTATGGACTTCTTTACACTCAAAGTGCTACTCCTCACCTTAGTGGGTTGACAAATTTTGATTGGGCTAGCTCCATTGATGACAAAAAATCTACCTTTGGATATGTGTTCAGTTTAGGATCGGGTGCGGTCACTTGGACCAGTAAGAAGCAACAGGCGAGGGCTCTCTCTTCGACAGAAGCAGAATATAGAGGAGCTGTCAAGGCAGCTTGTGAGACAGTTTGGCTTCGTCAGATGCTTGCAGATATGCAACTACCTCAAGCAGGTCTGACTCCTTTGTTTTCAGACAATCAGGGTGTACTCAAACTTGCCAAAAATCCAGTCTTTCATGAACGCACCAAACACATAGAACTCCATTGTCATTACATTCAGCAGTTGGTAGAAGATGGATCTGTTCAGTTGCTATATGTTCCTACCTTGGAGCAGCCAGCAGATATTTTCACCAAACCCCTTGGTCCTGACAAGTTTGTAAAATTCAGGGGGTCTATTGGTGTAGTTAATAGATTGAGCATTAAGGGGGGGGATTAGAATAATTTTGAATCATATTTTATTAATGCTCAATATTGTATCTTAGTATAAATATTAGAATGTTTCTAATATTTAGTTAGCTGTAGCTAGAATAGAATGTTTCTATTGTAGACGATCATTTCCTAAGGAAACATCATTCATCTTCTTGTATATATAGATCGTTTGATCTTTGTTAATAAATCAAAAAGTATTCTACCATCTACTTTTCGCAGCAGTAGGCATTGGTGAACCTTGGGCCTCTCATAGATACAAGAGATAAACGAATAATTCTAGCAGCTAGTATCCTACAAGACTTAAAAATAGAAAAGAGGGAATACTAATATGTGAAAACAATATCCTTATAATCCATTTGCATTTTTTGATAAAACAACTTCCCATTTTTGTTCAGCAAGCTCATTCAGAATGGTGTAAACAAGGAGGAAAGAGAAAAAGTTCACTTCCTAAGTATCTTTATGTAACAAGGAAACTTATTTTGGGAAAGGATTGCAGTCTTGAAATCGTCTTGAAGTCTTGACATTAATACATTTTCAAAAGTAAATTTGATGGTGCCTCCAAATATAATCCAGGAAAATCTGATTTAGTGGGTGTAATTAGAGATGCTTCTAGTTATGATTATGTATCCCATTCATGTCCAATGGTTGGCAAGAAATTAAGTTGCCTACCATTTGGTCACCATTAAATTACCCCTAGAGTATGCTATTTTAATAAAATCAAACACGACAACTTTTCTAGGTGCGTGGATGACAGTCACCTCATTTACTCGTTTATTAGGACACTATCAGCTTCTAGGACGTACAATCATTATAGGGATTTTGATTTGTCCCTCAACCATTAAGTTTGTACCTTATTAAGATGTACAAACTATCAACTGTGCTTCAAAACATATGATAAAAAGTGCACAAATAATCCATACATTAAATAGCATCTAAGGGACTTGATGACATTATTAAATAGTAGTACCATTTATTTCTTTATTGAAACAAAAATAGGAGAGAATTATAGGAGGATACCCTCCTAGTGCACTTTTGAAGTTTAACTTTGATGGTGTCTTGAGAGGCAATCTAGGTAGGGTAGGAGCAATAGGGTTGATTAGAGATTCAAATGACTAAGGAATGTTAGATGGAGCTTTCATCAAACCTTGTTAAATAACATAGTGGAAATAGTAGGCAGTGTGGAGTGATTGCAACTTGGTATAATGTCCAACAATTGACCATCTAGTTGTGAAAGGGAATTTCAAATTCATAATGAAAGCGATGTAATTGGGTGTAAGTCCTAGTTGCAAGAGTTACGTATCTTGAATGAAGCATGCCATTTTTCACATGTTAACATAGTTATATAAATTAGCTAGCTATGGGGTTTACATATAGCACTTCCTCCTATTCTTTGAAAGGCTTAGTATCTTTGATTGAGGTGTACTTAGAGGCACCTAGGAACATGAATACTGTGGCTATGTTGGTTCTTCCCACCTCTCCCTAATCTCTTAATTATTTAATTAGGTCATATCACCATGATTAGTAATCTGACATCCTATAGATCTCTCCCAAGTTTATGCATGTGTAATCCTGTGAAAAGTAGCCGCCTTCATTCCACTTTGATGACATTTCATTTCCTTATATATCAATATTTCAGCTTATTCTAATCTCTGAACGCTTTGATTTGTGGGTTAAGGTGATGTGGAGAAACCTTGGCAAAGTCTAAATGCACAATCGTTGTTTAATCCAAGATTCTTGTACCCTACTATCTATTGAAAGCAACGTTCTCCACCGCAGCTGTGCAGGTCCTGAAATTTGTGCTTGGTCCTAATGGTTTGGTGAGGAAGGATGGAGTCAAGTTTAGCATTACTTTTCTTAGGATGATTTCAGTTAGAAATTTGCCTAGGAAAGTGAGGAAGAGATGTTTGAGATCTTCTCTCCGTCCAGGTGGTTTCCTCAAATTTAAATCTAGTGGTACCTTGTGGTTCAAATTCAGTCCTTTCCAGATTTAATGGGCCAGTTGGATTTGTCTGATTCAGTCTGGCTTTTTTAATTGCTATCGAGCTTCTATATATATTTTTTTGAAAAGTCCATATTTCTGAATTATTATTACCTCTCAATGCATTGAGGCTTTGAAACTTGATAAGTATGCTGCCAAGCCCATTTTCATGATCTACAATAATGCCAACTTATATTTCCCATTTTCCACTACTTACAAGCACTCTTCCAAAGTTTTTAGTATCCTAAAATCATCAATTCATCTTCAACAACTGTAGCACACACATTTCCAGTGGCACAAGCCAATCTAAGCAATTTGGATGGGGTGCCACCCAAGCTTTTATTAAACCTTATCTGTCTTCATGATTGAATTTTTCAGGGTTTAAGACACCTACAAACTAAACTGCTAAGGTTCACACACAGCACATGGTACCACCAAGGGCTGAGAATGATTTTGCCTTTGTCATTGAAGGAAAAGCCCCTCCATATCATTGGAAAGATTCAAGAGTCAAATGGATCTTAATTTTTTCATCTCACAATGATTCTTTAGCCTTCGCAGATTTGAAACATTATATATACTAATCTTTATCTCTCGATAGAATTGACATAATATAGACTAGCTAGTAGAAGATAAACAACTATGCATCTCCTAAAGCGTATCCAATGTCATACATATGGAATAATTTTTTTTTGTTCCAATCATATTATCTTTCCTATGTTTCTTTGTGCAATTGTTATTTATCATCTCTATATAATCTATTGCTAATTTTGCTTCTGCACATATAACACATCTAGGTTCTCATGATTTAGTGTGTTGGCCCCTAGATATGTCCTAGGATCTGAATTTTCCCTTGCACTTGTTCTTGGGCTCAAACTGCAAGACCAATCATCCTTAAGTTCAGCCAAAATAAGCTTGCAAGATCATTTGGAATTTAAGGCAAAAGTGAATAATATGGAAAGATAGTGGTCAGCATGGAGGAAAATCAATAGAGATTAACGTGGCTAAATAAGGAAGTTGTGTCTTGTGTAAGATAATAGGTTATTCAACACATTGTGAGTGATGGATTGGTCTGCATTCCCAGTTGGCTGCCTTTCTCCTTGCCTGTCGGTAGTCCTTTCAATGACCAAGCCATATCTTTTTCAAAAGAGGGCCAGCTCTACCAAGGCAGAAGCTCCTTTCTTTTGTGCGCAGGCAGAAACTAACCTTGAGAAGTTGTTCCATGCTCACTCAGAGTAGGAGTTGGTTGAAGAACAATAAAAGAATGATGCAGGGCTCATATTAGTAGTGTTTGAGCACAGTCCCTGTAGGGGTCCAGGTGGTCCATGCCTAAGGAGCTTGGATTTATGTGTTCCATGATCTTTTTTTATCTTCATCCTTTTGCTAATTTGTAATATTGAGAAACAGTCACTGGAAACTCTTGGGATTCTATATAACATGTATAGTAATTTAGTAGGTTAATAAATAAGTAGTTAGTAAGTAAATAGTAATGTTAGTGTGTTGAAAAATATTGTAAGTGTTATCCGCAGAGAGAGGATTTAACAAAGGTGAACTGGAAAGTTTAGCCTGGCCTTTCGTATGGATTGAGTGCCGATGTATTTGATACCAGTGTAGTGAAAAACAAAGGGATCTCAGAAGAAACATTGTAGCTCTCTGGAGAAGGAATGCAATGAAATGGAGAACTTATCTTTCTACAAAAGCATTATGGAGATTTCTAGCACAGTTGGAATGCCTGGTTGAGATTTCTGTAGGAATGCTTCCCTTTTTGTCTCATAGATCTAAGATGAACTGAAGAAGAGCTCTTAGGAGAAAATGTTAATTCTTCCCCTGGCAGCTCTTATTGATAAAAAATAAAAAATTATGTTTTTAGAATTATATTTTTGTGTTTGGTAGTTTATGTTAGGTTTGGGTAGGAATTTTTTTCGTAAGGCACTTGTAGGGTGGTTGATGGGAAGGGCCTTTATTAAAGCCAGTACAAACAATGTCATATTCTCTAGATGAAATCAATATACTATAGTTTTATTTGGTGTTGTTCTCTGCAATATGATTTACTCTTGCAATATTTGTGCTTGCAATTTCAACATGGTATTGAGCAATTTGATGATTCGTTAAGATGGAAGAGGATGAAGTGTGGGGCATTTCTCAAGTCAGATTTTTTCTGAGCTATTTAAATTTTATCGATTTGGAATTCTGGAATGCATTTTGATCATTTTGCTGCTGTTGTTGTCTGTCGTCTGTGTTGATGATATTGCTGCAGGAGATATCTTTCTCTCCAATATACAAATTAAATAAATGATTGTTGAAGTCCCTCTGTAATGTGTCACTGTTTCCTTTGTTCTGAGCCGTCTCGGTAACATGTTGCTGTTTTGTTTTCTGTTGAAGTTGAATCAACACAGACGTAGGAATTCCTATATCGGCAGATGTTTTTCTTTGTAACGTATCGGCAGATGCTTTCTCTGTAACGTCTCGGCAGATGCCTTAATTGTAACATCAGCGGTTTGCATTGTAATAGGTAGACCCTTGGTATCAAGACAATGAAGAGTCAGCAGTTGGCATTGTAATAGAGTCCGATTCTTCAAGTGCAAGACAAGCTCATTCGTTTAGGGGGAAATTGTACTTTTCATGTTACTATTTTTTTCTTTTCTTTGCTTGTACGATTGTATAAATGTAGTTTTGATTATTGATCTGCAGATACATTGGTTCGATGATCATTTTGCTTCAATCTGGGGCATAGTTTTGTGTGAATTGTAATCAGACTTCTGCTTATTCATTAATGAAGTGATATTTTTTGTGGCTGGGTTTTTCCCCCTCAAGTTGGAGGGTTTTCCCCTGGTATTTGCTGTGTCTTGTGTTCAATTATTTTTGTTTTTGCTGCATGTCTTCATTTCTGCTATACAATCAAAATGGTATCAGAGCAGGTTTAAGCAAGTCCAGGGTTCAGATTCATTCAAGCAGCAAGTCTTCTTCCTTTTTCTCATCTAAGTAAGTCTATCTAAACATCAAAGATGGTGAACGGACTAAAGGTTGGAAGATAGGCTTGATGGTGCATCAAATTTCACCTCTTGAGAAATTCAGAGTTCTTATTACACTGAAAGAAAATGACCTAGACTTTGTGGAGAATGATGTGCCCGAGCCATCTGATGAGGCTGAGAAAATTCAATGGAAGAAGAATGAAAGTAAGGCTAGAAAGTTCTTGATAGATTCTGTGAAGGATCATCTTGTGCCAGTTATATCCAAGATGATGCCAGCCAAGGTCATGTTCAAGACTCTTCAAGACTTGTATGAGGTCAACAATACCGGCAAAGCTCTTGCCTTAAGACAACAGCTCCATCATATAAAAATGGCTAAAGGAGATTCAATCATATCCTTCTTCATGAAGATTACTGAGTTAAAAGATCAGCTATATGCCATTGGAGATATAGTTGAAGATAGAGACTTAGTTATGTTGGAAATGAATGGTCTTCCTCAATTTTGGGAGTCCTTTATCCAAGGCATTTGTGGAAGATCTAAAATTCCCAAGTTTGATTGTCTTAGAGCTGATTGCATTCAAGTGGAATCCAGGTTGGCAGCAAGAGGAAATGGACAAAGCTCTCATAATGAAGAAAATCATGTTCTTACTGCTCAAACATCCAGAAGGAAAGGAAGAGAAGGGAGAAAAAGCAATTTCAAGAGGAATAGAGATAGAAATTCTGATTCAGCTCTTGAATCAAAGAAGAAGGATCTCTCTCACATTCAATGTTTCAGATGTGACAAGTATGGTCACTATACTCGAGATTGTGTAACAAGAACTAAACATCATGATGTTGTTGCAAATGTTGATGAGGTGTCACCTAAAAAGGAATCCAGTGACAACTCAGGGTGATTTCTATTCATCTCATCTCTTTCAAGCAATGTTCTAACTGACAACAACACTTGGTTGATTGATAGTGGTGTTGCATGTCACATTACACAATATTGAGAGCATCTTTTTGACTTGGTAGAAAGAGAAATCGATTTACAAGTAATAATCAGAGATGATGCGTGTTATTCAGTGAAAGGTGTTGGGGTCACTTCTCTTCATCTAGATTATGGTATCCCTCTTCATTTGAGTGATGTCTTGTTTGTTCCAGGAATTAAAAGAAATCTAGTCTCAATTTCAGCATTGGAGGACAAAGGGTACCAAGTTGCATTTTCTGAAGGAAAAGTTCTTGCTTGGCCAAAGAACTCTAGCATCAAATTTGCTCGTGTGATTGTTGTCCGTCAAGAGAGTCTATACAGACTTTCTATACGTCCAATTCAAGCATTAGTGCATGACTCCAATTCAAGTGAGCTATGGCATAGGAGACTTGCTCACTTACTCTTCAGAGCTCTTCCATCCATGGAGAAGATGGTTACTGGTTTACCAAAGCTCAATCAAGAGCATGATGGCATTTGCAAAGGATGTGCACTAGGTAAGAATGTTAAAGGTTCTTTTCTAAATAATGAAAGTAGATCAAAAGGAATTTTAGATCTGATTCATTCTGATTTATGTGGACTAATGTCTGTGGCATCTTTGAGTGGATTTTGGTATTATGTGATTTTCATTGATGACTATTCTCGAAAGACTTGGATTTATTTGTTGAAATCTAAGGAGTTTGAACTACTTTATAGATTCAAAGAATTCAAAGCTCAGGTTGAAAACATGTCCAGGAAAAGGATCAAGGTGTTGAGATTTGACAATGGAGGAGAATACACTTCTGGAGGCTTTCAGAAAATTTGCATTGAAGTAGAGATCAAGAGGGAGTTTTGTGTTCCATACAACCCTCAACAAAATGGAGTAGCAGAAAGAAAGAACAGATCCATAGTTGAGGCAGCCAAAGCTATGATTCATGATCAAAATTTGCAAACTTTTCTTTAGGCAAAAGCTTCCAAAACTGTTCTGTATGTTCAAAATCGTAACCATCATCAAATATTGAAAAATATGACTCCTAAAGAGCCCTTCACATGTGTCAATCCTGAAGTTAGTCATTTAAGAATTTTCAGTTGTCCTGTTTATATTCATGTGCCTAAAGACAAAAGATCTAAACTAGAACCATTAGGCAAGAAATGAATATTTGTGGGTTACAATGAGTCTTCAAAGGCCTACAGGATTTACATTCTAGGGCAGAAAAAAATTGAGATCAATAGGGATGTATCTTTCGAAGAGGAAGTAGCCTTCAAAAGATCAAAAGTGTCTTCAATGGAGATAGTTCGCGAAGATTAGGAGACATCTTAGGATATGGACATTTCTCCTGATCATTCTCCTGAGATTCTGAGGGAGTCTACTGAACCATAAGAGACTTTTGATCTAGTTGATCCCATAGAACCAACTGATGGGCCAAATATTTCTATACATAGAAAGAAACCTCTATGTTCTAGACAAACTGTGTAAGAGGCAAAAAAATATGCAACTCCTCATGACACTTTTAGAGAAATCAAGAGATTGTAATAATTTCCGGAATATGTGGCATTAATGAGTCATATCACTGAGTTTGAGCCTTCTAGCTTTCAGGAGGCATCCAATCAGTAAGTGTGGAGAGATGCAATGATAGAAGAATATCAGTCTATCATCAAGAATGATGTTTGGGATGTTGTACCAAGGCCTAAAGAAAAATCAGTCGTGTCTTCCAAATGGCTTTTCAAGATCAAGCATGCAACTGATGGAAGTATTGAGAACTACAAAGCAAGATTTGTGGCAAGAGGATTCTCTCAAAAGGAAGGAATAGATTATGAGGAGACATTTGCTCCCATTTCTCGTTATACATCTATTAGAACTATTACTGCTATTGCATCAGCTAAAGGCTGGAAGCTACATCAAATGGACATAAAGACTGCATTTCTTAATAGTGTGATTGAAGAAGTGTTCATTGAACAACCAAATGGTTTTGTGATTCATGGTAAGGAGTCTCATGTATGCATATTAAAGAAGGTGTTGTACGGTCTTAAGCAAGCTCCTTGTGCATGGTATGAAAGGATTGATCAGTACTTGATGAGCTTGGGATTCTCCAAGAATTATGCAGATTCAAATCTTTACTTCAAGATAGTTAATGGTAAGGCTTTAATATTGATTTTTTTCTTACTGGACCAGATAGTCTCATTGTCAAATGCAAGAAAGATTTAGCTTCCAAGTTTGAGATGAAGGATCACAGTCTTATGCATTACTCTCTAGGTCTGGAAGTGTGGCAAAGGCCTAATGAGATTATTCTTAGTCAAGGGAAATACACCATAGATATCTTGAGGAGATTTGGGATGATGGATTGCTAGTCCATGTCTACACCTATGGAAACAAATTTGAAGAAGTTGAGTGATTTTGCGGCTAGTTCAAATTTGGTAAATCCCACCATGTACAAACAGCTGATTAGATCTTTGATGTATCTAGTGAATACTAGACCAGATATTTGTTATGTGGTGAACACTCTCAGTTAGTTCATGTGTGAGCTGAGACAAATCCATCTAGTTGCAACAAAGCATATCTTGAGATATTTGTGTGGCACAGTGGGGTATGACTTAAGATATACTTCATGTGAAGATATGAAATTATAAGGTTGCTCTGATTCTGACTGGGCCGAAAGTGACAAGAAGAGTACCTTTGATGTTTCTTCAGCTTAGGGTTTGCCACGATTTCTTGTTGCAATAGGAAACAATCATGTGTGGCCCAAAGCATTGTAGAAGATGATTACATTTCAGCATGTGTAGCACCTCAAGAAGCAGTGTGGCTTCAAAAGCTTATTGTAGGATTGTTTGGTCAAACTTGGAGCCAACTGTGATTCATTGTGATAATCAAAGTTGTGTGAAGCTCTCTGTCAATCCAGTGTTTCATGATAGAACAAAACATGTGGAGATCAAATATCATTACATCATAGTGCTGAGGAAATCAATTCAACTCGAGTATATTTGCACTGATGAACGGACAACTGACATTCTCGCCATGCCTCTCTCCAAAGTGAAATTTGCTTATTTTCGAGACAAGCTTGGTGTTGTGGAGAATGTTGCCCTTGCTGAGAGGGAGTCTCAGCTTCAGTGATCCTTACTATGTGCTAAAAGGCTTATTTCTCCGAGACGGAGAAATATGAGGTGAATGCCCTCTGAGAGATGTTGCTCTTTCCACTCATGGGAGTAGCCATGGTGGATGTCATGTAGAGAGACTCCATGATGACATCACGTTGAGTGACTCCGTGATGAGCGTTTGTGTATATGTTTCTTTCCACATATGGGAGTAGCCATGGTGGATGTCATGTTGAGCGACTCCGTGATGTTATCACGTTGGAAGATTCCATGATAAAAATCTTTTCCACAAATGGATGTAGCCATTGCGAGTGTCATGTTGAGAGACTCCATGACATGGATATGTGGAAAGATACCTCCCTAGCTAAGAGGGAGTGTTGATGATATAGCTGCAAGAGATATCTTTCTCTCCAAAATACAAATTAAATAAATGACTGTTGAAGTCCCTCTGTAATGTGTCACTGTTTCCTTTGTTTTGAGCCGTCTCGTTAACATGTTTCTGTTTCGTTTTCAGTTGAAGTTGAATCAACACAGACGTAGGAATTCCTATATCGGCAGATGTTTTTCTTTGTAATGTATCAGCAGATGCTTTCTTTGTAACGTCTTGGCAGATGCCTTAATTGTAACGTCAGCGATTTGCATTGTAATAGGTAGACTCTTGGTATCAAGACAAAGAATCTGCGGTTGGCATTGTAATAGAGTCCTACTCTTCAAGTGCAAGACAAGCTCATTTGTTTAGGGGGAATTCGTATTTTTCATATTACCGTTTTTTTCTTTTCTTTGCTTGTACAATTGTATGAATGTAGTATTGATTATTGGTCTGCAGATAAATTGGTTTGATGATCATTTTGCTTCAGTCTGGGGCATATTTTCGTGTGAATTGTAATCAGACTTATGCTTATTCATTAATAAAGTGATATTTTTTGTGGCTGGGTTTGTCTCCCTCAAGTTGGAGGGTTTTCCCAGGGTATTTGCTGTGTCTTGTGTTCAATTATTTTTGTTTTTGCTGCTTGCCTTCATTTCTGGTATAAAATCAACAGTCCACATGAGGAAACAGTAGAAGAGAGACAAAGGTGCCAAAGTGGAAGTTTGTTTGCTGCATATAAGACTGTTTTGCATTGAGCCCTGGAATTTGGAAGTGTATGTGATATTGGTGTCTTCCTTCCAAGTCTGGCCATGAATGTTGCAGACCATAATTGTAGAATTTGCAAATTATTTGTTGCTGAATGCAGTAATTGTGCTTGAAGATGTTGCCAGGCACTGACCCTTGCTCTCAAAGACTGGAATGCATGGTGTATAATATGATTTGTGTTTGACATATGGATGCAACAGATGTGTGTTTAAATCTGCAAGGAGCTGGTGGATCATCATGTCAGTGTTGTTCTCACCAAAGTCTCACCTGTTTCTTCTATGCACAATACATTCATTTGAACTCATCTGTGTGTCAAAAACTGAAATAAGTTTCTACTTGCCAAGACACAGATTCATTAAGTTTGGCAAGAGGGTTGCATAGTATTGCTATTCTCCAAGACATGATTTGTTGACATAGTGTTGGCTACAGGATTAGTTGCATTTCACTGTTCCTGGTTTTACCTTTCTATTCGTGTTGGCAGCTTGAAGAATAGATCCTATTAGCAATCCTGCAAAGCTCTTACCATAACAAGCAAGAATATTGAAGCATTTGATTTATCCCACATTGGGTGAGTGTAGTGAACAAAGACGTTCATAATCATAACTATAATTTTTCCTAAAATTGTGGTTTATCCCATTTGGGGACCATGAGTGATTGGCTAGTTGGATTGCAGTTTCAGTTTGACTTTTTGATAAGTTAGTTGTGCAATTAGGAATTGGTACAAAGTTTGGTTGTTATTGAGATACCTAACATGTTTCGTAGGTGATCCTTTACATTGCTAAGTGCTGTGTTGGTAAGTCAAAGACTATGCATCCATTTTTGATAGCTACATTTGTCCTGCTCAGTATGACTTCCGGGCTTAGAGTTTATAAAAATCCCTACTTTCAATTAGGTGGAGCATAAAACTAGAAAATTTAATGTCACTTTTCTTGAAGTAATAAGGATTATTATTGTAATTGGTGCATTATCGGTCGAAACTGACACCCTGCATTATGCACATGGGCACTTACATATATGTAGCAAATTGATTTCTGCTCCTATTAGAGATTCTAATGCATCATTTGGTAAGGGCTAAACAGTCAAATAGGAGGTTGGAGGATCTTCCCATCTCGAGCTAACTTCTCACTTTGAGATGGTCAATCATTTGAGAGGCACTATTAATTTGTGTCCCTTCTTGGAGCAAAGGGGGCTTGCTGGTACTTGGCAAGATTAGTGGATAGTGTAATCATTGGAAGAGGTGTGATTAGTTTATCTATGTTTCTTGGTTGAATTCCTGTAGTTTATTGGAGGAGAGATTTGTTCCTTTTTGGCATTGGAGGAGGGATTTTGTGACTCGTAGAGGAGAGGAAACTCTGAGAGAAGAGTTGTTCCCTCTTTGTGTGGGTATTGGAAGGATTTTAACACTCTCAAAGGAAAGTTGTTCTCTAATTGTGCATGAAGATTTGGATTTGTTCTCTCATGTGATATAGAATATTGTCAAAGTTACTTGTTTGATAGTCAAGACATCCACTGATGTGATTAGTCTGATTTGTTCTAAGTGAGGAGATTTGGTGGATTTGCTTCATCAAAATTATATCTAAGGTGGTTGTGTGTACACTTAGTGTAGTGTTCCTTTGTTTGTATCAATGTAATAAGGGGGAGAGTGTTGTTATTTTATATAAGATCTATAGTATAGTCAGTAGGCTGATAAATAAATAGTTACTATATTAGTAAAGAATGTTAGTGTGTTGAATAATGTTGCTAGTATTATATTATCAGGTTTTTTAAGTTTAGGTTAGTTGTGTGTAGGAATTTCATGTAAGGTATTTGTAGCGTGGTGGATTAAAAGAGGCTTTTATAAATCCAATTCAAACATTGTAATATTATCTCAATGAAATCAGTGTAATATCTATGTTTTTCCGAGTTTGTAGGATAGGCGGACAAGACGCATTTTGGGCACATGATTTTTTTAGGCCTTTTTTTTGCAATGGGATGGCTATACATATTAGTAAAAATATAGGGAAATTTCAGATATTCATATGATAACATTGATAAAGTTGCAATTTAATCATGCTGACATATTCATTATTGAATCAAACAGTGATATATTTTCATTTGGTGTTATTTTCTGCAATATCGTATAGTATTACAATATTTGTGCTTGTAATTTCTAGAAATGACTTGGAAAATCTAGTATTATAGGCTAGATGCCATTTGGAAGTGTGCGGCCTTTTGTTTTTATGCTCGAGTCATGGCTCTAGATGCCTAGGCATGTGTGTGATATTGACTTGTGTGTTTTTGCAAGACAAATCTGCTCCCAAATCACTATTAGAATAATATTTATGTTTCTTATTAATACTCACTATTGTATCTTATTGTATCTCTGTAAATATTAGAATGTTTCTAATATTTAGGTGTAGTCTAGAATAGAATGTTTCTATTCTATTCGACTCTCCTCTTTGTATATATAGATCATCTGATCTCTGATTAATCAGTCAAGTATTTTGCCATTTACGTTTGTAACATGGTATCAGAGCCATTATAAGGAATTTTTCGAAAACCCTTATAATTTCGTGACTGAAATTTTCGAAATTCTTTGGGTTTGTTTTCTTTCAAAATTTTTTGAAAATCTGGGCATAGTCTTTTCTGAGTGCAGTTTATGGTGTCCTTGCACAAACAGTGCCGTTTTTTACTTCACAATCAAAAAGTCCATAGTTCCAAGCCTCGGACTCGCCTCGGACTCGGCAAGCTCAAAATGGACTCGGACTCAGACTCGGCGCCCAGACTCGGCAAATCAAAAAACCCATGAAATGCAAAGATTTTTAAGGATTTTAAGTTTTTTTCCTGCAACATTTAGTCAATTAACATCTAATACACAATAATTGAGATAAATAGAAACTCCTTTGCACACATACACAACTTTGCATAGATCACATAAGTAAAAATACAGATTTCTGAAGAAAATTAGTTAAAGTTAAACCAAATAACATATAGAAATCTGAAATATAGTGTCACTGTCAAATCAAAATGTCTACAATATTCATGGAATATGAAATCCATGGAATCAGAAGTTCAAAACATATATCAAAGATTCATAGCCTCATAGTAGCCTATGTCCTCCTACGAGTATGCCTAAAATGACTCATGGAAGACTCTAGAGCCATCCTCTCTCCTTGTGTCTGAGGCTGAACCGAAACAAGATCCTCAGTGACATGCTCATCGACACCCTCCTCATCATCATCCTCCTCATCATCACCCTCCTCATAATCCTCATCATCAGACTCGGATCCACCACTCTCAGCCTCAGGGTCCTGCACTGGGTCTCCTCGTGCTCTAGCCTCCTCCTGTGCCATCGCTACTGCCTCTGCCTCTCGATCCACCTGATCAACCCACTCCAAGTCTCTATCATTGAAGATAGGATCATTCATCTTAGTGTTCCACTCTTCTTGTGGATCAATGTTCTCTAATACAATTGGAGATGTGTCAGTGCCCAAGATATGTTTGTGACGAAGGCGAAGGTTGTAGTGAACAAACACAAGATCATTCATCTTTTTCACGGCCAACCTGTTGCACTTCTTGGAGTGTATATGCTCAAACATACTCCAATTGCGTTCGCATCCTGAAGCACTAGATGGCTGGCTCAAGATACGAATGGCAATCCTCTGTAGATTTGGCACCTTAGTACCAAACATCTCCCACCATGCATCTGAAACAAGAAAATTTCAAATCAGTTCTATAACTTTAACTTTATCAATCTAGATTCTAAAGTGGTAAACCGTAATAGAATTAGAAATTAGAAATTAGAATTTGGAATCATAGATTCTTACCAGGGATCAATGCAGTTCGATTTTTTTTGCATATCTCTCGTGCAAACAAGTCCCCTTGTGCTTTGGTGTACATCTCTATCTCACGGACTGTACTTGTGGAAATTGCATCATCAAGTGACATCCTCTCTATAACATCATAGAGGCCACTCCACACCTCCCCATCAGCCTTGAAACTTGGGCTGAATTGGTATGCTGGATTAAGGAAGTAGGTAGCTGCATGTATAGGCCTGTGAAGTAGATTGTGTCATCGCCTATCAATAACATCCCATAGGGGACCATATCTATCCTGATTTCCTGCATAAAAGGATCGAATGGCCTCTTTCACCCTATCCATGCCCTCATAAATGTATCCCATTGAGGGCTTCTCTCTATCAACAACCCGTAGGAGAACAACAAGAGGTCGTACAAGCTGCAATAAATGAAGTTGAACAATGAACATAAAGTTATAAACAAGTGTTTAACAAAAAATAATGATATGAAATGGAATTGGAAATGAGGACAAAAAGGAAAATTACATCAACAATCTCTTTGGCCGGTTGCCAAAAGGTTCTCTCATCAAAAACCAAGTCAACCATGGCAGCCCCTGCAGTGGTCTTTGCATATGATGATCTTGTCCACTCCTCACATACAAACATGCCTTTCACACTGGCCTTTGACTTGAGCATGGATTGCAACATGAGAAAATTTGTTGCAAATCTAGTGACCCCTGGACGAGACAACTCTTTTTGCTTTGTGTGTTGCCTCATAAGGTTGAGGACCCAAGTATGATTATATATATACTTGCAAATATTTCTTCCTATGTCTACACATGTTTTGATCCAAGGAAGTTTGCCAAGGTCCTCCAACATGAGGTCAATGCAATGAGCGGCACAAGGGGTCCAAACTAGGTGGCGGTGCCTCTCCATAAGAAGTTTACCTACAAAAAAAAAAAAAAAAAAAAAAAAAAGACTTAAAGCAAGAGAAGTAAGACATAAAAATTAAAAATTAAAATAATTTTACCTGCTGCAACATAATTTGCTGCATTATCTGTGCATATTTGCACCACATTCTCCTCACCAACCTCCTTCAACACTCCCTCCATCACCTCACAAAGAGACTCAACATTTTTTGTCTTCCCCGAGGCATCAATGGATTTCAAAAACACTGTACCACCTGAGAAAAAATAAAGCAATTTAGTAGTAGTACTTACTAGTTACTACTATGATCAATCTAATTCATAATTTAATAACTTAAGTCTTATAGCTTAAAAACTTAACATACCTGATGAGGAGACAAGGAAATTCAGAAGTGTCCTATTTCTTCTATTAGTCCAACCATCCGTCATGATGGTGCAACCCTTTGCCTTCCATACCTTATGTTGCTCCTCAATTTCGACTTGTACATCAGCAACTCATTGGGACAAAATAGGACCTTTTAGCTCCTCATCATTAGGGGCTTTGAACCCCGCACCACAAACAGTAACAGCATCTATGGCAATTTGCCAATATGGAGACCTAAAAGCAATTAAATAAATAAATTAAAAAGAAGACCTAAAGCAAGAGAAGTAAGACATAGAAATTAAAAATTAAAAATATATATTAATAAGTACCTTGCTGCATTGAATGGAAGGTGGTTGTAGAAGAAAAAATCTCCAAGTGCTAGTTTTGCTTGGTCATGCATCTCCTTATTCCAACACATGCCCTCAAGTGATGGTTGTGCACCAGGAGTTGTGCGTGGAGCAAAGATGGAATCAAGTGTGGATGGTTCTTACGAACTCGACCCCTAATGCTCACACTCGCAGACGCAGAAGTAGTACTAGTAGTACTAGTGCCAATAGGAGTCCGAGTAGTAGCATGTGTCCTTGAAGAGCCCTGTGTAGCTAAGCTTGCCATTTCTTCTGCTTGTTTCTTCTGTAATTCTTTCTTCTCTTTAGCTGCCTCTAAAATAACTATCATCCTGCATTTGACATCTTCGGGAACCTTTAAACATACTTTAGCATCCCGCTTTGGTATATGTGCAAGATGATATTTCAGCCTATTAATGCCTCCCCCATTATATGTTACCCTGCAATGCCAACATGTAACGACTCCTTTTTTGTGGCCAAGGATGGCATGTAACCAAGCCTCATCCCTTGCTACGGCAATAGGGTTTGCATTCGGGTTCGTTTTAGGCATACTTCCACTTCCACTACCCACAGTCTGAGACATGATGACTGCTGGCAGCTGCAATATATCATAAATAAAACAAAATAAGCATCTACAATATATATTATAGAAACTGAAAATCAATTTTACGGTTTACCAACATTAGGAAGTTAGGAACAAATCTAAGATTCTAAAGAATTAAAGAAATGTAAAATTGTAAATACTAAATACTAAACAAAAAAAGATTCATGAATGCAAAAAAAAAATACAAAACAACAAAAAGAAAGTAACATACCTCTTGGAATTTGCTCTAGAAATGGAAATGCAAATCAACTTTGTAGAAGCCTCCTCCAAATGCGTCTTTCAACTCCTCTCAATGCTTACATGCAAGCTACAAAGTGCAACAAAGTTGAACAAACAATCAGCAATACTTGAATGAGAGCCAACCGGTTTTCTTCCTAAAACCCCAATCCTCTTCTCTCAAGCCTTTTTTCTCTCTTCTTTCCTTATGCAAGTGATAGAATGACCTTTTTAGGTCAAAAACATAATATAAATGCCAAGTCAAACATAAAAAATGACTTGAAATAATTAAAAAAAGCTTTTTTAAAGCGCTTTTCAGCGCTGCCTATCGGCCGAGTCCTGGCCTTGGGACTTGCCGAGTCAGGCGAGTCCATGGACTTGGCAGGACTCGGCGAGTCCCGAGTCCAGAGTCAAGCAGACTCGCCTGGCCTGACTCGGCCTCAAACTCGCCAAGTCAGGCAAGGACTCAGCGAGTCCTGTAACTCTGCCAAAAACGACTTCATTGGTGGAAGCCAACAGCGTTTTGTTTCACAAATCCGCCATTATTATCAAGAAATTTGAGTTTTTTTTCAAGCTTTTTTCAGCCAGTGCCGTTTTTTTTCGAAACCCTAATTTTTGGGCTCGGAATTTTTTTTTGATTATAGATTCTTGGTGGGTTTTTTGAGATCTCAAATGGGTTGTCAGATTTTTCTGGGTGCCTCGATTTTCGAGCCAGCGGATCTAGATTCCGACATCATATAATTTTTGGGTTTTTCGAGCTCTCTTCTGGGTACTCCATTTTTTTTGGGTCTTTCATTTTTTCACTTCGAAGTTTGTGCCATTTGAGATATTCACATATTATGAGCATCTGTATCAGCAGCATCAGAAGTCAGACTCAATTAAAAAGCAAGCCAATGCTGCCCAGCACTCGGAGCAGAAAGAATCTATCTACCATGCCTTTATGGCTAGCATACCTGCAGATCATGTGAAATCTTCTGCCTGGTACATAGATTCCGGTGCCTCCCGACATTTCACTCACAGGCGTGATTGGTTTGTTGAATTCACGCCCTATTCTGACTCAGTAATCTTTGGAGGCGGCGAAGAATACAATATTGTTGGCAAGGGCCATGTTCAGATTCAGTTCGGAGGAAGAAGACTCATGTTCCTCAATGTATGTTATGTTCCTGGCATGAAACATAATCTTCTGTCTATTAGTCAGATTATGAAGCACTCCCCTCAGTTGGATGTTGTTTTCAGTGGAAATAAGTGTTCGATTATTGATCGTGCTTCTCGCACTACACTTGCTGTCGGTCTTGAGGATCATGGTATTTATAGGCTTGTAGATTCAGGCGATTCCCTTGAGCGTGCCTTCATTGCCAAATCATCTGCTCTCAGCAGCCTCTGGCATCAGTGATACGGTCACCTGAACATTCAGTATCTAGCACAACTTGCTCGGGATAATTTAGTCCATGGCCTACCTGATATCCAGACCCAGAACCATCGCGTTTGTGGAGCTTGCCAAGTAGGGAAGCAACATAGGACACCATTTAAGGATGGTGAATCATGGCGGGCATCTAAAGTACTCCAGCTGGTCCACGCTGATGTATGTGGTCCTATGAATACTCCTATTACTGGGAACAAGTACTTCTTACTCTTTGTGGATGATTTCAGTCGCAAAATGTGGGTATATTTTCTTAAGCAAAAATCAGATGCTTTTCTTGTATTTCAGCAGTTTAAAGCCCTAGTAGAAAAAGAGTCCGGTTCTTCCATCCGTACTCTTAGGACCGATAATGGGGGGGAATTTTGTTCTTCAGCTTTCTCTGCCTTCTGTACTACTCATGGCATTAGACGTCAATTCACCACACCTCACACCCCTCAGCAAAATGGTGTTGTAGAGCGTCGAAACCGTACAATCACAGAAATGGCTAGGGCTATGCTAGAACATAAAAATGTTCCCAAAAAATATTGGGTAGAAGCAGTATCCACAGTTGTCTACCTTCTTAACCGGTCACCCACCCTTGTAGTTAAACTCCTGAGGAAGCATGGTCTGGTCGCAAACCTAGGATCAACCATTTGAAAGGTTTTGGCTCTCTAGCATATGTATGGATTCCTGATGCCAAATCCGCTAAGTTGGATTCCAAAAGCCAGAAACTCATGTTTACAGGATACAGTCACACACATAAGGCCTACAGACTGATTGATGTAAACACTGATCGTTTAATCTTCAGTTGTGATGTTGTGTTTGATGAGGAACTCGGACCATTTCAGCTCTCTGCCTCCTCGCCGCATTCCGAGATTCAGTCTTCAGCAATCTCTGACTTGGGTCCTTCTATTTTATATGAGTCATCTGATGCTACTGATACACCACCTTAGCCACCTCCAGATAACACAGCTCCTGCTCCTCATCCAGCTATTCCGACAGCATCTAATATTAGCTCCTCTACTCTTCAGCCAAAATGGTGGGCTCAAACGATTCGTGATCTTCGTCCTGATGAACTCATTGAGGGTAGAACCTCCAGAAATAAGAGCATTCAGCACAACACAGTTAATGTTGCTCTTATGGCCAACATCCACAGTATCCCTAAGCCCCAGACATATGCAAAGGCCAAAGGAATTCCAGAATGGGAACAGGCAATGGATGCTGAGCTTCAGAGTCTTCAAAAGAACCACACCTGGGTTCTTTCAGATCTCCCTCCTCGGAAGAAACCCATTAGCTGTAGATGGGTCTATAAGGTCAAGTACCATGCAGATGGTACCTTGGACAAATACAAAGCCAGACTTGTTGCTCGAGGATTCACCCAGCGCGAAGGCATTGACTATGAGGAGACCTTTGCCCCGACAGCCAAGATGAGCACTATTCGCCTTCTTCTTGCCATTGCAGCTCAGTATGGTTGGAAAGTTCATCAGATGGATGTGAAGAGTGCTTTTCTCAATGGTGAATTACAGGAAGAAGTCTACATGATGCAGCCCCCAGGTTTCAAGGTTGCTGGTTCAAAACCAAAAGTATGTAGACTCCAGAAGGCCCTCTATGGTCTTAAATAGGCCCCTCGGGCTTAGTACATAAAGATTGATCAGTACTTGGTTGCTCAGGGATTTCAGCGTAGCCCGTCAGTCAGTAATCTGTATATTAAACACTCTGGTAATGATATTCTTTTCCTTGTTGTCTATGTGGATGATTTGATCATTACTGGGAGTTCAGAACATTTGATTTCAGAAATCAAATAGGATTTGTGCAGAACTTTTGATATGACAGATCTTGGATTGCTTCATTATTGTTTAGGTATTGAGGTTTGGTAGATTGACAACAGTATTTTTTTGTCTCAGTCCAAGTATGCCAAAAATTTGTTTGACAGGTTTCGAATGCAGGATTGCAAACTTGCCTCCACTCCTATGGAGACGGGTCTGAAATTGTCCGCACAATTTGATTCTCCTCCTGTAGATGAAACACTCTTCAGGCAACTAGTAGGTAGTCTCATCTACCTTACTGCTACTAGACCTGATCTCAGTTTTGTAGTCAGCTACATCTCACGGTTCATGACAAACCCCAAGACTGATCATTGGATTGCAGCGAAACATGTGCTGCGCTATGTACATGGTACTTCAAATTATGGTCTTCTTTACACAAGGAGTGCTACTCCTCAGCTCAGTGGATTCACTGATTCCGATTGGGCCAGCTCAGTTGATGACAAGAAATCTACTTCTGGCTATGTGTTCAGTATCGGATCTACAGCAATTACCTGGACCAGTAAAAAGCAATAGGCACGGGCACTCTCCTCTATAGAAGCAGAATATAGAGGAGCTGTCAAGGCAGCTTGTGAAGCAGTTTGGCTCCATTAGATGCTTGCAGATATGCATATTCCTCAAGCAGGTCCGACTTCTTTGTTTTCAGAAAATCAGGGAGTACTCAAATTTGCCAAGAACCCAGTGTTTCATGAACGAACCAAGCACATAGAGCTTCATTGCTATTACATCCGACAGTTAGTAGAAGAGGGATCTATTCAGTTACTCTATGTCCCTACCTCAGAGCAGCCAACATATATTTTCACAAAACCCCTTGGTCCTGACAAGTTTGTTAAATTCAGGGGATCTATTGGTGTAGTAAATAGATTGAGCATTAAGGGGGGGTATTAGAATAATATTTATGTTTCTTATTAATGCTCACTATTGTATCTTATTGTATCTCTGTAAATATTAGAATATTTCTAATATTTAGGTGTAGTCTAGAATAGAATGTTTCTATTCTATTCGACTCTCCTCTTTGTATATATAGAATTTGATCTCTGATTAATCAATCAAGTATTCTGCCATTTATGTTTGTAACAATCACTTGCCTAAAAACTTAAGGGCAACTTCTTGCAAAGGGCAACTTTTTGGCAATAAAATTGCCAAATAATCATTAGTCCATGCTAAATGTGTTTTAGGCTACTGGAATCGGCTCACCCCTTCTATAACCTGCAGTGTGCCAAGCAATTATTTTAACATGTATGGTGACGTTGGCATGACATGTCCTCCAGTACTACACAAACTGGGTGATTGGAACCCATGACCACACGTGTGCAACATGATGCTTTTAGTCAATTGAGATAGGCCCCCCGCCTAATACTAAAAAATCACATCGTGGAGGTAAATTGACATTTTTGAAGCTGAAATTTGCACTCTTAGAGTGTGTATACCATTTAAAGGGAGAAACCAGTTTGGACAAGTAAAATCTGCTAAGACTATATAGTAGGCACTTTTAGAGGAAAGAGCAGATAGTATAAAGTTGACATTCGCAATAGGGGAGATCAATGCCATTTTTTATGTTACCATTGTGTAAAACATGGTGCCTTCTTTTGAATTGTGTGCCCAATAGAATGCAACACATTTTCTTGTCTGGAGGTCCGTAGACAAAGGTAAAATTGCACACCTATGAAGGAGAATTGACTTAGGGTCTTTAAAATTATTTTGCAAAATACATGTTTTTTTAATGTTTGAAAAATTTGTTGAGCTGGGCAAGGTTTTGCTGAGATGTCAAGTCAGTCAAATTTGGCTTTGCTGAGTCATGAATTTTTAAACCATGATTGAAACGATGAACAATTTTTGTAAGATATCATTATATTTTAGGAATTGCTGAGGGTGACCTTGTGTTTTGGTTTTGATTCATGGGGCCCTACATAACTCACATTTTTGTATGAAGAGCTCCACATTCAAATGGAATCAAGTATTTGAGCTTGAAATTACTTATGATTAATAATATTAGATTTCCACAATCCATTTTTAACAATTCATGTGCGTTTTTGGATTCGATTGTGTGCATTTTTTAGCATCAATCCGAGTTTCCGCAACGTTTAAGAAGGGCTAGGGATGCTAAAAAACGCACACAATCGAATCCAGAAACGCACATGAATTACTTATGATGATGACTAGGTTGACCTCTGTGAATGTTGTCATTGACATGTAAGGATGTCAACTGTCAAAAATACAATTGAACATAGTGGCTATGTTCATAGACAGCAAAATATGGAATTTCCAGGTCAAATACCTAGGCAAAAAAAATTAAGAGAAAAATGAGTAAAAACCCGACAGAATTTTTCAAGCAAACATTGCAAAGCATGAAGTAGATAAACAACATCCATCATATGGAAATCAGGATTCAGGAGAAGAGACGTATTAAATATAAGATGATTAAGGTTTGTAGATGAGGTGGGTTGACATTGATTCACTTTACTTATAAAACAAGGTTTTAATTCTAATGGACAAAATAACAAGAGATGTGTTTCAGTTTTAACTTTTTTCACAGTTGATTTTTTTTCCCACTGAACAATTAGATATATAAAAAATATGACTTATTTGACATCACTTATTGCCAACTGGACCAATCTTCTCTCTCGAAAATGCCATTGAGGACATTGATTAATGATTGCAGAAAAAGGGGCTTTGTTTGGGTATTACGCAGTAGCATCAAACAATGATGGAGACTATCTTTGGGGTTTGCAAATCATACTCGCTGAAATTGATGCAGATAAGCTTCTACTGCCTTTGCAAATCAATAGAACCCCCTATTCATACTAAAACAAAAAACAGTGGCAGAATTGCAAAAGATAATGTGGAAGAATCATAATAAAATTACAATTAAAGAAGATACAGCCAATTTCCTTTTATCCATGATTAAAACAGCTACAGAAAATGAATGCATAATATAGAAAATCCATTGAACAGTAAAAACAATCACACAGTAAAATTCTATCTCCAATAGGTCCGACGGAGATTATTTCTCAGATCACCCTATCTGACTTGACGAACTCTCCTACAAAACAAAAAACTGCACAAACTAAATAACGAAACCACTGGAAGACCACTATATAGCCTCCAGTGATGGTTAGAAACTGGATTCCAAAAATATCTTAATAAAGGAACATACAAATGGTGTGAGCTACATCATAAAATGGATGGTTATATCCTCGTCACCTTTTTAAGAAGTCTGTACCTCTTGGTTCAGAAGAACTTGATTTAATAAACTTCACCTTGAACTATCTTGCTACCCACATAATGTGCTGACCTCCTTGGTGTTTGATCTTCAAAGTATTCTCTTGGGATTCCTTCACACAATCTGATCCATTGATCAATTTTCCAATCCATGCTCTTCTAGGGTTAGGAAGAGGCCAATGTTGATTTTACCATCAGGTGGGGCTGAGAAGTCATGTGAAGTTTATAATACAGAGTTAACAAAATAATTGTTGCTGCTACCACCAATAGCCTTGAAAAATCCTCACCTTGTCCCAATCATGCTTCATGTCATTGCTCTTAGATTGAGTCAGGTTGTCACCAATGACCAAACTTTTGATCACATTGTTGGAGAATTTTCGAGTATCTTTCTCTTACACCCACAACTCACTATTGTTCTCAATTCAGAGAGAATTACTTGTATGATCTCCAATACTTCCTCTGAATGAAGGTCACAATCATTTGAAACTTAATCTCTTGAGGTGCATCTCTAACCTTGCCAGATGAGTTCCAATGCAGCTCTGCTTCCTTTTCATCAAATTCTTTTTGTAATATACTTGTCAATTTATTTGCATTTTGGATCCCAAACATGCTTTTAGCTCATTTCTTGGCTTTTCTAGAATTTTTCTTTTCTCTTCAGGCTCAAATCTGGCTTTTGATAGAAGAGACAAAACTGTCATTCCGAATGCTCCTCCCTCTTTCCACGATTTTAAGAGTGTTTTCCTTCCTTCAGCTTGTACCTCATAAGTATTCTCCTTACCATGGTGTATTACATTCTGGTCATATTGGTAGGGCCTACTAGCAAATGACAAGCATCCATGGATACTACATCATATAGTACTTATCCACATAAGGACCAGTTTTGAAAGAAGCAACTCAAGATTTATCCACGAGTGCACTATAATCCTTCTTCAACCAAGAAATCTTGTAAGGCTTAGATTTTGAAATGCAAGCAAGCTACAGTTTGTCAATGATTTATATTCACCAGAATGTTAGTAGATTCACACATTTTGTTTGGAGGATCTTCTTCCAATCAACTTTCGGGGTTTCTTTGTTCATAGATTTCAAGGTTCTTGATAGCATCAAGTTCTCTCTTGTCTTTGTTTCAACTTCTGTCAAAAGTTGTTCTTCTTCTGGGGCCACCATTGCCCTTTCGGGAGGATAGTTTATAGCTTCATTGGCTTCATTACAACTGAACATCTCAAGGGCATCCAATATCAGGCCTTGTCCTCTACCTTGTAGTCTTCTCTTCCTTTAGAGTTACTCTTCACATTCTTGCCTTATGGCTCATCACTCATGCTAGGTTTTGAGGAAACCTCTTCCCTCTATTGTAGTTGCTACTACCTTTTATACTCACCATCATGCCTTTTAAGTTCAATTTCTGCATCATTAAGGCATATTCACATTCCTTGTCCATAGTAGGCACCTTCACGAAGGTGAGCTTATCTGGAAGTTAAAACTTAAGGCCATTGACATATTGGGCTGGAGCTTGCCCTTCAGTCTCCTGTATATTTGTCCAAATTTGAAGCCTCATAAATTGCTTACTATAAGCTTGTACTGAGTGACCCATTTGTTTTAAGTTCTGAAGTTCTTTAAATATTTTTTGTTGGTAATTAGAAGGCAAGAATTGAGTTCTTAGATGTTTTAGCATCTTAGGCTATAGTCCAATTTTTTTCTTCCCTTGTCTTCTTATCCAACTGTGCACGATCTCCCACAATAGAGCTACATGCAACTTCAATTTGTGTGCTGCAATTTTTACTGTTTTAGGATCATTTTTGTCTCTTTCTTCCATTTCGAAATAGATCTCTAGCTCCTAGACCCAGTCTAAAAATAAATCTGGGTTGAGTGTACTTTGAAGTCTAAAATATCGACTCTTATCGTTTCAAAGAGCCTTGCTATATGGTTTACTGCCCTAGCAACATTTCCTCTATTCTCTTATTTCTCTTCAGTCTCATTGAGATGTAATCTGATATCAATGACTTCTAATCTCCTGAGCCATTCATCAATTATCAATATTTCTTTGTGTTCCTCCTACACCTTCCCTGTTTCATGCGTACTCTCCTTTCAGCCATTGCTGACCAGACTGATGCAAACAACCTTTGTTGCTGCAGGCTTAATAAACTTGATGTAATTTATGTCTCACATAATTACAATTTACTTAAGTTAACTTAGGATAATGCATAACATAGTAATTTGCATTGGAGACACTTAGGGAATTGCATATCTAGGGAATATGGTTGGAGGAGAAATTCCACCTTTGGTGGCATTATCTTGTTATCACTTTTTCATATCCACTTATAGTGGAATGATAATTCCAGCTTCGGTGAGTTATTTTCTCCTACCTACCCTTACATCTCATTGAGCCACATGTCATCCTTGTGTGCTCTCTTCTCCTTTTGCCTTGCCTATATAAGTAGGCACATGTACATTGTACTTAGTTCACTTCAGCATTTTGCATCTTGATGAGAATACAATTTGTTCTTGTCCATTTTGTTTTCTCTTGCTTTTGTGCTATTCATTGGCCTCTAGATGTTGGGTTTCCATAGGCAAATTCTTACATGATATCAGAGCTTGTTTAATGCCATTGGATAGTTTTTTGAGAGATTTGAGTGCATATTTTGGTGGATTTTGGAGAGTCCTCTTTGTGGCTTTCTGTTGTAGGGAAAAATTGGAGTTTACTGGTGCAAATTAGAGGTTGACATCACATTAAGGAGGTCCAAATTTTTTGTTTCATCCAAAGTGGACATTAGAGGTCAAATCTACAACCATTTAAATTTTGAAGGTGCGGTGACGATTCAAGTGTAATAATTACGTAGACAATTTTCAAATAGCAATATCTCAATCATCTAGACTCCATTTTTTGAGCATTTTTTTTTATTTGGGGTAGAATTTCGTACTCTACACAATGGTGCAAGTAATTTCTGATCCTTGTGCCTGAATTTAATCTTGTTTTTGCAACGTCCAAGGCCTCGTTTGGGTTCATACAGACTCCTTTTCAAGTGCAATTTTTTTGAAAGTGCATAATTTTTTTGTATTTTACAATGGTGCTATCACTTTATACTTTATAGTGAGCAAAAATCATACTTTTAGACTTTGGCTTAGTTTTGCAATGGTAATGCATAGACCTCAATTTGGTCTTTTGCAATAGTGATCTAAGTCTATTATAGCCTGACTGTGGCGATTGTAATCATTGAATGGAAAGTCCAAAAAAGAAAAAAAAAATTCTTTATTTTTAATAAAGTTTTTTAGTAATAAAATGTTTTAAATTTTTTTTTTATAAGTTTTTAAAAAAATATTCAATAAATATGTAAAATTGAGAACACAATTTTTTGTCCACCCACCATACTTGTTACAGCGATTTGTCTTCCAACTGGCAACCGGGGGTCAGTTCCTCCTATGTTTTCCTAGCACATTAGTCCAATCAGATGGCATCATCAACAATCATTTGCAGCACATTCTTTGGTGGCATCATTATTAGTTTCCATCTTTGCATCTTTGTCATGTGAAGTAGTATTATCTTTCATGAGCTATGTTGTACACACACTAATATAAAGTGCCATCCTTCTTTGTACTTTGTCATTGATGACATATTTGATATAATCTTCCTTTACTTGGTAGATTAGGAAGTATCTTTTGAGACTTGGTGGATGGCTCCAATCGAGACTTAAAATGTACCTATTTGCCATTGGTGAGTATCAAGTTGATGCTCAAGCAAGTGTCTCCATGCCTAATCTTCATCATATTGCAGTGGGTGATTTATTATGAGTTCTTCATTGACTTTGGTACTTGGTTTTGTCGCACTTTGGTGTTCTTGGTTCAGCATCGGTTCTATTTTCTTCCTATGGAGGATTATTGGTTGACATCTTGTACCATCTTGGTAGGAGATTTGACATTGATGGGGAGCTACTTGGTCTGTCTTCTCTGTTATGGGGGGGACTTTTTCCTCATATGAGGTTTTGTTCTTCTCATACATCCTTGACAGTATTGTGTGTTTTCATCTCTCTTTTGGAGGGGAATTTTTTCCCTTTCTCTGTTTGTGAGAGATTGCATTTGCATTTGTACATGGGTACCTAACATGGCCTAGTAGCTGGGACCCATCTTGCATTGTTAGCTTGAGTCTACATTCCCCTAAGTTGCACTGGGGGGGGAGGGGGGGGGGGGGTTCGTGTAATTTATGTCTCATATAATTACATTTGACTTAGGATAATGCATAACATAGTAATTTGCATAGAAGACACTTAGGGAATTGCATATCTAAGGAATATGGTTGTAGGAGAAATTCCACCTTTGGTGGTGTTATCTTGTTATCACCTTTTCATATCCACTTATAGTAGAATGATAATTCCACCTTCGGTGGGTGATCCACCTTTAGTGGAATTATCTATTATTTTATCCAACCCACCTTTGCATCTCATTGAGCCACGTCATCCTTGTGTGCTCTCTTCTCATTTTGCGTTGCCTATATAAGAAGACACATGTACATTGTACTTAGTTCAGTTCAGCATTTTACATCTTGATGAGAATATAGTTTGTTCTTGTCTACTTTGTTCTCTCTTTCTTTTGTGCTATTCATTGGCCTCTAAATCTTGGGTTGGTATAGGCAAATTCTTACACTTAGTTTCAATTGAAATCAGAAAATAACATAGTTCTATAATTGGTTTCTATTTTCCACACCCATGGCCATGGTCATGGCCACAGTCACAGCTCTCCTCAAAGTCATCCAATTTTTTTTGTCTTAGTGACAGCTAAGGCTGTCCCACAAACTCTCTACTATCAACATCTTTCAATGTTCTGATACCAAAACTGACGCAGACCACCTTTGTGGCTGCAAATCACATTTTTTTGAAACTAATGCATATACGTTTCTACTCTTGCAAGCTAGTCTCCAGAGTCAAACAATACTCTGGCCCTGTTCATGCGATGCGTACTTGAGACAAAAAAACAGTAACAAAATTGTAGAAGATAATGTCAAAGAATCATAATCAGGTTATACCAAAGAAGATATGGCTAAGCTCTTTTTATTCATGGTTTAAGCTCCAGAAAACGAATGTATGGTATAGAAAAACCTTTAAACAGTAAAAAAATACCCACAGCATAGATCTACATCCAATACATCTGACTCGGATTATTTCTCAGATCACTCTCTCACGTAAAAAAATCCTTCAAAACAAAAAACTGCACAAACTAAATAGGGAAACTACTAGAAGACCACTAGACAGACTCCAGCGACAGTTACAATATAGATTCCAGAAGTATCTAAACAAAGAGAAACAGACGAATGGTGGCAGATGAATGATGGGAACCACAGCATAAAATGGATGGTTACATCAAAAAAGATACACAATGATGTCAGCAAAGATAAAATCTGTAAGCTAGCTACTCTATCTTTGCCAAAACTGCATATCTCAGTAAAGTGGATTTGGCAAATGCATCATGAGTTTGACTATCGTTTGAGTAGAAATTTACTAATATCAAAGCTATGGACCTGTAAAATATGCTGTAGACTACGTTAGAGAGAGTTAATTGTTTATTTGACCACTGATATCAGCAAGGCACTTCCAAATGTTCCTTGGCTGATGAGTGCAGTAGATTTTAGTTTTACTATCATATATGCTATGAATCTGCTCTTCTAGATGAGGATTTATATATCGAAGAATTAATTGTTATTAAACTCGGTTCTTTGTGCCTAAGCCCCATGTTTCTTATTATTAATTTTTAAAAATTGGTGCTCATTATTACATGTACAGTGGTTTATTGGCAATAACTACTGGGGGATTTAGGATATAGTGAATATAATAGTTACTTTTGTAAGGGATAATCTCATGGGTGTCAATGGTTTTAATGTATGTTCAAGCATCACGATGAATTGGAGCAGAGATGGAGAGATTCTTTAATTACTTGAGGTTAAATAAATGAGGAATTCTTTTTGAAAATGAGCAGCTATGGTTTATGTTTTATATACTTTCCTACCTCATCTTTTAGTCCATTGTAAATGGACATACAACATGCAGAAATGAATATAGCTCCTTTAGCATACATCAATTTCTAAACTTCTAAGGCAAAATGTGTGTAATATGATTCAATTCAAAAGTGCCATTCTACTTTATCTGTCTCAAATACAGCTAATGGTCATTAATATATTGCAAAATTTTGATGTTGTGGCAAAGCTTTCTTCAATTTTATTCAAGATTCAGTGTCAATATTTTTTGTGAAAAATTCCGTTAAAATACAGGAGGATCTGGAGACTTTTTTAGGTCCAAGCAGTCTAAATTTTCTTTAATGTAATGTAATGGATGTTTATTGGACAGGGTCATCATCTAGATTTACGATTAGTCCGGAATCAGTGGCTCTTGATTGATCCAGGTGCAGAGATTATCATGTCAAAGGCCAATGAAGATAGAACTACTGATGATTTTAGAGAACTTGGGCAAAGGTTAGCACAAGAGGTTTCACATTTTTTAGAGAGAAAATTCACTTCAGCTTTGCGAAAGGACACTTATGGTAGTTTCCGGCTAAGTTTTGTTGGACATTCAATTGGTAATATCATCATCAGAGTTGCATTAACAGGTATATTTCCTATGAAACGTAAGCCTTTTTGCTCGTTCAAATTTATCAGAAGTCACTGTGTCAGCTCAAAGTTTTAGAATCTTGATTTTATTTTGCATGTTCCAGATGCTGCAATGAAACCCTACCTGAACAACTTATATACCTTTCTGTCTGTCTCGGGGCCTCATTTAGGATACTTTTACAGTTCAAACACCCTGTTCAGTTCTGGTTTATGGCTTTTCAAAAAGCTTAAAGGATCTCCTTGTATGCACCAACTAACATTTACAGATCAAACAGATATTCGTAACTGTTTTCTTTTCAGGCTAAGTCAGGTTTCACTTCATACTTATTCTCATTTCGCTGCTTCTATATAATTATGAATTTTGTCAATCAGTCTCAAACTTAAATTACTCCTTTTGATCAATCCTGTTTTTATTGCATGAAGAACTCTGCCAGTCTAATTTTTTGATTTGTAATTTTGGTCCAGGAAGAAACTTTTGAGCATTTCCAAAATATAATTTTGCTCTCATCTCCACAGGTAATTTATTGACATAATCTATTATGTTGCATTTTTTTATTCTAGCTCATACGTCTTTCTCAGTACACGAGTGGGGATTGATCATGGGTTGACGCTTATAATGTGACCAAACAGGATCGCTATGTTCCCTACCATTCTGCACGTGTTACAATATGTCAAGGAGCCATCCAGGACTCCAAGAAAGGACCAACTTACAAAGCCATGCTGAAAAATTGCTTGGATCAGATACTAATGCCTACTACAATCGAACGACACTTTATACGCTGTGATGTGAACTTTGATACTACTTCTCAGGCTGGAAGCCTCAATAATTTTATTGGCCGAACAGCTCATATTGAATTTTTAGAAACCTGTCTATATGCAAGATTTTTAATGTGCTCGTTTCCTAAGATGTTTTCTTGATTGTAGGTCGAGTACATAGATATTAGAGTCCCCGTAAGGCTGCAAGACAGTTTATGGAACCTATATAGCATATATGGTTCTTAAGCTCAACCTCCATACTAGTTGTATCTTCTACTCTAAGATGTCCTTGAGTTGACTGACCATCTTCTGCATAGGAGGATTTGTAAATTTATTTTGCCTTTTGAGGCTAAGGAAAAGAAATTATGCTAATATGCCCATGCAGTGTACCGTAAAACTTGAAGGTTGGTGCATATAATCTTCAAGTCTTCATGCGTAAATTATTCTCATTAACACACAGGATAAGCTGTCAACACGAGAGACCTTTAACTTTTGGTTTAAAAAGCATGTAAGTATGGATTGTTCATATGATCAAACGGTAGAAGTGAAACATATTTTGGATTTAAGTTGTTTTTTTTTTGGGTTTTAGGGAGGGAGAGGTAATAGTTAGAGAAGATTCCAAGTGATTTAACAATAAGCCAGCAAAATTATCTGCAGGCATACACAGTGATGCACCTTCATTTTTTGCCATTGATATTGCTTTAAGTTAGGGTTCCTCTATTTTTGGAAGATTATTCTTTTGTTAGGGATCTGTTGGCATGAGTTGCCCTCTTGGTCAGTCAGGTGATTACTTGAACTTGTGCCAATAATGGTAAAACAATCCAGATACAGTAAAACAAATATTTAAGAGGGAAAAGTATTATGAAATATAGATTTGTGTGAAGTTGAAGTATGATGCCATAGTTATTATTTTGATAGTGTGACTAAATAAAACATACAGGGCATATTACAGTACTTAGTGCAAAAGTGGATAATATTGCACACCAGACACAACATTGGCTGGCAATCAAGGCCAAAGTAGCTAACATCACAAAAAACGCATCTCAACACTCAACAGCGAATGTATTTAGTGTAATTAATTTCTCAAGTTAATCATTTTCTATATTGTATGAACATTTTGTATAATTAATATTTTTAAATAGATTTGTATTCATTTTTGTTTAGTTTTTTATTTTTAAGTCAATTTATGTATATTATAAATGATTATCACTACTAAATGTAGGCTGTACCCTCCAATACATTATTCAAAGCATATCTTACTATCAAAGTAATCATTGCACCTCCTTTTGGTGCAAGTCTTAATCTTTTAAATATTTTAAGAATTCTCATGATTCTATGTCTCTCAAACTAATATATAAAAGAATAAAAGAAATTAGTATTTTATTCTTATCTCATCTTCAACATTTTTTTGTTATATAAGAACATCTTCAGCATATTTTTTGATTAGATAAGTAGAAAATGAGCTCTAATATAATAAAAAGGAATTCAATTCCATACCAATATTGGCTCCAATATAATAGTAAATAACTAAATACATTTTATTATGTTGGTACACAACTTATAAATGCAAATTAATGTCATTATTTTAATGTCTTATTCTCGGTTAATTGGTATAGGTAAAGGGATTCATAGTTTGAGTGCATCAATTTAGGCTTTTTTCATTGGTAGATTTAGCTCAATTGATGATTTGGATTGTAATTATGTTACTTGAAGTGTTTTTTAAACTTTAGGAATGTTCTCCAAACTCCTTTATGGAGTGCATGCCTATTTTTAGGAAGTTCTTGTGTTGACATTAGTCTTTACTCCACTATTTCAATTTCATCTTGGCATGCTTAGCTTTGGATTTTGGTAGCGTTTTTTGCAACTTGGACACAATTATTTAGATATTGACATCGAAGTTCTAACTTTAATGTTAAATTATATTACTTCAGTGTTATATTCTTATAAAGTCACATAATGTTCCCTTTAAGTGGATGTCTAAGGGAAATGGAGTATCAAATGAGGTGTTTTATTATTTTTGAATTGATTTTGACTAAAAACCTACAAAGTTGAATCCTGATAGCAATATCATTATTTTTGAATTGTGTTTAGGTGAGAAATGTATTAGTTAAAATTTCAAATTGTATATTTTTCCTCCAAAGCTATATAAGAAGGTTTTGGGCTTTCATTTGGATTATGTAGAAGAATACACATAATAGAATGTTGCGGATTGAACTTGCAAGTTCTTTGAAAATTTATTAAAGGTGAAAACTCTCTTTTGATTACTAGTTTGGGACTTGAAAGATGACTTCTAGCTAGTTGAAGTGATTACATGTTGGGGTCACCATTACTATTTATAGAGTTTTAGATGAGTTTCAAGAAACAAAGATTTTTGTGTTATTTTGATGTGCAAATATTTTGGGATTTTGTTTGAAGATTTTTTTGAGTTTTTTTTTATGAATTTGAAGACAATTTTTCATTATTGATCAAATACACATGTTTCCAATGTTGTTTTAGCAGGTCATAACACATGTTTGTATAGTTATGAGAGTTGTGTTTTAACATAAAAATGGCGCCAAATGCCTTCTACTAGCTAGAAGACTATTTTGATGAATTTTGATGTTGGCTCAAATTCTTAGGTAAGTTGTACCTCTTCTCTTGATCTCTTGGAGCTAGGCATGAGACCTCTCTAGTTCAAGTGATGCATTTAAAGGGTCTTCCATCACTAGTTTAGGGGTGATTGGTAGTTGTTGAGCATTGTTGATTGTTTGAAGGTGAATTTGAGGTGAGAGTATGCACATTTTAAAATCCAACATTTTTGGGCATGAATTAAAACCCTATGATAGACTTGTTCATGTCTATTCTTTGGCTATTAAAGGCTGTTTGTAGATTGTTGGGTCGTTGCATTGCTTGTCCAAGTATTAGGAGAAGTATTTTGCATGTTGGGAGATAAATTTTAGAGGTTCTGAGTTATCTTGACCCACGAATAGTGAGCTACATACATTCTATAGCTCCTACATTCAGTTTCAAACCTGCAACAACTAGCTTTATTACCATATCCAAGGTATTTCTCCTATAAGAGTGTCATATGTACCTTTGTTTGTGTATTTATATCTTATGAATGTTATCTAACTGGATACTTATTACAACATATGAATGAATGTTGAATTTTCATAGCACACCTTGTAACAATAGTAAACCTTTATTTGCAAGTCTATATTATTGCCCCCTTAATGCCAAAAAAACATGAACAACAATGAGTTACACATTGAAATATCAAAATTAGAACTTTATAACAAGAAATGTTATTGGCATTGTTCTTGTTATGTTCTTTTCATTGGTTAAAAATTTGGGAAAATGGTTATTAGATTATGATATGGAACAATGAATGCAATCAAAGAGTGATATAAATATAATATGTGCCATCATTAAATGTTTTATTGTCAAAATGAATAAGTTAAATAAGTTTCTATCAATTACATATCATAATAATAAAACACAGCTATAGTTTTGGCTCTCACGATGGCTCCTGCTCTAGGACCGTTTTTTAATAAGGTTCTTATTCCTGTAACTGCTCCTATTCCCACCCCTACATCAGCTATTGTCACAATGATGGTGTCTTTGCCTCATGCACATGTGGGCTTTGACTCTAGTGTGAGGGTTTTTGTGCCCTTTTGTGGTGTGGTGGGATTTGGGTTGCCTGCTTCCTCTATGGTTGTGGCGACTCTTATGGTTTTGGTGGTTATTCTCCCTAGTGGTGCTACTGTACCAATTCTCATTGCTACTTATGTGGGGATTTTGTATTTTTTTATTTCTCTTGTTGTTGTGGATGGTATTGTGGGTGTTGGACTCCCCCCCCCCCCCCCCCCCCCCCCCCCAAAGACCTTTTTCTACTGCTAGTGGATGGAGGCTTTCTCATGTTGCCAAATGTATTGTTGCTCATCTTCCCAAAGGGAAATCTTTCCCTCTTCCTTTTGCTAAGACCTCCCCTATTGTGGTTTTTAGCAAAGACGTGGTGGAAAATGTGGAAATCTACCAACATTACGAGTTGGAGTGTAGATTTTTTGGTCTTTGGCCTTCTCTCCAAGATCTTTGTTGTTGGGTATTGGATACTTAGAAGCCTTCAATTATAGGTAACATTGGGCCCTTCCCTTGTGCTAAGGGTTTTTTCATTGCTCCTTTTGATGATCATGACTTGTTGTTGAGAAAGCTATGGGCTGGAGTAAACTCTTTCTCAATCAAACCATGGACAACTTCCTTTAACCCTCTTATTGAACCACTCAATGTGCATCTAGTGTGGGTTCTTCTTCCCAATCTTCCCCTTTTATTTTTGAAAGAATTCTTGTTATGAGGCCATTGGCAATTCTGTCGACAACTATTTGAAGGTTGATAATACCACTTCCTTCATGGGTCATTCTATACTTGCATGCATTTTTATCAATATTGACATGGCCATGCCTATTCTTGGGGATGTTCTCATTGTTGAGGATAGACCATGGACCCAGTCGTTGGATTATGAGGGCATCCCCTTTCAATGTTGTCAATGTTTCTCAATTGGTTTCTTGGCCATGGATTGTTCTCTCACATGAAAGAATGCTAATGGTGATCGATCACTTAGTTGTCCAAGATTTTGATTCTTCTTTGGATGAATCTTCCCAGGATCATAATGACTCCCAGATTGTTGATGTGCCTTCTGTTGTTGGTGTGACCACTTTAGTTCCTTTTGGGGAACCTCTTGTCCAATGTTTGCATCCTTATATGTTTGTTGCCCCTACTTTTCCCCAACCTTTGGTGGTAGATGCATGCTCCGTGTGCTAACAAGTTGTTGTGGGGGTCTCTCCTCATGCTTTCCCTCATAGTGGTGTTCCTAATGATAGTATTGTTTGGACTGTAGTTAGCCAATGGAAGAAAGATCATCTTCCTCCTCTTCCCTGAGTTGTGGGCTTGAGTAATACCCACTCTTGATGTGGGTTGATTGTAGCATGTGTGGTGCATTAATTGTTAAGGTACAACTATACATCGTTAGTTAATGGCCTTGCTTTTGGCCTACATTTCTTTTTGTTTGGGGCTTTTGATTGTAAAGTTTTGGCTCCCTAATTCGTTCCTTTTATTAAAAAAATATATATCATAATAATAAGATTGCTCACAAATATTATCCAATAGAATAATAAAGTAATTTTAATATTTTGAGACAAATTTTAAAAGAATTAGGCAATAGAAAATCTGGTTAAAATAGTTTAATCATGCTTTTCCATTGGTTCATTTGTTTTTTATTAAGGTAAAAATAGGTTTTGAAGGGGTCCTGAAACCTTGTACAATGCTAAAACTTAAGATATGACATTAAGAGTTCCCTAAATACAATAGTCCAACCAGAACAATAGACCAGACACCCCAAACACCACACAGAAAAATACTGCCAAAGAAAACAGTCCAACTAAAAAACCCATTGGTTCATTTGTTTTTTATTATGGTTAAAAACATGTTTTGAAGGGACCCGAAGCCCTTTACAAGGTCTCAAAAGATAAGCAAAGAAAGCCCACTAAATGGAACGGGCCAAGACACAAGGGTTTTAGCAAAAGGCTCCCACAACCTAGAACAATCACAACACGAAACAAATTCCATGCAAGCCCAAAAGAAAAGTCCAAAACTTAGGATTTCCCTTTAGCACCCTTCTGATGGGATCAGAAAGTCATATCAAATGAAGGCGAAGACCTCTTGGAATGTTTACTTTTAACCCATTGGTTCATTTGTTATTAACTATAAAAATTAACATATTCAACTGTATTTTGCTTTCAATGAGAAGTAACAATTGATTAAAATTGAACCATGGTAGGGATTGATAGCTAGCAATGTGATGTATTGTAATTAACATGTGAATTAAATAAAATACTTTAAAGATACTTGACTCTCAATTTAATGAAGTGATTATCACATATCTTAAAAAAATATTTATTAGTATATTAAAAAAATTGGATTTGCCAATGACAACTTTAGAAATTGTAAATTGTTAGGTTCAAACTCATACTTGCCGATCTGATCTCCCCACATTTGGAAGTGAATATAGAAAAAGTGAACTTGGAGTGTGGATTTGAACTTCATTTCTAAAAATGTTTTGATAAATTTATGTTGAGAGTAAATTTTTTGTTTTGCTTTGATATACTCATGTTTGGGTAAATGGTGTTAGAAGTTGATTGGAAACTTGCTAGATAAGGTTTTGTTCTCCTTTAGTCAATTCCTAAGGTGGATCAACTCAGTGATATCAAACAAGAATTGAGGTCAAGTGGTGATGTATTATTCACCTAGGATATTGATGTAATATTTTATCTTTTTGTAATTATTTTCTAGATATTTGCTAGTTTCTTCAATATTTTCTAGATGACTTGAATGAGTTATAGTTTGTCTTTGAACACACCACCTCATTGTTTAGTTTGAAATGATTAGGTCATAATTCTTAGGACATGAGGGGACGATATAGGGCCACACAATGTTATATGTTGACTTCCATAAAAAAAATATGCCAAATTGTGCACTAGTCAATACACAAAGGGTTACTCAACATTTGAGAATCAAAATATAAGAAATAGTTGCATGGATAAATGTGATATTCACCATTATATTTTGGCCTCACTTTGACTTGCATACAGATAAATAAGTGGATTATGTCAAAATACATCAAGTAGTCAACAAAGAAAACAAATATTTGAGTACTTGATGGATAATGTGGATCTCAACTTATGTACTTGCCTTGGTACTCCATCTCAAAGACTTCAAGAAAAGGGAATGTTATAATGAGTAGCATTTGTCAAGCTTTAAAATGAGCACAATCACAATTATTGGAATTGTTTACAAATGAAAAATAAAAGGGAGTAGGATAGAGAATTTCAACCAAGTAGAATGTAGGAATCTAAGTAAGAATGTGAAAGACCTTTGACCAAAAGAAAATGGTATTGATTCTATACAAAAGAACACCAAAAATCTCTAAATATATAGAAAATAATCACTTTGTTGAAAAAAAGTGATTTAATTTGTTGGAAAATGGTGATGATATTATGTCTTATACTAAAAATGATCCCATATGTCATAAATATATCATTTCAATCATAACTACAATGGAATGCCAATAATAATGTGTTCCCTTCCAATTAATTTTTATGCAAAGAATACAAGGAATTAGAGGGAAGAGGAAAATATAATACTGTGAAAAATATAAGAATCATGTAATAAATGTTAATGATAACATTGCATTACAATTAAATAAAATATTGTAAGCAATAAGCATGGGATAAGCATATAAGCACATAACATAAAGGATTGGAGCATGCTTCGAATGTTGCTCACCAAAGGGTGAGGCAATACAAGCTAGAATTTGTAAATAATATAAGCACATAAAAGATGTCATGAGATGCAAACATGCTAATACCAAAATGTAAAAAAATAGATATGCACGGCAACAAGATTTTTTTTTAATTGATGACCTATTATGAAAGTAAAACTAGGATACAATATAAATGTTTCATGAGGACCACATCCACCTATATTCAAGAAAAATATATTCAATCCCTATAGGATTAGCAACCAAGGTGTATCAAAATATAATAAAATTGCATTGTATGATCAAACAATATAACCAAAAGTCAAGCAATTATGTATCATAGATAATAATGTTGCAAAAGATCATAGATAATAGAACAAACAATGTACAAGGTTTTCCATGGAAACCTAGGTTGGGAAAAACCATGTTGAGAATCATTGCTAAGATCTAATGTCCTAATCTTGCGTCACAAATAAGTTCAATTACAATGTTTAAGAACACCAACCCTAAGGAATCATCGAACACCTACTTTAAGAGTACCAACTCAATCAATATTACTTCAATGATCTATGCACCACCTCATAGATGTATCAAAATGCAGTCCAATACTCTCTTTGTAAATTGAATACAAACTGAAACAATAATTCATATAAATCTGAAAACTTCCCTCTGCTATCAACAAATTCTAAAACAAATTTATCTAAAATCTTAGAGCATATTTGATAAACAAAATCAAGGCATTGTTACTATTGGAAGAGATTTGAAAGATAAATAAAATCAAAGCACTCTTTACTGATATAACCGATCTTCAGATCTTTCAGCAAATTATCTTTCTTTCTTATGATTGTGTCAACTCTTAGACTTCAACAAGCATATTTTTCTAATTTCAAATAGAACTTACAAATTCTTATCATTATTTATAATGACTTCAATACTCCTACAGAATTATCATTGAACACCCATATCATACCCGCACCTCCTTTCCATCAGTCCTCTTTAAAGACTACTCGACGGTTCTAAAGATGTTTGGAGAAAGTTAAAACTACTTCCAATTACTTAGTTAATGTTTGCATCATTCAACTTCATTTTCTTTGTTTGTATAGTTCATCAGCAAGCTTAACCATATCAATCTTCATCAATCGATGAAAAATAATATAAACTATCAAAACAAATAGAACCACATGGAAGTTTAACATAGAAAACTAATATATATTATCGATGGCTTTGAAGAAGTTTCTAAAAATGACATTCATACTAGATCAAAATATATTTTGTCATCATCGTATCCAAGCATATTGATATTGTAGTGATGCTATTAAGACCGAATAATCCATTTGTTGATGACAAGATGTTGTCAATACATACTGCATAATAAACTTGATTTTTGATGTGTCATTTGAGACCCAACAAAGGAAAGCTTGCAGACAATGTTATTTTGTTTAACTATGACACAAATGATCAAGCATAAAATTTCAATGGTCAACTGGTTTCCAATCTAATGCGTTAAAATCATACTTTGTAACTCCTGTGAAGTTTGATAAATATTATTGGGTTTTAGATATTATTACTGATTCATCTTTGTAATGTATGAAATAGTGTTCACTAGCTTGTATGAGAAAATTAGGAATAATGAACCTATCTTCTCTTATATTGGAAGGAAGATGGTCCACTAGGCTTGAGGAAGCTCAAGCACTAAGTGAATATAGTGATCCTTTGCTATTATGGAAGATGATTGTGCAAATGTGAATGAAGATTGTGAGATCTAGGGCTTGGGAGAGAGAGAAAAGAGCTTTCTAAAAAATAGACAATTATAAGACTGATAATCAATTTCTAAGACTACATCTGAGAATCCAACATAGAGACAAACTTGCACCAAAATTTTTAGCCAATTTTGCCCAATAGGGGCAACCTAGACATTCAAGGGTGGTTGGAGTCTCCCCTGTACGCTAAAGTCACCCTTGTATGCTAGAGTCACCCCTGTATGTTGAAGTTGCCCTTGTATGCTAAAGTTGCCTTTATTGAAAAATATGATAAGGAATCCCAAGACCTAGAGCAGACTATTATGCCCTCTAGAATCCATATTTAAAATTCTGTGAACTATCATCCACACACAAAAAAAAAGAAAAATATTGGGATAAAGGGGTTTGACTCAGTCAAAACCTTGTTTGGGAATTAACCTTAAAATTGAAATAAAATTGCATGAAAATAAAGGAAGCATGCAGTCAATAGCAAATTTCTTATAAGTGTCTTATACCTTGATGATGCAAGTGCTTCTTGAAACAAGGTCACAAGTGTTGATGCAATAGCATGAATCCACAAAGACCTAAAAAGAAATCATAAAAGGCATGCTTGCATAATGATTTCTAGGCTTGCCACCATGAAGAGATGAAATGCTTTAATGCTTTAATGCTCCTTGATTGCTTGATTTTTTGGATAACTTCTTGTGGACTTGATGATCTCTTGCTTGCTTACCCAAAATGGGAGTAGTAACATGGTTTCTATAACCCTCTAGGCTATTTTGGGGCTCAATAGTTGAAGTAGGCTAACTTTGAATTTAGAATCCTACCTAAAATCACAATAACAAACTTCAATTAAAATTTAGGCTCAAGTTAGCGTGACAAGGGTGACTTTTAATGACAGGCTCACAAAATTTGTTTGGTCACTCCACTTGGGTCACCCTTGTCGAGGCATAAATAGCTCCAATTTTAATCGGGGGTCAATATGATCATAAGAATCCTAAATATATGTGCCAAGTTGGGGTGTGAAAAGGGGAAACATGTGAAATAGGTCACTCATGGTAATATGGTCTATGTGTGCAAATAATAATATTTGAATGAAATAATTAAAGAGGGCACACCTATAGTTAAGGGCCCTTATTAATTGACTTAAATGCATAGAGGAATGAAAGCACACTAAAATGGGTGCCAACTAAGTATAAATTGTATAACTTAGCAAGGTTCTTATAATTTAGGATGCTACATTTAGCCTCCACTTTAGTGGGAGTATGAGTCTACACACATACTCATGGTAAAGTAGAAGAAAGAGATAAGATTATGGGCAAGATTTAAAGAGACAAGACATCACTAAGTTCAAGGAATGTCCCCCAAAAAAGGATCTTAACTCACAATCATTTGAAAGGGAAAAAAAATAAATAAAAACTAAGACTAAAGCTTACTAAGGTTCCAAGTCAACTAGTTGAAGAGACCTTGATGATTAAAATGTCACAACAACTAGTATCACACTAAGAATGCTATTGCAAGAGCACAAGTGGTCCCATAGGAAGAAAAAGAGAACACATCAAGGATAAGACAAGATTCCATGATCCAAACAACTAGAAAAGTCATGAGATCATGCAATAGAGAATATGGAAACTATGGATGTGTCATGGGCTAGCGAATTGTGTATGCTAGGTGATGCATGAAAAAGAGAGGAGGAAGAGGAGGAAATAATCTACAAAATTGTATTATGATAGTTCCACTCATCCCAAAAGAGAATTGGTGCAAAGATAGAGATGAAAGTCTTGAAAATCATGTTATTCTAGTCAACCCATCCCAAGGATTAACTAAGAAAAGCATTGTATGCAAGGAAATCCACCATAATGATGCAAAAGGACATAAATAAATGCACAGGGTCATACAAGGAATTATGAATCTGTCATATAATACACAAGGAAGCTGCATATATGCCTCCCTCCTTAAGATGACAACATAAAGATATGATGGCATCTTAAGGAAAAGTAGAACAAGGAATCAAGGATACCCATCTTCAATACTGAGATATCCTTTGAGCAATAATATATGCATAACCAAAGTGAAAGAGGCATAGCTCTTTCTAAGCTAAGAAAAGATAATTGTGTAAAAAGATATCTTGCAACATGTGTAAATAGATCCTTAGGAGGAAGAGATATTTGTTCCAAGACATCTACCTACAAAAGGAGTTCTTGAACAAAAATAACATCTTCAAGACCAAGAGGGGAAGGAGAACAATAATTCACCTCCACCCCCCACCCACCCCCCCCCCCCCCCCCCCCCCCCCCCACTATTGCGAGGTAAAAAGGGATTCTTCATGATAGAGACACACTTGAAGCCCCCAAGAAAGGGATTTTTTTAATAACAAATATGAGCTTTCAAGCAAGGAAGAGGTTGTAAACAAGAATGTAAACCTCTTGAAAAAGAGAGAGAATCCTTGTGTAGAACAAACAAATCCATGCAAGAAAGGATATCGTGTGATTAATAAATACCATTTCACCAAGGAAAGTAGATCCTTAGAAATGATGAAATATTGAGAAAGGAAACCATGCACCCCAAATATAAAGGCAAAGGAAAGGATGACACATTATTCTCTAACTGGTAGATCTTTTATAATAAACATGCGCTTTCAAACAAAGAAAAGGTTGTAAATAAGGATGTAAAAACCTCCTAAAAAACATAAATAATCCTCATGTAGAAAAAACTATTCTAAACGAGAAAGAATAACATTTTATAAAACACACAGATCAACAAGAGAAAATGGGTCCTTAGGAGAGATAGTAGATTGAAACACTACCCTTGCCCCCAGTGTGGAAACAAGGAAAAAGAAATAATATTGTGTTGTTCACAAAGTATGATTACACCTGAGATTGTATCACCATGAATGAAAATGAACCCCTAAAGGATACACTAGCAATGTCTCATAGTGTGGAACAACATAATAGGAACATAGATGTTATTTAGAATGATAAATGGAAAATGTGTTGAATTTATTTTTACTTGTTATTTGAATTATACCACAATCAATGAATTCGTGAATTTTACACTTCAAATCATGACATGCATTAGTTTAATAGCCACGAATTTGATGATACACACAAATAGAAGGATATTCTTATTTTTGTCTACTATTTTTTCATTTATTTTTCAAAGGAAGAGTAATTAAGTTGGATTTAAGAAGCTCAAACAAAATTTTCCCTTGTTGTGATGAAAAATTAGGAAAGAATTTCTAGTTTGATTGGACAAAGGGGGAGGTTGGAAATTAGAACCTTCTTTAGAAAAGTGTGATGAAGGTTGTACATGCTCTAAATAACATCTATCGAGCTTGGGATTTGAAATAGGAGGATAAGGCTCATTCTTAGATGGAAATAGATTAAGATTTAAATAAGCTCAATCAACATCCATAGATGTGTTTGAATAAGAATCTCAAATTTAGGTTTGTTTTTTTTGCTACAAAATGTTGATGTGAAGTATAATGATCCCCAATCATCCTCTTGAGGAGGATATGGTGTTAGTATTGGAGAAATAATTGAATAAATTTAAGGATATTGATAATGAATATGCACTTTATCATCGACTTCAATAGAATGCATGACATTATTGTGAATAAATTTGACTTTGTGATGAAGAGTAGAAGGGAACACCTTTAGAACATGAAGCCAAGGTATACCTAGAAGGAATTTGTATGTGAGAGTATTGGCCATGACATGATTAAGTGTGGGTATAAAATAACAAGTCCTATTTGAATAGGCAAAGTGATTGTTCCTATCGTTGATTTATCAACATTATCAAAACCAAAAATAGGAGTAGACTGAGGTTGAGTAAGAGAAGTATCCACTTGTATTTCATGTAACAAGTCAATGCTACACACATTAAGGGTTGAATCATTATCAATTATAGTATGTCTTATAGCATTACCATCGATAAGGACAATAATTATGAGGGGATGATATTAATTTTGAACTTCTAAAGAGGGTAACTCATATTGGTGGAACTCAAATTTTGCCTTTGGCTCAAGAAAACTTGCTACCTCATGTGACTTGGTAGGAAAGGATGTAACAACATTTCACAAAGCTTCTTGAATCATTGTGTACTGGTATGGAGTTGAAGTCTTAATTAAGTCCCAAAGGGAGATCTTGGATAAAGTATCATAAATTTTCCCAACAAAATCATGCTTCTTACCAACATGTTGTGAAGAATGAGAAGAGGATTATTTTTGTATGTGTGAGAAACCATATTGTAAAATTGGGTTATCTTTTTTGTAAAAGTGGAAGGTATTTTTGTTCCTCCTTTAATTTCAAATGGTTTATTAGGCCCTTCACTACCAAAAACATGAATGGTATTGACTTGATTAGGTGCTTTAGTTTCAAGGATATTGTCCTCTTCTTCCAAATTATGTTCATGAATAGGGTGGACTTTAAGAGAGGTACAAACACCACTCATCAATACCTCATCTCTATAAGGAAGGTTATTGGAATGAATATAAGGTGAAGTTTCATTAAGGAAATGGTCAGTCATATCACCCTCTTCCACCACAAAATCATACTCTATCACCATCTTCCACCACAAAATCATACTCTATCACCATGGTAATATCATGGGGGAGGTGTATATTAAGAGAAGAGGAAACATCATTCCTCAATGTTTCATCTAAAAGAGATATATCATTGAGAGAAGTGTTAAAACTATATTATTGCATCAATATGTCCTCATGCGGGAGTGGAATCATTGGGAGGTTCACAAAGGGGATTGTCATATATATTAAATCCTTGGATCATGCGAATCAACTTTTGGAAAAAGGATGGTTTAGGAGGTGTAGAGGAAGAATTAATAGGGATTAATTCATCAAGGGCTTCATCCAACATATCAAAGTCATAACTACAAAATGTCTTATCAAAAGCAATAAAGTCTCGTAAAAAGAAATCAAACATTTTTCAATGAGAGAAGCAAATGGAAGGAAACAAACTATAAATAGAATAATCCAAACACATAACAATGCATGAAAAGAAAAAAAAATGGTATTTTTTATTATTTTACATTCAACTAGATCTCTAAATGCATGAAATAAAAGATAATAATGTGCAGTTTTATGTCTTTTTTAAAACTGACGAGTGCATCTAAGTTTGATAAAATCATAACTAAATGCATAAAATTTAAAAATTCAATGCATACAAATAAGATCTAGACATCCAAATCAAAATGGAAATATTATGAGTTAGGTTCACCAAATTGTAATGAAATAAAATAGTATTCACTACCTTGTATGAGAAAACTAGGAACAATGGATCTATCTCCTCTTACATTGGAAGGAAGATGATCCACTAGACTTAAGGAGGCTCATGTTGGTTATAGTGTGCCAGTGTCCCTCATGGGATTCATGACATGGCTTAACTGCCTCCTGTGGATTCTATAAGTCTAGTGGTTTTATCAAGCATTGACAAGTCAATCTTTTAGTGCAACGACAACCACTACTTGTAGCAAGTGGTATCAGAGCTTGGTCATAAGATTTGTGACATGGCTTAACTGCCTCCTGTGGAATCTATAAGTCTAGTGGTTGTATTAGGCATTGACAATTCAATCTTTTGGTGCAACGACAACCACTACTTGTAACAACTTAAATGTTGAGTAAATGTAGTGATCCTTTTCTATTATGGAAGATCATTTTTCAAATGTGAATAAATATTGTGAAGTCTAGGGCTAGGAAGAGAGAGAAAAGATATTTCTACAAAACAAAGATAGTTATCAAACCGATATGAAAAGTTTGAGAACAAATATGAGAAGCTAATACAATGACTAACCTGAACCATATGTTTTAGCCAATTCTTCTTGATAGGGGATACCTAGACAATTAGGGGTAGCTAGAGTTTCCCCTATATGCTAAAGTCACCCTTGTATACTAGAGTTTCCCATGTATGCTAAAGTCATATTTGCACTACCACAATTTGATAAGGAAGCTAAGGATATGAAGCAAACTATTATGCCTTCTAGAATATAGATATGTAACTCTACCACCTGTCACCTACACACACAAAAAAAAGAAAATGTTAGGAGAAAGGGGTTTTCCTTAGTCAAACCCCTATTTAGGAATCAACATTGAAATTGAAATACAATTGCATAAATGAAAAGGAAGCGTGTTTTGAATACTAGAGTCATGATAAGTGTCTTATACCTTGACAATGCAAGTGCTTCTTGAAATGAGATCACAAGTGTTGATGCAATTCTCATGACTCCAAAAAAACTTTAAAGGGCGTCATAAAATACATGCTTGCATAATGTTGTTATGTTTTCCACCATGAGGAGATGAAATTCTTGAATGCTTGATTTCTTGAAGGCTTGTGCTTTCTTTTGGAATTGATGATGTCTTGTCTGCTTACCTAAAATAGGAAAGGTAACATGGCTTTTATACCACTCTAGGCCACTTTGGGGCTCAAGAGTCAAAGTAGAACGACTTTGAATTTATAATCCCACCTAAAATCACATTAAAAAACTCCAATTCAAATTTGGGCCCAACTTAGCATGACAAGGGAGACTTTAAATGATAGGTTCACAAAATTTATGATCCACTCCACTTAGGTCGCCCTTGTCCAAGCAAAAATTGTTCAAATTTCAATCGGGGGTAAATATGATCATAAGGATTTTGAAACTGTGTGCCAAATTTGGGTGTGAAAAGGGAAATCTTGTGACATATGCCACTCATTGTAATAGTGCATATGTATGCAAATGATAATGTTTGAATGAAATATAATTAAAGATGGTATACAAATAATTAAGGGCCCTAATTAATTAAATGACTTAAATGCATATAGGAATGAAAACACACTAAAATGGGTGCCAACTAAGCATAAATTGTACACCTTAGCAAGATGCTTACAATTTAGGATGTTACAATCTCATGGATGTCAATCGTCCTTGTATGGACCTATTATTTCAGAAATAGTTTGTTTCTTATGCACATCGTTTGTCTAGTTCCCACAAATCTTTTGCATTGAAGACATAAACAATAAAAATGTTACTTTATAGAACCATTCACCTTTTGGATTTGCAAATAATGAGATCTAAGAATATTTCTTTTATTAGAAATGATTCACGATAACAAAGGTATGTATTCTCCATCATGTATGTTCTCCATCACCAAACATCCTACATGTTCAGAGTATGAATTTTGCATCATATTGTGACATCAATGAAAAATATCTTAAAAATATCCCTCTTTGTCATTGATGAAAAAAACCTCAATCTACACTCAAAATTTAAACAAAAAATATATATGTATCACTAATTTTGAGTCCAATCATCAAATATCAAATCTGAAACAATCTAAAACATATCAAATTTGAAACAATCTAAAAATCCCCCTATCAAAAACAAACAAAGCATCTAAAAGATAAACTAATTTTAATTTCTCCCCCTTTGAAATCAATGACAAAGGACTAGGGACAAAATTACTCTGACTAATTAAATGCTTGTCTATATGAAAAAAATTAGAGAGAAGACAAAACCTTGAGCTTTTGTTTGTGTCAATGCCAACTTTCATCAATCTTCGCAAACAAACAATGTTTACCTCTTAACTCTCTCAAGTTGTATACATTTCTCTTTGTTCTATTCCCTTCAATAATCAACCTCTAGCCCTCGAGCACATAAGGAACACAACAAAGGACATATGCCCACGAGGAGATCAATGGAATGGATTTAACCAAGAGGACAGACCATGCGAGTCATAGCGGGTACAAGGCATAACACCACATAAAGAACCTAGCATACAACCTAAATTAACTTCTTTGATTTCACACTCTTGAGCATTAAATTTCACCAAATATCCATTGTCACATAGTTGAATGACACTTAGAAAATTATATATATTTTTCTCTACATACCATACATTATGTACTTTAAAAGTATCATTAATGCTTAGGGAACATTTACCTCAATTTTGTAATGATCATCTATAACCAAATTTCATTGCACTACCATTCCAACAAGAAAAGGTAGTATACTTACTCGTATCACTTTTCATGTGATTTGAGAAACCACTATCAATTATCCAAAGGTTCCTGTATATTCACATGAGGAGCACTTTAAGAAAATGTGGACTTTTCTAACTCCTTCCCTTCTTTCTTATTCCACTTGTTTTGTCTCTTTCCTGAAGAACATGTTCTCAACCCTTTTCTTTTCTATGAAACCCAAATGAAAATTCCTTGCAATATGACCAACATTCTAATAATTAAAACAAATCATACCACACCCGTTAATGGGTCTTCCAAGGTTCATCCTTCTCTCAAGGATAGGACTTCAATTTAGTGAAGTAAATCAGAGGACGGATAGGTCAAAATCAATTTTGATGGGACCTCTAAAGGAAACTCAAGTCCTTTTGGGGCTGGTTATGTTTCATGTGATTCAACTAGAAATATTCTTGTAAAATAGACCAAGCAATTAGTGGAGGGGACAAACAATTAAGTGGAGATCCAAGTTGCACTGCTTGCAGTTGATTTCACAACCAAGTTACATGTGGAGCAATTGCATCTAGAGGAGAATTCAAAATCATTCAAAATAAACTTATCACCTTCAAAATTTTCAAAATTCCCCACATTTACAGAGAGGGAAATGCACAAGGGGATTGACTATCCAAATTGGTGGTGATGTTTGCAGACAAGTTTGAATCAAACTTGGCAAAAATTTGGTGAGGATGACATATGAGGTCAAGGAAACATTAGGGACATTTATGAATGCAAGGATGGTGCTTTTTAGTGGCTTGGTGGCTAACATCGCACATGTACCTAAATGTCACATTAAAATGATGGGTATTATTTTGAGGCATTCTCAATCTTTCTATAAGCTTGAGGTGTAGATTCAATTTGTCTTTGCAAAGAACACACATAGAGTTGAGTGGTGGGATTGATGGTTCCATGAAAGAAAAATTTTGTTTCAAAGCCTTGAAATAAAAGATAGCTTTTTGGGGTCATGTGTTAGAGGAGCGCTTGAAGATTGTGTTCACCTTGAGTGATCATTTCTTCATTATTTTGATTTGGGCATTGGTGGGTGTTGATTTCCTGGTTTTGAAATTCTATTTTTGTACCAATACAAATATTTTCTCCCTATTTTGTGCATGGGGCCTCCACTTCTGATTGATGGCGAAGGTGAAAAGGGTGGTGGAGAGGTGTGTTTGGCCAGAGTGGAGAGTGGTGAGTGGGCTTAGAGGATATTTTGGTGTGTGTGGTGCTAGGATGAGGGCTTGTTGTTTCCCATGGTGATTGGATTGGTTTGAACCCTTGTGTGCCTCACCATGTACACCCCTTCCTTCTACACATGGCACTTGGGTTCACATTTTGGAGTGGAAGAAAGAGGCCCAAAAATACTAGGCCTACATTGTGGACTATATCCATGATTGGGAGTTGGTCATTATCGCAGGTATACCTAAGGACCAGATGAATCAAGATCTATTCATGTTTAAGCTAGCAAGGGTGTGGATGAAAATCTATGTGCAGGGGAGGGCCAGTGGTCATGGTTACCATGGGCATGGGTGTGGTGGTTCTCGTGGGGATGGGAATGATATTTCTTGTGGGTGGGGATGAGGACACAGTTGTGGACACAGGCGTATGTGTTGAACAGGGGTGGTTCATCACCTTTCTCCTTCTGACATGCAAATTTTCTCTCAGGTTTTAGATGTCACCTTTTTTTGTTGAAACATATGGTGTATAATTTTATTTGATACTGGTATCAAGAATGTATTTTCTATATCTTTTTTTGGCATAAATACCACCAAGTTATTTTCTCTATGTGTAGGGTTGGGTGGCAAGAATGTATGTATGTATATCACCTGGGTAGTTTCTTTGTATTTTGCTAGGGTTGGGTGACAAAATGCTAATAGTTTTGCATTACTGGTTTTTGAACAAGGATTATGTCTGCAATTCATGGGCTATGTTATGATTTAATTATTATAACACTTTACTTTATATTAATAAAAAAAAACATAATTTACCGATAAAAAATAAAATCATACCAAAATTCTTCAAGGAATCAAAAGAATTTTGAATAACAAAATTGATTTTTATTCTTGATACAACCCTACAATTAGCCACCTCATGACCAAAGTAATTATACATTTTAAAATAATCGTAGAAAGAATAAAACTTGTTTGTTTTCATTCTTCTTGTAGGAGGATGCCATTTTAAATATCTATTTTGTCTATGAACATTAGCAAATCTATCACTATTGTCCTTTTCATTGAAAGAAATGCTAGAACTTTGGCCTTTTTCAAAGCCCAAACCAAATTTACCAATATTTAATCTCTATTTGGCTGACATTTCATCCAGAAGATCTAAATTATTTTCAAACTTAATTTATTTTTTAGAAACCATTTTTAATTGTCTAATTTCATTTCTCAAAAAAAACTATCCCACTTTCTAAATTTAGATAATTTTTAGATTTCAATAAGAGTTTGGAATTAATTACCTCAGCTTGTTTTTTACCTTCTTTGATTTCAATCTTTACATTGATGATCATCTAGTTTATTCTTTAAGTCATCTTTTTAGAGCATCACTTTCCTTCAAAGTTCATAAATTTTCTTTCTTCAGTCTCTTGATTTCTTCTAAGGAGCACAATAACTCCCCTTCGAGACTTATCTCACCTTCTTCGACATCATCTTCATCACTCCAATCTGATGACCCAATTGCCATGAACAATACCTCACCATCAAATGCATCATTTTTCTCTAAATTTGAACTCTCTTCTTTAATGCACAGACTTTTCTTCTTTTTTGAATTTTTTTGTTATTTGTAAGAAGATTGACCTTTAATCTTCTTTTTGAAGTCTTCCTCATTGTCTTGATCATCTTTGGCATAGGGACACTAGGAGGAAAGTGTCCAATCTTCCTACAATTAAAACATTTGAAGGGTAGCTTCCCTTTGTACTTTCTAAAACCCCTTTTGAATTTCTTTACAAGTTATGCATGTTCTTCGTCCATATCACTATCTAACTCTGAGCTTTCTTCTTTTGCATGTTTTGTTACTTTAAAATTAGCTTCTCTTTGTATATTCTTTGCCAACCATCCTCATTTCATAAGTCATTAGGATTCCATTCAAATCATCAATTGTAATCTTTTTGAGATCACTTGCTTCTTCTATAGTTAAAAGTAGAGATCTAATTAGAAAATAGAGATCTTGCATTATACTTAGAAACTAGAGATCTTAAAAACTTTTTGTACCGTGCCACAAAATCTTTTACCTTTTCACCAAGACCTTTGATTGCACTTACTATCTCATTAGCAGGTAAATTCAAGAAGTTGAGTCCCAATTTGGGGGAAGTTTTCCCGACCTTGGGAATCCCACTAAAAACGTGTACATGCTATGAAAAAATGTATATGCATTCAAGTTCAAACACCCAACCCAAATATTTGAAATGTCTTTTCGTTTTGTTTTATTTTCTTGAGCCTTAATAATTACACATTTTTAAAAATGTGTACGTGTTCTAAAAAAAGCATATGCATTTTGCAAAAAAATAATTTAAAAAAAAAAGAGCTTGCAGAGATCATTTTTCAAAATTAGTTTTGCGTTTTTAAATGGATAAGTATTTTTTAAATTTTAAATTGTACCCTAACTAGAGGCATTGATTTTTGGGTCAGGCCATGCTTGGTGGGACCAAGCGTATGCCTTAGACATGCAAATTAATAGCTATGACATTGGAACCCAAAATATTTGCCTTGCCATAATTTTCCAATGAAACAAGACCATTAAAGACTTCTTAGTGTGCATAATTCGAAAATATTTTTTGGGGGGACTTCATTAATTTTACTATTTTTGTATTATTTATTAATCAAAGTGGTATTAAACTTCAAATAGCGAGTTTGTCTGAATTTTTAATAATTTTTTTTTATAATTTTTTTACAAAATAAATTATATGACATCAATCTACACAGAATTCTCTTTGAGATTTAAAAAAATGATAAGTGTACATCAATTAATTTGGTTGTTGTACACTAGAGATTTCCAAAATAGACTTTAGAGTAAATTAAAAATTAATAATAAATATTCAATTAAAAAAAAAATGTTCATCAATATTTGGTGTCTTAGGTATTTTTCCCCAAAAGGATTTACCAAAAAGAGAAATTTAGGTCAAAATATGGTGGTCGTACATATGTATGGTATGGTCTTTAAGCAAACATTTTGACAAAGTGGATTTTACACACCCCTACCATGTGAGTATTGGAATAAATTACATATTTGAAAATCAAACTTTGAGCACTACATTTTATATTGCTGAATTTTTTTGATATTGAATCTTTAAGTTCCTCAAACTTTTACATCAATTGAGAGAAATTTTGAAAATCAAAGAAAACATTTCCACTTTTTGCTCAAAAGTGGGACTCAAACTTCTTGCAGGCACCCCAATCCATAGGAGATAATCCACATTTTTTTTCTTCTTCCTTCATCTTCAAACTTTCAAAATTAGCTTTATAAGTTTGCAACTTTGCTTGCTTCACTTTATCTCCTTCATATATATTCTTCAACGTGTCCAACATTTCCTTGGTTGCCTGACAATGTGTTACTTGTCAAATTCAATGTTAGACAATCCACACAAAATAGCATTTTTAGCTTTATCATTGTTCTCATATTGTTTCTTATTAGAAGGATCAATTAGAGGAGATTTAGGCATAGTATAACCATTTTCCACCGACATCCAAACTTCAAATCATGGAGAGGTCAAATATTCCCATTCATATACTCCAAAGTTCATAGTTAGTTGCATCAAATAAAGATGCCGTATTAGAAGATGATCTCTCATGACACGCCATGTGTTCTATAACAAATATCTACTTAGACTAATTAAATATTTTCAAAGTATTTAGCTCTGACACCAATTGTAGAATGTGCAATTTTACTACTAAGAGGGGGTGAATCAATTATAGATACAAACTTTTTAACTTTAATGCAATTAAAGCTTTCTAATATCCTAATTAAAATTCTCAAATCTAAAAATAGTTGTAATTGAAATCAAAAGAAATGCAACCACACAAGAAACAATGTACAAGTTTTTCGGGTTAAGGGATTATAATCTTGTTTTTTTTACAATTTTTTTTTATAATTTAAATTTTTTATTAAAAAAATTTTAATAATTTTTTTTTACAATTTTTTTAATAATCTTATTTTTTTAAGTTAATAATACATATTTTAATTTAAAAATATATAAGTTAAAAATACATATATATTTTAATTAAAAACCCAGCAACAAAAATGATAAGTTCAAAAATTAAAAATTAAAAATTAAAATTAAAAAAAATGAAAAATAATTCTTATTCCAATTTCACATTATGGGATCCAAATGCAAAATAGTTTATTCCAGCTTTCGTTTTGAGGATTAATTAATCTGAGAATAGGTCCTAATTTCAAAATAGACCTATTCTGAATAAGTTAATTCCATGCACCAAACGGGCTTAACAGCACCAACTCAATCAATATTACAATTCAATGATCTAAACACCAACTCAGACTTCTCATAGCACCAACCCTAAGTCTATTTTACAATAGATACAATTGATGACAATTTCTGAAATTGACCTTTACAAAACAAGTAATTTCTCTTTGAACAGACTTCAGATGTATCTAAATAAAATCCAATACTCTATCTGTAAACTAAATACAAACTGGAAGAATAATTCATATAATCTAAAAACTGCTCTCTATTATCAACAAATTCTAAAACAAACTTGTCCACAATCTTAGAACGGATGTGAGAAACAAAATCAGGGCACTGTTACTGTTAGAACATATGTGAAAGAAAAATACAATCAAGGTACTCTTTACTGATATACCTGATCTTCAGATCTTATGACTGTGTCGACTCTCAGACTTCAGCAAGCATATTTATCTGATTTCAAATAGCACTTAAAATTTCTTATCATTATTTATAATGACTTCAATACTCATAAAGAATTCTCATTGAACACCCATATCAGACCCACACCACCTTTTCATCGGACCTCCTCTTTAAATACTACCCGAGATAATTGAAGAAAGTTAAAACTACTTCCAATCTCCGTTTAGTTAGTTTCTGCATTATTTAACTTCATTTTGACTATTTGTACAGTTCAGCAACAAGCTTAACCATATCAATGCTTCATCAATCAATGAAAAATAATATAAACTATCAAAACAAATACAACCGCTTGGAATTTTAACATAAAAAACTAATATATATTATCGATGAATTTGAAGATGTTTCTAAAACCAACATTCATACCAGATCGAAATATATTCTGTCATTATTTTATCCAAGCACATTGATATTGTAGTGACGTTTAATCCATCGGTTTATGACAAGATGTTGTCAACACATACTACATTATAAACTTTATTGTTGCCATCTGAAACCCAACAAAGGAAAACTCGCAGACAATGTTATTTTTTTTTGGAGCTGACACAAATGATCAGGTATCAAACTTCCAATGGTCAAATGGTTTCCAATCTAACATCATCCCTGAACTGCTCTAAGGTGGTTAATAGTATACTTCACAACTCCTGTGAAGCCTAATAAATATTATTGGCTTTTAGATATTATGAACTATATCTGAGATATAGTTCATTTCTCATGTACGTCGTGAGTAAAGTTCCCCACAAGTCTTATGCATTGAAGACTGCATAAATAATAACAACAATACTTTATAGATCCTATCACCTGAGCTAGATTTGCAAATAATTAGATATCAGAATCTCTCTTTCATTACAAATGATTCACAGTAACAAAGGTGTTCATCGCGTTAACAAAGGTGTGTATTCTTCATGACCTATGTTCTCCTTTGCCAAACATCCTGCATATTCAGAGCATGACTTCTACATCACATTGTGACATCAAAGAAAAATATCTTAATAAATGTTTTTCCTTTTCTTCCTTTTCATCTATGTGTTGGCATGCATTCTAGGTTTTTTTAGTGGCGTATAGGATTGCCCTTAAACAATACATTAAGGAACAAATTAAGATTGGAAAAAGTTAGTCAATTTTGACTATTTAATATTTTTAATTTAGGATTAGTCATTAGTGTGTGTTATTTAAGCCGACCAGTGTTATAGATGACAATATTATTTTAACTATTTTAAGTCGATGAAGGAAAGGTTTTTCTTCTTCCTCTTCCCAAACTCCTCTCCAAGTTGTGGCCAAAAGTCCAACCCACTCTTGAGGTGGGTTATTTGTAGTATGTAAGTGGTCTATTATTGGCTTCTGTAATATTATTTGTGCCTATTTTTTACCCGTGTTTCTTTGCATTTGGGATTTTTGATTGTAAGGAGTTGACATTCTACAATGTTTTTGATATAAAAAAAAAACAAGGATGTTTTCCCTAACACCACTATAGCCCGAATGTGTTAAAACAACTTGCCTAAGAAATTATTTACGACGAGGTCAAAGGAGACCATTGATAACCAATTAGAAGCACAACTAGTAACCCACACCAACAGTTGGTACACAAATCAGCTTCAACATGGGAAGGAGAATGAAAGTCCACAGAGTGATTTTTCTTTCGTCATTAGATAACCATCCACACAATACTCTAGAATGTTTCTTATATTAGTCAAAAATAATTTTCATCAAAATTTCTTTGGATAACTCCATAATCATAATAATCTATCAAATAATATTAAAAAGAGTGAGATTTTTATAGAGCCTTCATATGTTTTAGAATATTTTTCCCTTGCTCATTTTCTAAAAAAATACAAAATCTCAATTGAGAGTACAAGCAAAAAAAAAGTTAAGATTAAAACTTTAATCATCAACAACCAAATATACTTTCCTTCCAAATGAGGTTTTTTCTATTATTTGACCTATAAATATTACCACAAACAAATTCTATGTATTTTTAGGAGGAATGTAATAAAACAATGATCAAAACTTTTAAGACCACTAAAAACTTTGTAAGGAATAAGATTGTAAAAAAAATGAAAATCAACAACTCATTTTTTAATCAATAGAAACTATTTAAAGATAGATTTTTTCAAGTCAAAGAGACTAACTTTTTAGACTTTGACTAAAGCTTATTAGTTAAATCAATGTCACATGTGACATTTTTTTATATGTTTAAGCATCTCTTGGGAGTTTATCAACATCTAAATGTTAGAATTTTGAAAACTTAATATAGTCCTACCATTTTAACTTCAACAAATTTTTATTTTTATTTTTTATCGATAAGAGATATGTGTTTTGTTAATATAATCGCCAACATGTACATTGAGTAATTGTTGATAGTGACCAATGGTTGTGTATTCTCTTTCATAGATGTACATCTACTAGGTGTTGATGTCTACACCATTGTGTTAAAGTTGTGGCATTAAGATGTTGTTACAATGTCAAAAATAAGTGTTGTAGTAGGAATAATGCATGTGTTTATGATTAGAGTTGAAATTAAGATGAGTATTAGAATCATTGCAATAGCATGGATGGCAAAATGATGCATATGAACAAATGCGGTGTTTTAATCTTTGAAGAATGTGTTTGTATAGAAGTGTTAGTGTAGTTGCCTGGAAGAATGATTTGAATGTATTTCATGTTTAATAATATGGTCTTGTGATTTGGAACATAGATTATATGTTTTGTGGATGTTACACTACTATCTTTATAGGTCATTGATGTTGTCACACATATATTTGGTATATGCAATATGTGGGTAGTTTGGGTGTTTGTCATAACTGGTTTGGAAAATGCTCCATGTTTCTTCACATTACTATTTGCAATGTTACAACTTGGAGTGAATGTTCATAACATTGGTGTAATGTTTCAATTCAATCTTCTAATAGAGATGTGTACCGCAAGTATTTTTTGGGTGATATGCTTCATGAATGTGATTTCCTAGCTTTCCAGTTATGAAGAATTATATACTCAAGTGGTAGCTTGATCATTGAGGAAATATGATATATGTTCTTGGGAATTATGTAGGATGTTAAAGGAATATCTCTATGTGATCCACATAGTAATAATTAACTTCTTTGGTGCTACATTGTGTATAGAGTTGGTTTATAGGGTTGTTTGTGGCTATTTGGGCAATTGAGTTTGTTCTCTTGCTTATATCATGTTCTTGATTATAGTAGATTTTGGGTTGAGTTGGTCTCACCTTGCTATGTGGAGATCCACATTAAGTGGTTTCATGTTGTATATGTGTTTTGGACTCACTATTTTTTGCTACACATTATCTTGTTCCTAACTTTATAATTTGTGCTAAGCGTGTGTCATTTTTGGGAGCACCTTGGGTATTGTGTCATGATGTTTTACATCCTCTTCATCTTCTAGATAGGATTGTTTTCACCATAATTATGTTTTGGTGGTTGACTTTAGGGATTACCCTTGTTATGGATGACCTAAATAATTGATAATGGTTTCTTGAGATATCATGTCAAATGCATCTACATTCTAAGGAGAATACTGGAAGTAGTTTTCTAAAATCCTATTTCATTATACTTTGTTTCATGTATCTTATACATTGAGACAATGTGTCTCTTTTTCATGTCCTTTGTATCTTTCCATGAATAAGTAATCTTTAGTTTTCAAGTTTGATGTATCTTGTTTTAAGATAGTGAGAATTGGCAGTGAGTGCACCAATGAACCTCTTGTAATACTTTTCATATATCATGAGATATTCTTACCATGGTTTTCCCTCATTGGGTTTTCCATATAATTTTGGTGTTCTTATGTGCATTGGTGTCAATTATCTTTATCTTTCATTGCAATTGATTAAAGTTATATGTTTTTGGATTAAAGGAAAAATTCAAGACTGTTATAAACTAATTCACCCCCTCTTATTCTCTAGGTGTGTTAAAAAATTAGTATTAGATAAAGGTTCCTCCAAATTAACTTAATTGCTTTCCAAGAGGAAGGTTCAAGATGGAAAACAATGTATCTAACAATGCTCCTAAGTTTGGTGGTTCAAACTTTTCTCTCTAGAAAGTGAGAATAGAAACACATTTAACGTCATGAGGGTTTGATATTTCAAACTTTGTCAATGTTGGCTATATTACTCTTGTTGGTCCTCCTAACAAAGAAAGTAATGCAATTATGAATGGACCAACATATCCAAAACTCATGAAAGTAATGCATTACTCTATTACAAGAGAAAATTGGGATAACCATGATAACATATATCGATCTATAAGAAGGTAAAGCATATGAAGATGTAAAATTTCAATACTAGATTTGAAATTGTAAAGATGGCTAAAGAGGAAGGATTTTAAAACTAAATGCTCTTGGAAGATGAAGTGGTAAATGGAAATAGATGTATTTGGTGAAGATATAAAAGAAAATGAGGCTGTGAAAATGATTCTTATATGTCAAGTCCAAAAAGATATAGCTCTAAGGTTTGTCTTATTGAATAAAGTGATGATCTGGACAAATAAACATTAGATCAATAGTACGATGCACCAACTGCATATGAAATGAGAGATTTTGGTAAGGATTCTCCTAAGGCAGAGGTTAGATTCAAAGTTGGTAAGAATATTGAAGAAGATGTTGACCCACTTGATGGCTTTGAAGATGTTGAAGCAAACTTTGTAGCAAGAACGAAGAAAGGCACTAGCAAATGCAAAGATAAGCTACCTTTTAAATGTTTTAATTGTGGTGGAATTGGTTATTATGCTTCTAGATGTCCTTATAAAGAATCAAAAGATAGCAATCAATGAGACCAAAAAATTTAAAAAAATGCTCTACACCAAAGATAATAGTTGTTCTCCAGAAGATGAAACTCATAATGATTCAAGTGACGAAAATATTAGAATAATATTGTGATATTTAATATAATGGTCACGTAGGTAACTTTATTTTAAGTCAGTAAGTTTTTAGTAATGTTTTGTTCTTTAAGTTTTTTAGTTAGTTAAGTAACTTTCTATTATATTTTTGGTTTTTTATCATTTCTATAATGAAAAGATCTTTTTGTAATTGCTTATTTAAGGAGTATTCCTCTCCTTTGTTTAACATTGAATATCAATCTGTTATCATTTCATGGTATCAGAGTATAGGTTGGTTTTTCACAAAATTTCCCAATAAAATTCATGGTTTGATTTCCTAGAAAATTTGAGGAAATTTCAAGAAATTTTTTTGCGTTATTTTTTTTTAAACAAAAATCGTTGGGTGTTTTTGGAATATCTTTTGAGAATAAAATTCATGGTTTTTTTTAACATTTTGTGATAAAAGTTTTAGAAGATTATTAGCTTGATTTTTAAAATAAAATCACTTGGGTTTTCAGTTTTTTTTTTGCAATAAATTTTAAACAAAAATTATATTTCTTGCAAATTTCTCTACTGCTTTTTCACTAGAAGAACAAAGTTTTTTGGATATGTAAAGGTTCTTTGTTCACTAGTATATTTGAGTCCTTTTTTATGACGGATATGTGTCACAATTCCAATACTAACTCGTCGATCAAGCTACACACACTGTTGTTGAAGTTTTGGTGTCAGAATCACCGACGACTAGGATGTCTGTCATAATTATGAAGAATAGGGCCATTGCAAAATGCATAGGAAGAGGACCTGCCAACATGGTCAGAGATGGTCAACATGCCGTCGGGATTACATTATGACTGTCGCAATTACGGTGGACATGACCGTCACAATATGCATAGGAAGAGGGCCTGCCAACATGGTCAAAGATGGTCAACATGTCATCGGTACACATTATGATTGTCACAATTACGATAGATATGTTGTACATGCGACGTCTAGCTGACGGATATTTTTGATAGCTAGACATTGCATGTAGTTCTTTCTTGTCGGTACACATTATGACTGTTGCAATTGCGACAGATATGCGACTGATATGTTGTACATGCGACGTCTAGCTGTCAGATATTTTTGATAGCCTGATGTCACATGTAGTGCTTTTCCATTGGTCATTCTTTGAATACCATCGCAATTGTGACAGTGTGTTGTATTTTAAATAATAATAAAATTGTTGTGCATGGAGTGAGACCTTAAAATATTGAGCTTCTCTTTGTTTCGAGAATAGTTTAACATTCTCTACTTAACAGGGCCAACCACGTGAAGGTGGAAGCTCATATGGCCCCTCCTAGGAGCCTCTTATGACCCTTTACGACACTTTAAGACCTCTAAGATATATTCTTAGGGATCATAAAGGGTCATAAGGGGTCATAAGGGGTCTTGGGACACAACAAATGAGAAACATAAATGTAGGCATCATGGTCACAATTGCTTGGAGACACAACATAATTGAGTCTTGCATCCAAAATAAGATTTTCCCACTCTGAATCGAGAATGAACGTGCAGCTACATAGAATATGCATGGATAATAGGTGGAGTTGAAAAAATGCACCATGTTTACAATTTTTTTAATAGGTCTATAATTTTTTTAATTTATAGACCATCATGAACATTACAACTCTGGCAGCTATGGGCAAGAGAATGTCCTCAACAAGCTAGCAAATAAAAAGTCTTGATTTTCTTGCATGCTAAGGACATTACCCTTGCCTATAAGAGTTAAAATTAAGATGTTCATGATGGTCTATAACTTGAAATACCTAATTAAATACCTCTATTAAAAATGCAAACCTGTTGCATTTTTCAGCTCCACCTAATATCTTATGCATATGAATTGAGATTGCATTTTGAACTAGGCACCTCCTTCTGCATTGCTTGAAACCAAGAGATTGTCACAGTTAACATCTAAAACCATTATTGAACTTTTGCTATAATTAAAAACTATATTAAGACTTACTATATAAGTATGAACCAAGTGAATCAACTCATCCTCTCTCATCTGTATTTGAGGAGTCTGAGGTCGAATCTCTGCCAATCGAGTTAACTCTCTTGACAGTGCACGAAGGACCTTTTGCAGTGCAACCACAGGATCAATGTCAGATGTAAAATCAACAATGAATGGATTTTTCTCATACTGTGGCTCCTCATGGACTACTTGTTCCTTTCCCTTTTTCTGATCAGCACTCATTTGTGAGAACAATATTATTAGCACAAGTTATTTAAAAGCAATCCAAAATAGTAGTGAAGAATAAAACATAACAAAAAATATGCATTAACATTTTTCTTGTATGTGCATTTGTACAACAACAATGAGTTTTAATCTCAGTTGTTGTGAGATTAAAATTCTTCTAAGGAACATGTCGTGTCTATGTGGAACACACACAGACACTAAACAACCATTTTCTCAACTCTAATTTTCTCAACACAAAGGGACATTTATCATAGTCATAGAAACATGATTATTTTTAAATGGAATACACCAAAGAGTACCATCAGAAATATTGACCATTTACAATCATGAACAGTAAACCTAAATCAAATAGCTCATTTTTTTATTAGCATGTGTAGTCTCTGTGTATATAAAAAATGAATGAAATATCAAGATGAAATAAAATAGTGAACAAAAATTCAAATTCAAGACCTAATTTATCAAGAGAAAGAAATAATGTGGAAACCCACAATCAAAAAAAGAGACATGCTTTGTCAACAATGTTCAAAATCCTATCACCAAGCACAAAAATAGGAAATAAAAAAAGGACAAAAGACAAGAAATAAGAAAAATCATTACGACTAAAGAAAAATCATTAAGACTATAGAAAATCAAGTTCTAGAAATGGACGGTTCTAATGCTTTGTCATTACAAAAATTGAGAGTTCATCATTTGGTATATGAATGGGTGAAAAACATGCAGATTTGACCAAGCATTACTGGAAACTAGACCCAGCAACAAATGGACTTGTGATGATTTTCACAATAGTACTTTTGTTGATGGGTCAGCTCCCAATAGTTCTTAGGCAAATCTGCATGTTCATCACCTGTGCATATGAAGTGGCTCTAATGGCAAATACAAATACTGCAAAACTTGATTGGGACAATGCAATTTAAAAAGTAAGGAAAGGTGAGAGGATCAATCAAATAATCAAAATAAGAAACACGCTTTGTCAAAAATGTTCAAAATCATTAGGACTATAGAAAACCCATTAAGACTGTAGAAAATCAAGTTCTAGAAATGGACGGTTCTGATGCTTTGCCATTACAACAATTGAGCATTCATCATTTGGTACTTCTTGGTGTATTCCATTTAAGTATGTCAAACACAAAGTATTCCATTTAGATATGTTCAAAATTTTGCCAGTAATGATTTGGGGAATGCAATCATGCAAAGTATTCTCTAATCACACAACCAATGAATAAAAATTGAAATGTCAATTTCTTTAACAATTGAAATGTCTCAAGTAGACAAGATTCTCAATGGAACTGCTTTGATAACATATAGATACAAAAAGGAGATTGGAGTTGATCAGCCTTCACTTGTGCATATAATATTTGACCAGAGAAGGTATATGCACAAGTGAGAAACATGCAGATTTGACCAAGCATTAATAGGAGCTAGACCCCACAACAAATGGACTTGTGATGATATCTCCCCTACACTCCCCTTTTATCAAAATCATGCCTACACTACCCAAATACCATTTCCCAATCAGTTCACAACTTCCTTTAACCGGTTACAGTAAGTTGTGACTGTTTACAATTAGTTTTTGTTTAATATTGTTGTCTAGTTGACAACATGGCACTACAACATTTGGGGTCAAATGTTGATCCCAATTTGCCATGCCACTACAATTTGTGTTTGTTTTTTGTGTTTTTTTTGCAAGTGAGCCCAACAATGTTGTAATAGCAATGATGACGTCTTAATTGCGACACCCATTTGGTTATAAACAAAAAAAAAAGAAAAAGAAAGTGTCATTTGTAATTTTTGTGAATTCGAAGAGCTATCGCAAAGACGACACTACACTTTTGCATGGCACGAAGAGGGCATTCAATTTTTGCATGTGCGAAGAGGCCGACACCATGTGGGAAGAGGGCACTGGCACTTGAGGTAGGCATTCAAGCTTTGTCTTCTCATTAACTCAATTAATGGCACAATATGAATGTTAATAGTGGCATTGTTTACATCTTAGCATTTGGAATGCTCGATGACCTGCTAGCTTTGAGAGCTAGGGCATCGTTGCTATTACCTTCAAGGCATTGTGTGAAGTGTTTGATCTCTCTTTATTTATTTTTTTGTTGATATTCACTATGTGGTACTCCATGTTTATGATCATTTCATGAGGAAATATCTTGATGGCTCGCGGGCTACAAGCTAGGGCATCATACATTGTTTATGAGCTCACTATTGAATATTGGAATTGTTTACATCTTTTCATTTGGAATGTTTGATGGCCTGTGAGGTTTGAGAGCTAGGGAATCATTTCTATTACCTTCAAGGCATTGTGTGAAGTGTTTGATCTCTCTTTATTTGTTTTTCTATTGATATTCACTATGTGGTACTCCCCGTTTATGATCATTTCACAAGGAAATATCTTGATGGCTCGTGGGCTACAAGCTAGGGCATCATACATTGTTCATGAGCTCACTATTTAATACTGGCATTGTTTACATCTTTTCATTTGGAATGCTTGATGACCTGCGAGCTTTGAGAGCTAGGGCATCATTTCTATTACCTTCAAGGCATTGTGTGAAATGTTTGATCTCTCTTTATTTGTTTTGTTGTTGATATTCACTATGTGGTACTCCCCATTTATGATCATTTCATGAGGAAATGTCTTGATGGCTCGTGGGCTGCAAGCTAGGGCATCATACATTGTTCATGAGCTCATTGTTTAATACTGGCATTATTCATGAGCTTACTGTTTAATATCTAGCCAGGCCATGTAAATGGTACCAGGCCAACCCAATCAGCCCAACAAAATGTGTCATGTTTATCTTTGTCAAATACACTTGTTCACCATTTGGTTCTTGTTCTTCACACAAATATTGCAATCAAAAGTAATTGTAAACAATGATTCAAAGAAAAAAGAAACAACTACAATAGATCAGACCCCAAAAGAATACAGTCAAGGAGAAATAGTTCCCTAATCAGAGACAAAATGAATTCATAATGTAAGCAAGCATGGAACCAAAGAGGGGAAAGTAAGGCACCAACCAGACTTGGGAAAATATAGCTTCTGAAATCATAGAGGACGTTGACATAACAAGGAGGTTAGCAAGTTAAAAACTCAACACCAAATAAAGCATGGAAAGGCACCAAAGAGCATGAGAACTAGCATCCAAATTAATACCAATAGAAGCATCAATAATATGGATACTAGGAAGGACAAGTTTAGTTTAAGGATGAAAACTTTTACAAACACTATACATGAAAACCATAGCCCAAACAAAATGATGACCGCATGATTCCTTTACCTGCACATGCCAAATTTCATTATCATTTTCATCAAACATGATCTGCTAAATTTGCCTATGGTGTTTGGAAGTCAACCTAATTTACATTTCTTAGTTGTAACACTTAGTCATAAATTTGAATTAAAAATACTTGTCACAATGATCTATAAGTTATAGATCTCTTTCTATGATGAAGAGCTGAAATCAACTCCAAATAGTTTTAGATTGTGACAAGAATAAATTTCGTACCTTGCCCACACAACATCAGTTGTAAAGATCTTAGCCTTCTTCTCCCCTGAATTCACAATAAGAATAGTTAAAATTCAATTCTCTTAGTTTTTCTTCAAATCTATTCGAAACTCCTATGAACTCACTGTGCATCAGGTATGACATATGAAGGAATGAATTTGAAATAAGAAAGAAAAATATTTTTGTTTAAAAACTGGCATAGTTAAGCCTCAAACAAAAAAAGTGCAAACGTATAAACTTACAAGCTATATACACCACCCTAATCCATTGAAAAGGTCTTAGCCTTATTCTCCCCTGAAATCACAATAGGAACAAATAAAATTCAATACTCTTAGTTTTTATTCAAATCTATTCGAAACTCCTTAAACTCATTGTCCAATAGTTAAACTAACCTATGACTTTAAAGGAGGAATTATGAAATATAGTTGTAAGTAGTTATCTCTTCTATAATGATGGAGGATTCAAAGGTAATGATCAATGAGGTTGCTGCTATTAGATCATACATTAATACACTTATTGTTTTGAATTTGAGCTCGGGCATCATATATTGTTTTATACACTGTTTATTTCATTGAGACCATGAGCTTGGCATTTGTAATGTATTTCTTGTTATTGGATTAATATTGTCATGTGTAATACCCCAAAAATGGGCTATAGGTTCATTAACCTCCTATATCGACACATCAAATGAAATCGACATCAAAGTCCTAACCTAAGGCACATCTGCACATTATTGAATCCTAATTGATTATCCTAAACTCTGCATCAAGGAATATTCCTAGTAATATTCCTAATTATCCTAATTATCTTTGATTTAATAATTATTTGGCGATAAATCTTATTTATCCTAAAGTTTGATTAATTGAATATTCTGAATATTTAATTAATTAGATTTAATACTACCACTTAATTATTTTATATTTATTCCTAATTATTATTATTTAAATTTGACAATAAATCAAAATTCCTATCATTAATTGATTAAATTCTTATTTAATTAATTAAAGCAAGTTGTCATATTTAATGATATTATTTTGGAATAAAAGTTTGATTTAATAATTGATTAACCCATAAATCAATTGTTTTATTTTTAAAATCAGTTAAGTTGAGGATAAATCACTTTATTTATTTAAATTAATTCATAATTAATTATGCACATCCAAAAAATAGTTAAACTATAAATCAGAAAATCAATTCAAGTTGTTTTAAAAATAAACTCAACTCTCTTTTGAGTTGAAAGTTGATCTCAACTTCTGATTTAAATCAAAAAGATGTTTTTGCATGATTTTTTGTGAGTTAACTATCTTTAATTCCTTGTTGACTCAAAAATCAACTAAGTGATTTATGGCTTTTTCCATGCATCCCCAAAGCCCTGGATTTCTATAAAATCAAGGCTCAGCTCTTCATAATTCATCTCACAAGTTTGCATACTTACTCTGCCAAAATCAATCCAAGAATTGCACAATCACACTGGTGAATCAACATCTGAAGAATTGAAGCTTCTTTGCAAATCAACAAATTTTGTGAGATCAATCTTATTTGCAATTCATTGTAGCTTATATTGCATATTATTTTATTTCATCTTATTGCATAGAAAATCCAAAAAAAAAGATTAATTTACATTCATCTCATATCTAGATTTTGCATTCAAATCCTTCATTTAGGTGTCGTCAAGGTCACTGATCTCAGTCCAATCTGAGAATACATACTCGCATCTACTAGAAGGTAGTAAATCACCTAGTTAGATTAGTTTCCATTTCACTGCATGATTTTGATTTTAACTAACCTCTAATGTTTTACTAAAGTGTTGTGTCTACAGCTAGGTACAAAATTCACACACACATTTCTAGCACCCACCGTGGGGCCCTAAAATGGGTTTCCATTCAATTTTTATCAATTTCTATCATCTTCTTGTCATTTTCTGTTCCAAGCTGTGATTTTTAATTTCTGTCTGTACAATTTTCGTACGAGTTTTGTCAGAAACTCATATCAGGAGATACCCACTATCGTACGACAGTTGATTTGATCAAGAATCATACCATCAAGATCACAGTGTCATTTGGAATCTCGATTGTCGTATGATCTAGTACCTAGTGTTGTACGAGTTTCTGGACTGTCATCTAGGAGGTAACCCACTATCATATGAGTTTTAATTCCAGGTTTCAATTGTCGTTTCACTTTTTCAGGCAGTTTTCCAGATTTATTTTCTTGATTTGGACTAACAGCTAACATTAACAATCGAAATTTGTTGTTTCTGATTGATTTCTGTTGATTTTGATTGGGAAAAGTGTAAGAATTGCTAAAAATAGGTAAGAATCTACTAAGCGCATTGCGAGGAATTCAATTAATCTTTTCAGCTGATAATGTTTCGATTTGGATTAAAAAGAACTCTTGTGTGTCAAGCTTGTGTGACCTTTATTGCTTTCATATCATAGATTTCATTTTGGGCTATAAAAATGAACATAGATTTTCTTTTCAGCATCTTTGTTACACATAGTAAATAGGCCCTATGAACACTATTTGTGGTTCTTGAGAGAGCGGGTTTCCAACGAAACTCTTCTCAACGAAGAAACCCTTGTAGGTAGGGAGGTTACTAAGACATCTCACGTTCTACTAGATTTGTGCGTCTTCAGCTTCTGATTGATACATTCTCTCTCTAGAGAGGTTGATAGATCATAAGTAGTTGACATCATAGATCTTTGTGAGATAATCTTGGTCTTAGCATGTCGGATTAATCTGTCTGCTTTGTTTGGGTTAAAAGTGAAAAGGCTAGAGGACTATGCTCTACTCCCTTTTTGGGTAGTACTAGAAACTCAGATCCTTGAATCTAGAACCAGTCTCCATGTGGTATATTTTGTGAGTCACCTTTAGAGAGGGTTAACCATAGTGGACATTCCCTTAATTGGGTCAACCACGTTGACGAAACCTCAAGCGGTAATAGCCATTTTCATCGTGGTAGCAGCAGCTGCTATATAAATGTCCTTGTGGAGGAAATCTTCATAGGTGTGGTCTCTTGTTGGGCTGTCATATCTCCCTAGCAGATCCTAAAGATTAAGTTCTCAGACTATGTCAAAACCCCGGTGCACCTAGATTCAAGTTCGCCCTCTTGAGATCACAAAAGTTGTAGAGTCAGACCATTACTAAAAACCCTAGTGAGGCCAAATTTTCATTTTCTAGGAATATGTGCATTATTGCAAAACTTTTTGGAACATACACTGTTAGCACTCCTAGGGATTAGCACAATTCAGTCACTTGATTATTCATGCACAGGGTTGCTTTATCCCCTGTTCATTATTTTCAGACATGCTTGAAATCACTTGCTTGCTATTTTGCGTGCTTGTTTATCTATCTAGTTACTAAGAACGAATCAATCCGCTACAACCTTCAAATCTGGACAGATAATTTTGTGAACAATCTGAAACTGAAAATCTCAAAAATTGCAAAATCTGATGTCAAACACCTTTCTGGAGTCAAAATTCATCTTGTAAAGTCAGAAAGTCGTATGACTTTCGGCTATTGTTATTTCAGAACCCCCAGATTGTCGTATGGTATCAGGTATACTGTCGTATGAGTTTTGCTGCCAGTCAATTCCAAAAAAGTCAAAAACCCTGCTATCAACTATCGTGCAAGTTTTGCAATAGTCGTTTGATTTTGTCAATTGTCATTTCATGCTATACCCACTGTCGTACGAGCCTGTAGAAAGTCATTTGAGAAATTTTGAAAAATCGCTAGAAAGTTGTCAGAACTGTCACAGACCCAACTTTTCCAACCTATTTCCAGAGTCTGTCAAGAAAATCACTGTGTCAGGAACAAAGCAGCAACTACTGAGAATCCAATCATTTTCCTAAAGTGGCCTTTTGAATTTGATTTAGCCTTCTGTTTAATCGATTTGAGTCTTTATCATCTTGTGTCAAAACCTTGTCATAACTATCAATCTTCAATCCATCTTTAAAATGGCTAAGTGTTGTGAACTCGTGTCTGCTATCTTTTGGGCATCTACCCATACATCCAAGGCATAGTCTCCTTCATTTATGTCTAATCCAAGCTTCAATCAATCAAACCTTGACAAGGTTGCTTCATTTGATCTTCTTGAATCAGATCTTTCTTCAGTTGTCTTCATCATATTCTTTTGTTTCACCCAAGGTTAATGGTGTAAAATAGAGCTTCCTCTCATAAGAAATCTAGAGAAGTATCCCATCTCGTACCTCTGAATACTCTCCAAGCTCCAACTCTTGAGAAACTCTACAATTCTAGTCTTTATGAAGACGACGGTCTTGGAAATTTTTGATTGAAAACTGGTTACATTCCTCCTTCATCAACTCATGGAGGTAATCAACCAACTTCTCCTTGATCTATCCCAGGGAGAACTCCTACCATGTCTCAAGCAGGGACAAACTTTGGCTCTCAAAGAGCTCAATATCAACATGGTGAAAACCAAGAACCTACACCTTCTGAAATTGCTCAATATCAAAACGATGATAACTTCAAAAGAATGATGAAGCATTTCTTGAAAGAAGATAGAGAAGCATACTTTTTACAATTAGCTCATCAAGGAGCTAAACTTCCTCCCAACTTTAATGTTGAAGATATCATTACGCATGAGGAAGAAACTCCTATTTCGGCTATGATGAAACAAATGCACACCATGCAAGTCAAGCTTAATAAACTTGAAAAAGAAAAGGAACCTAAGGAGTTCTCCATGGAGGCCCTATGTGCTTTTCCATTTGACAAAGACTTATACATGCCACCATTCCCTAAAAGGGTGGAAATGTCAAAATATGATAAGTATGATGGACACTTTGATCCTCAAGATCATGTCAGAGAATTTTGTACACAATCTATGGAGTTCATGCACGAACCAACTTATCTGATGCGTCTCTTTCTTCAATCTCTGGGGGAAGCATCCATTCATTGGTTCTCTAGATTGGCTTCTACTATCAAAACTTTTGAGGAGTTGATCAAATTGTTCTATCAGCAATACTCCTACAACATTCAACATCCAGTCACCATGATCGATATCTACAATCTCAAACAATATCTAGGAAAACCATTCCTGACATTTCTCGAGCGATGGAGGAAGAAATTCTCTCTATATGCTAGGCCTATTCTAGAAACTGAGAAACTGGAAATCTTCATCAATAATCTTGTTCCAGAGATTAACTACCCTTTACAAATGCAAGATCATATATCTTTTGATAAGATGGTAGACAATGCGATCAAAATTGAAAAAGTACTTGTGAAAAAAGAAGACATCACACTTCAAAAGGACAAGTACGGATCAGGGTCCAGTTCTAAAGACAAGAACAAAAACTGGAACAAGAATAAAGGCATCATCATAGATGGCATTTTTGATACTATCCATGCCCCATCAAAGGCACCAGCTTTCAATCTAACTATTGGTACCCAAGCAATCAAAGCCTCAAAGCAAAAGGTGTCTGAACCATCTCAAAAGAAGCCAGAATACAAATCTTGGTCCGCTAATAATAAATGAAAGTTCACTCCTCTTGGGAAATCTTTGGAATTAGTTATGAGAACTTTGTTGGCTAATAACATCATCTCTTTGCCTAAGATCTGACAATCTGATCCTGATCCTAAACCAAAATGGTGGAGAGAGAATGAATTATGTGATTTCCATTGGGGTAAAGGTCACAAAACTAATAACTACTTATGCTTGAAACATACTATTCAAGATCTAATTGATAAGGGAGACATCACGATTGACAATCATAAGAGCAATAATGATCATATAGCATTCACATAACCGTTTCTGAAACATGGTCAAGAAGTTTCATCTTCTCAGCCTAATATGGGGGCAAAGGTCAATTATGCTTGCCCTGGAAATAATGTTGTTATCAATATGGTTGAACCTTGTCTCTCTGAGCATTGCAATGTCATCACAATTGTGCGAAGAGATAGAGATCATACTTCAGCTAATGCAGTGACTCGATCATGGGCTCAGGCACATCTGAACGGACAAATCCCAGATTCATCAAATGTCTCTAAGATGCCCTTCAATCTTTCTTCTGCTTCCAAACAGAAGGTTGTTTCTAAATCTTCCAATCCTAAAGATACGAGGCCAACATCTTATAGCATTGTTCAATAACTCCAGCACACTAATGCAAAAATATCCATGTTTGAGTTGCTTCAGATATCTCCAGCTCATAGAGCTATTCTAGACAAAGCTTTGCTTGGATCCAATGTTCCTGATGACCTTGATTTAGACAGGTTCCAGACTATGGTTGGACATCTTACGTCTCCATAGTATATATCCTTTTTAGAGGAAGATGAAAACTCCTTGAGTCACCTGCATAACCAGCCCTTGCACATAGAAGTCTTGATCCAGAATCATAGAGTCAAACGTGTGTTGATAGATGGAGGTGCTGGCCTAAACATTTGTTCTTATAGCTTGGTCACACAATTGGGATTTTCAGAATTGGCTATTGATCCCAGAAAGAAAATAACTATAAAAGCCTATGATGAACAAGAAAGATCTTCTAAAGGCACCATTGTCTTACCTATCAGAGAAGGTCCGGTTATTAGAGATACTATATGTCAAGTTCTTGATCTACCTTTGGCTTACAACATTCTTCTGGGAAGACCCTAGATACATGAGATGTAGGCTATTCCTTCTACATTCCACCAATGCTTGAAGTTTCCTTATGAAGGAGTAGAGGTCACTATTCCAGCAGACATATCCACCACTTGCAATACATTGAAGGAAAGTGCGGATAAACTTTTGCCTAATAACAGAGAATCTTCCATTGAGCCAACAAAAGAAGCATCCACGTCTAAAATGGAAGATGTTGCAAAAGAGGTCAATATCAAAGAAAATGGTATGGGAGAATATACTATAGAACCAGTCTTATCTTTGACATCTCTACCTATCTCACCTAAATCTTATGGACAATCTTTAAAACAGTCCAAACCAAACTCTAAAGAACCTCTTGAGGCATATAAAAAGACTTTTGTAGCAGAACAAGTCTCCAAGCAAGAATTTGAAGAATATGAAGCTGTGCTTACATGGCTATACAAAGATGAACCTGAATCTCAAGCTGTTCCAACTAGTGACTCTACAGTATCCAAAATCCCTTCTAAGGCATATGGTCTAGGAGATAAACTAATAGCTAAGATGGGATATTCAAGTAAAGGACCTCTAGGAGTCAGAGGAGAAGGTCTTATAACACCTATTTCACATACTGGTAGGGAAAACAAAGATATTGTTGGCTTAGGCTTTAAAAAGAAACCCTTCCACCTCAAAGGTAATTGTTCCCATTTCATAGAGAAGATCTCACCAAGAGAACCCCTCACTAATACATTTGGGGTGAAATTGCGACGGCAGGCAAATGTCATGCGGTTTTGGCCTTTTTTTTTCAAATATAGCCCGACACCGTCGCAATTTGCGACGACAATACATTTGGCACTGTCACAATTGCGACATTGTCGGGATATAAGCGCAAAATTAAAAAGGAACGTTGTCATGTGTGTTTTCAACGGCGCCGTAACCCTCCGCAAAATCACATCAGGATATAAGGGCAAAAAAAATAAGAACGTTGTCATTTGTGTTTTCAACAGCGCCGTAACCCTCCGCGAAATCACATCGGGATATAAGGGCAAAAAAAACAAGAACGTTGTCATTTGTGTTTTCAACAGCGCCGTAACCCTCCGCGAAATCACAGCTACAATTTTTGAGTACGTTGGGTTTATTTTTCTTTTGTCATTATTATGTAATCTGGTATTCAGCTGTTAGAGAGCTAAAATACCCAGAAATGAGGACATATCTATGTTGAATTTATTGTTAGCGGCTTTGGTTATTTAGAAGTTTAATTTTATTTGTTCATCTTTCAAGCACAAACGTTTTGTGGACCGTAACGTCTTCATTGTTTCGGGTATGCAGTGAAACAGCCCTAACTTGCAATTGCGATGTTGTCAGGATATAAGGGCAAAAAAAAAAAGGAACGTTGTCATTTGTGTTTTCAACAGCACCGTAACCCTCCGTGAAATCACATCGGGATATAAGGGCAAAAAAAACAAGAACGTTGTCATTTGTGTTTTCAACAGCGCCGAGAGAGATTCCCTCCGCGAAATCACAGCTACAATTTCTGAGTACGTTGGGTTTATTTTTCTTTTGTCATTATTATGTAATCTGGTATTCAGCTGTTAGAGAGCTAAAATACCCAGAAATGAGGACATATCTGTGTTGAATTTATTGTTAGCGGCTTTGGTTATTTAGAAGTTTAATTTTATTTGTTCATCTTTCAAGCACAAACATTTTGTGGACTGTAATGTCTTCATTGTTTCGGGTATGCAATGAAACAGCCCTAACTTGCGACTACCTTCACGGTACTTGTGTACATTATCATGTTGTCTTTACAGTGACTATCCTCATTCAAGTGGCAATTACACAAGGGACAGTCACTGTGAGATGTCCTCATTTGTGACAAGGACAGTCACACTTAGGACATCTCATAGTGATATTCCCTTGTGTAATTTCCACTTGAATGTATTGCTATTGAACCACATTAATGCTTTTCTTCTTCAACAAATGAGGACAGTCACTGTAAAGACAACATAATAATGTACACAATTACCAAAAAATGATCTTGTTAATTGATGTAACACTTTGTCTTGCTCACTCCCTATCCTTCACTAGGGTCTCTTTAGGCCAATGTTTTGACTTGATAGGGTACTTAACTATCCCTACACTCTTTAGGTATCTCTACCCAAGATCCCACTCCTTCAACTAGTGCACACCAACAAGAAATACAACGAACTCTGCTCAATACCAATCTAGCTACTAGGACACTCCTAGTCTTGTCTTCACAAATTGAAACACATTCAACTAGAACTTTACTCCATGGAGAGGCTGGCCACTAGGACCTCTATTGGTTTCAATATTACTCCTTCACCTATACTTTTCATCAGTACTTCAATCCGGTTCATCAAACCATGCCAATTGCACCCAAAAATAGGCTGCTAGCAATTAGGCCTTTGTCAAGCCTTTTTGTTTATATTAAGCCACCTAAAGGGCTTAGGATTCAGATGCCCTTTATTGAGAACTCCAAGATATCTAAGGTCTTCTCCTCCAAGATTTTTTGTACACCAACTGCTACAGCCATGCCTGAAACAAGTATTTTGACACAACTTGGACAGTCTGACTAAGAGTTTGTTTTCTTAGCAGCCAAAGAAACTCACCCAATCTTCTAATTTGACTTGGGGCTTCTTTAGATGTGTGTCTACCTCTCCATGAGATTTTAGTTGAAGCAACCAATGCATTCAACTTGTTGTAATCTTCTTGTAATGATTTGTCATCCCTAACTGTGCTCAACTGACTCACCTAGGACATCATTGCAAACATAGAAAATGAGCTTCCCAGGGCCCCTCCTTCCAAACATATAGTACATGGAGTCTCCTCACCCATTCCAAGAGCCCGTACAAAATTGACAATGGAATGATGAGCTAAGACTCCATTTGTTCAACCTGCCTGGTTCAAACCAATGATAGGGTACTTAACAAAAGAATTAACAAACTAGTTGGAATGCTTCAAAACTCAAAACAAACACAACACAGAATAAAAAAACAACTTGTACTAACTTTTCCAATAGACACTGCGAGCTATCTAATCCATTAATCAACTGAAAACAAAGAAACAAAAAAACTCAAGAATTCACTAAAACCGTGTTACTCTACAAATCTTCTTAATTCCAAATGTTTTTCCCCCCAACCTTTTGCACAGATCGATGGAGGCCTCTTATAGTTGATCTGATGCCTAATTCAATGGTTTCATATAGTTACATAACCATCTTACTCGAAAATTCTCCCTTGCACAAATGTTGTCAATGTTGTGAATGACAACATTGACAACTTGTTACAACCTTTGGGATTTTGGTTCAAAACTTATTGTTCAAACACAATAAGACCCTAACCATGACTTAGTTAGGCTATTTAGACCTCACATAGGCCACTTCTACACTTCTTTGCCCAATTTGACCCCTAAATGCTTCATTCCCACTTTTGCCACAATATTGGTAACTTGGATACAAATTGGCACTCGCCTTCACAAAGGTCACACATGAGGACATCTCATAGTGATCGATTGTCCCTTGTGTAATTTCCACTTGAATGTATTGCTATTGAACCACATTAATGCTTTTCTTCTTCAACAAATGAGGACAGTCACTCTAAAGACAACATGATAATGTACACTCACTGTAAGGACAGTCACAAATGAGGACATCTCACAGTGACTGTCCCTTGTGTAATTGCCGCTTGAATGTATTGCTATTGAACCACATTAATGCTTTTCTTCTTCAACAAATGAGGATAGTCACTCTAAAGACAACATGATAATGTACACTCACTGTAAGGATAGTCACAAATGAGGACATCTCACAGTGACTGTCCCTTGTGTAATTGCTGCTTGAATTACACAAGGGACAGTCATTGTGAGATGTCCTCATTTGTGACAAGGACAGTCACACATGAGGACATCTCACAGTGATTGTCCCTTGTGTAATTTCCACTTGAATGTATTGCTATTGAACCACATTAATGCTTTTCTTCTTCAACAAATGAGGACAGTCACTCTAAAGACAACATGATAATGTACACTCACTGTAAGGACAGTCACAAATGAGGACATCTCACAGTGACTGTCCCTTGTGTAATTTCCGCTTGAATTACATAAGGGACAGTCATTGTGAGATGTCCTCATTTGTGACAAGGATAGTCACACATGAGGACATCTCACAGTGATTGTCCCTTGTGTAATTGTCACTTGAATGTATTGCTATTGAACCACATTAATGCTTTTCTTCTTCAACAAATGAGGACAATCACTCTAAAGACAACATGATAATGTACACTCACTGTAAGGACAGTCACAAATGAGGACATCTCACAGTGACTGTCCCTTGTGTAATTGCCGCTTGAATTACACAAGGGACAGTCATTGTGAGATGTCCTCATTTGTGACAAGGACAGTCACACATGAGGACATCTCACAGTGATTGTCTGCAATGTCCCCTTTTTGGCTAACTTGGAAAACAGGAACAATTACTCCACTTCTCAGACTTACTCTATCAGATACTTACAATTAAACTAAGTAATGGAGGTTACTTAAGATATCAACCGCTATTTTAGATTCAATCACAATATGTGTGCAAGATGATATTGATACCAATATGTTTAATAGCACTGTCGGATATAATGATATGAAATATGCTATGAATATGATGTTTCCTATCACTTATAGTGATAGTATAATGATGGTATGTCTGATATAAACAATATCGATATACAATCAATAAGTATTGCTTACAGCAATGTATTTGCTGTGTCTGATATGATGATGTAATTATGCAAATGTGTAATATCGCTATGAGTGATATGTTTCTATTTCAGATTCTGAATTATATGCTTGCAACTTCAAATATTGATGCTGTTTCTGACTATCCTTTCTATTTGTGCAATCATGGTGTTGTCTCTGATCTGCAATGATAAACTTGAAACCAAACTGCCAAAGGCAGATGCTCTATTGAGTATATCCAAATATGGATAAGTAAATAAAGTTCTAATGATGCCTTGAGTGACTGACGAGAATGCATTCTTATATTGTCTTTAACAAATGAAGAGATGCTATGAATGAGACGTGTCTTGTTTCTTCCTCCATGTCCCTTTGTTAATCACACCTTTCCATAATCCGACAGTTCACATAATATTATTTCATTATTTTCTGATCATAGATAACTCCCAGATTGACTCAATATCAAATCTTTTTATGAAGGTAATCTTCCCTAATTGGTAGTGCAACCAGTAGTTAACATCCATTGTGTTTGTATTAGTTTGGTCTAACTATCATTAGTATTTAGTCAATCGATATTAACTCTTGCCTTATCCCATATTGTTATGATGATATCCAATCTTTCTACTCTGATATAAGTTGATATCATTTTCTGATAATTGTCCATTTATTGGTTGATTGCTGGTAATGGAGTTTGATCTTCAAATTGACTTCCATTCCTGTTAATACTTAAGGATACATTGTACTTATTATCCATGACTGATGCCTCATTCATCAATAGCTTGTGATATAATCACTGATGCTTTTGTGTTTCTACAAGATGTGGTTTATCTCAGACAATCGATAATCTTTCAATCCTTTAGTCGATATCCTCCTATGTGGTGTCTATTGATATAGATAGTAGAATTCAATCTAGTTTATGTTATTGTCATGATAACATAGGAAGTGATGGTGCATATTTGCTAGCGGGTCTTCATGTTTGATATTGCTTTATCGGATATGTCATTGTCTAAACTTGTGCAATTAATGATTATTTATAATATATGAATGGTTATCCTTCTTGCTTATCAATACATCTTCTGAAACACATAGCGACCTATCCCTTATTCATATCATGTTGATCTTGACTTCATAGTATTTGGTTTATTAATCATCCTCTCATGGTATCGATGTGTAATGACTAGTGATTGTTGTATCACTTCTTCATTCCTCATCGTGATAGATAATGTAGATGTTTAATGTAGATGTATATCGATTACAGATATTCGATATTGCTTTAAACGTTATTATTATTATTATTATTATTAATGTTATTGTTATTATTAAATATTATAATTAATGATGTTAGTAATATTAATAATATTATAATAAATATTATTATAGTGATAACATATTGTTTTATATTGAGAGGTTTATTAATATTATTTATATATTAAAATTATTATATCAATAATTGATTTAATATTATTACTTAATATATTATTATAATATAATATATATAATTTATTAATAATTATTTATTATTAATTTATATTATAATTATAATCATAATTATATTATTTATTAATATTTTAATATTATTTAATTAACATATTACTTATTATGCTAACTATATATTATTATTATCTTTTGATAATAATTATATATTATTGTTATATACCGTTAATAATAGATTATTATATATCATCTAATCATTTTATTATTATACTAAGTTCAATATGTCACGGCTCATGACATTGTCCCTTGTGTAATTGCCACTTGAATGTATTGCTATTGAACCACATTAATGCTTTTCTTCTTCAACAAATGAGGACAGTCACTCTAAAGACAACATGATAATGTACACTCATTGTAAGGACAGTCACAAATGAGGACATCTCACAGTGACTGTCCCTTGTGTAATTGCCACTTGAATTACACAAGGGACAGTCATTGTGAGATGTCCTCATTTGTGACAAGGACAGTCACACATGAGGACATCTCACAGTGATTGTCCCTTGTGTAATTGCCACTTGAATGTATTGCTATTGAACCACATTAATGCTTTTCTTCTTCAACAAATGAGGACAGTCACTCTAAAGACACCATGATAATGTACACTCACTGTAAGGACAGTCACAAATGAGGACATCTCATAGTGACTGTCCCTTGTGTAATTGCCACTTGAATGTATTGCTATTCAGCCACATTAATGCTTTTCTTCTTCAACAAATGAGGATAGTCACTCTAAGGACAACATGATAATGTACACTCACTGTAAGTGTACATTATCATGTTGTATTACAAATGGACCTTATGTTGGTCGGGATATAAGTGCCAAAAAAAAAAGGAACGTTGTCATTTGTGTTTTCAACAGCGCCGAGAGAGATTCCCTCCGCGAAATCAAGCGGGTTATCATTTGTGTTTTGAACAAAGCGGGTTGTCATTTGTGTTTTGAACAGCACCGAGAGAGATTCCCTCCGTGAAATAAAGCGGGTTGTCATTTGTGTTTTCAACAGCGCCGAGAGAGATTCCCTCCGCAAAATCACAGCTACAATTTTTGAGTACGTTGGGTTTATTTTTCTTTTGTCATTATTATTTAATCTGGTATTCAGCTGTTAGAGAGCTAAAATACCCAGAAATGAGGACATATCTGTGTTGAATTTATTGTTAGCGGCTTTGGTTATTTAGAATGCTTCCCCACAATACTTAATTATACAAGGGACAGTCACTGTGAGATGTCCTCATTTGTGACAAGGACAGTCACACATGAGGACATCTCACAGTGACTGTCCCTTGTGTAATTGCCACTTGAATGTATTGCTATTCAACCACATTTATGGGCCCATTTGGACCACAGCACACAGTAGCATCTACAGAGAAGAATATCCCAGGTGTAACAAGTTGTAAGAATATACCAACAGTTCTAAGAAGTTCCCTAGCACGTAGTAGCATCTACAGAGAAGAATATACAACATGAGGGCAGCCACTGTAAAGACAACATGATAATGTACACTCATTGTATGTGTACATTATCATGTTGTCTTTACAGTGACTGACCTCATTCAAGTGGCAATTACACAAGGGACAGTCATTGTGAGATGTCCTCATTTGTGACAAGGACAGTCACACATGAGGATATCTCACAGTGACTATCCCTTGTGTAAGCCACTTGAATGTATTGCTATTCAACCACATTTATGGGCCCGTTTGGACCGCGGCACACAGTAGCATCTACAGAGAAGAATATCCCAGGTGTAACAAGTTGTAAGAATATACCAACAGTTCTAAGAAGTTCCCTAGCACATAGTAGCATCTTCTAATTGTCTATACCACTTCACAAGGTATTGTTTGCACACATTGTTTTTGGTTCTTTTGATGACCCTTGTTTTGAAATTGCTATTAGGCCTTGTAGCTTGTATGTTTTGATTGCTGGAGAGCTTCTAAAGCTAAGCAAGAAGACCATTGCACGAGTTATAGCCGCGCGCTCAGGTTTGAAAATTGTATATTTTTTAATCTAATGTATATTTTAACTAGACTTTTAGCTTATTTTTGCTGTATATTTTAATCTAAAGGGAATCATGGATGTGAACTTGAAAGAATTTTGTACTTAGTTCTTATGGAGAGAATAGTAGTAGTTTACGGTCTAATATCAAATAGAGTTTTCCAATTATAGAAAGTTAATGAATTCTAATAGCTTATATGTTTTGATTGCTGGAGAGCTTCTAGAGCTAAGCAAGAAGACCATTGCACGAGTTATAGCCGCGCGCTCAGGTTTGAAAATTGTATATATTTTAATCTAATGTATATTTTAATCCTTTTGCCATGTCATGTAATATGTCTTGCCTTGTAGCTTATATGTTTTGAAATTGCTGTTAGGCCTTGTAGCTTATATGTTTTGATTGCTAGAGAGCTTCTAGAGCTAAGCAAGAAGACCATTGCACTAGTCGTAGTCGCGCGCTCAGGCATGAAAATTGTATATTTTTTAATCTAATGTATATTTTAACTAGACTTTTAAAATATTAAAGGATTTAACTAGGTCTAAGAAGATTTGTGTACTTTTGACAATTTTGCTTAGTCACTGAAAGTTGTAGACCGAAGTTTTCATAGCCCAATTTTTGCTTCCTACAAAGAACGATCATGTCAGATAATATAAGTGAAGAACAAAATAGGGAGACAATCGCTAGATTGTGGTCTAACTTGAAAAGAAAAGGTGATGGAAAATGTTATTGTCCCTGCAAAATTTGTAAGGGCTTAAACCGTAGAAGATTGCTAATCAAAACAGTTAAGAGACATTGTAGGGAGAATGGTCACATTGAAGGGGGGCATGACTATCATCCACTGGTAAGTTGTTCATTATATCATTTTAACAATTTATATACATATGAAATCACTTGATGATGAGTTGAAGATCATGGTTTATTTATGTTAATCAATTTTATATAGGTTGATCTCCCCAGGGAAGTACATGATATGGAGGAACATGGGGGTGCGAATATCCAAGGTGAAGATAATGATCCCATGGAAGATGACGATCATGCGCTAGAAAACACAATTGAAGATGATGGTATAAATACATTGATCCATGACACAGTTAGTCCAAGCGGATCTGATCATGATGATGATGATAGCCTTGATGTACCTCTACTTGAGAAGGCATACGAGCCCCTATACAAAGACTCCCAAACAACTCTTCTCTCTGTTGTATTGTTGTTGTTGAACTTGAAGGTTATGAATGGTTTATCCAACATAACAATGTCACGTATGTTAAGGTATGTCATATATGTCTTTATAGTTAACAAAGGGTGAATAATGTACCACTAATATTGTTTATATTAACAACTTATATTTTTTGCTGTAGATTGATAGGCGAGTTTTTGTTACCACCATCAAATATTCTACCTCGCTCATATCGAGAATTATCTGCTATCATGAAATATATTGGAATGGAGTATCAAGCAATACATGCTTGTCCCAATGATCATATTATATATTATAAAGAACATGAATTTGCAACACAATGCCCTGTATGTCATACGAGTAGATATCGAACAGATCGAATAACAAAAAAGGTGCCTCACAAGGTTCTTCGTTACATCCCCATTATTCCACGGATGCGACAATTATTCAGGTGTACTAGCTTGGCACAATTTATGGATTACCATGCACGCAATAGAAGTCGAGATGACATTATTCGAATCCCTGCGGATGGTTCGGCATTTATGCACATAGAGGAAAAGTGGCAACACTTCAAAGAAGAACCTCGTAATCTCAGGCTTTCATTGGCAGCGGATGGTGTCAATCCATTTGGAGAGATGAGATCTGTTTGCTCGATGTGGCCTATTTTTGTTATCAATAATAACATTCCTCCGTGGATGTCAATAAAGAGGGAGCACATTATGTTGGCAATGATTGTTCCAGGTATTTTATCATTTGATAGTTATTAATTTACATGTACTTACAAATCTTACAGTAAAATGGTCACAATAATTATGTAATGTTACTGTTCATTCAAGTAGGTAAATATCAAGTTAAAGATATGAATGTATATATTGAGCCTCTTATTGACGAGTTGGTGGAGTTATGGAACGGTGTCACTATGTATGACGTGTCTAGACCAATAGGACAAAGACAATTTCAATTCCATGCAATACTTGTATGGACAATACATGATGCCCCAGGGCTAACACATTTTTGTGGTATGTTATAGTGAATTCAAGTTGCGCATGATAATTCTAATTATAAAAATCAACATATTTAATAATCCAATTATATCATTATCTTGTAGGTCTTCAAACAAAGGGAAAATTTGCATGTCCAGTTTGTGGTCCAAAGATGAAATCTCGTCATTCAAAAAGTTTAGGAAAGCATGTGTTTGATGAGTACAGACACTTCCTCCACAGGAATCATAAGTATCGAAGTATGGAAAAACATCTTTTCAATGGGAAAGAAGAGACTACATCAAAGCCACGAAGAATGACACCTCGCCTATGGAAGTTGGAATATAATAGAATTAATCATCGAGGTAATGTCGTTCCACTTAATGGTTTATGTTTGTAATTTATATATTTCTATTGTGATTTTTGTTTACTAATTATGTAATTGATGATCGTGAAGGTCGTCAAGGCACTACTGACAACCTTCCAAAGGGACTAAAAAGCTATCCCAGACAATTTAGTAGGTTGCCCTACTACGAGGACCTACAAATTGTGCATTTGTTTGATCTTATGCATGTTGGAAAGAATATAACAGAGACATTGTGGAAAATACTGGATGGAAGGCGTGACAAAGAAAAAATTGTCAAAATTTGTAATGACATTCATGAATCCAATCATGCACTGAAGAATTTCATTCACTCAAATAGCAATAGAGATCAGATTAATATAAGTGCCCTTCCTTGGTTATTAACGGAGCAGCAAAGTGATGCCATAAAAGAAGTCATACGAAAAATTCAATTTCCCACAGGATTTGCTGGGAACATAAGCAATCTCATATCAAAGAAAAGTGAATTTGGGCCAGGGCTCAAAACGCATGATTGGCATACTTTCATCAAGGTAAGTTATGTTCTTCTGTATTTACAATATATTCATAAACTACGTGTACTATTCATTATGTTATGTTAGAAAATAATGAAATGATTGGTTTATAATTACTGCAGTACGTGCTACCTCTATCTCTCCCAGAGCACTTCAACAATAACATCAAACAAGTGATATATGATCTTGGAAAATACATGAGGTAAGCAGTAATATATGTTCAATTTGTTGTATATATTTATTATATTCGCGATTTGTTTTTCTTGCTATGTAATCTATTGTATATTATTTTGTAAAGTCTCGTATTTATATATTTTTTGTGACTTGAATCTCTTAATGTAGGTGGTTGTCATCTAAAGAAATCCATAAAGAAGATATAAACTATTGGAAGAGAAGAATTCCTCATTTATTGTGTGAAATGCAAAAGTGTCTACCTCCAACTTTTTTCAATGCACAAGAACACTACCTCATACACCAAGTTGAGAAGATTGAATTGTGTGGACCTGCACACACTAGGTCAATGTGGATGGTTGAGAGGCACTTGAAATCTTTGAAGGCTTTGGTTCGACAAAGAGCACATCCTGAGGGTTCTATGGTAGAGGGATACATGGTATACCAGACTATGGTGTACATTACTGAATATCTTCCTAAGTTTCCTTCAAATATCCATGTAGATCGCATTTGGGATCTCGACCCTTTTAAAAAATTCAAAGGGGAGTACTTGATGGGGAAAGGTAGATTGAGGAAAGTGACAGGTAATAAATTATAAGATGTTATTGTAATAAATTATTTCTTAATCTTCAAAATAAATCGGTTGTAAGTCGTCTATTTTTTTTTTGTACAGTTGCTCGAGAGTGGGATGCACTACATTTGTATATTGCAAACAATCTTGATTGGATGACGGTATGGATTGAACGATGTCAACATTCTGGTCACACATTAACATGGGAAGGTGTATCTTCATTGGTTAAAGAAGCTCATCGTAATGGAGATTCTAATGTTACGCAAAGGGAAATAGATTTAGCATATGGTTTAAGAGATTTCCAGGTACGTACAAAATTATTAATCCGTATGTTTATCAACTCACGATATAATAATTTTGACATGTTTCACATATTATTGCAGGTTAAACACCACAAGGGTATGTTCTGTAATGGTCAAAAATTTCGCGTCAAAGTGTTGGATGACACGAAGAAAACTTGTGATTCTGGAATAACTACAGTCTTTCAAGTGACTAATATTTCATCTAGAAATGACTTAGATCCTCAAGAGTCTAAAAATCAATACTATGGCATTTTGGATGATATACTTGAGTGCGACTTTAGTTCCTTCAAATTAGTACTCTTCGTTGTCAAATGGTACAGGCTACGACTTAATCCAAATGATCCTAATAGAATTATTATTGAACATGATAATGGATTTACAATGGTTAATACAAGGTCGTTTGAGCCAGTTGGGGATGAGCCCTATGTTCTTCCAAGCCAATGTGAGTAGGTATTTTACTCAGAGGTTTCACATAAACCGGGTTGGTCATTTGTTGTTAGACATGAACCGAGAGGAAGGCCGATAAAGTATAATGCAATGGAAGAAGAAGATACCAAAGAAGTAGAAGATGATGTAGATGATGATCACGATCGACAATTATTGGATGATGTTCCGGAGACAAATTTTCATGAAGAAGAAGAAGAAGAAGATGTTGCTACTGATGATGATGATGAAGATGATGTTGATGTTGATGATGATGATGTTGATGATGACGACAACGACGACAACGATGACGACGACGACGATGATGACGAGGATGATGATGATGATGATGAGGATGATGATGATGAAATTTAAAGGTATGCCATCAATCCTTAATGTATTTAATATTCATTTCTTGATAGAAATATATTTGTCTTAAATGGTTACATAGTTTATTCATTATCTATTTAAAAGCTATAAGTGTTATAATGTGTACGTTTTAATGTTTTTAATTTTTATGTGATGCTTATGATGGATGTGATTATGATTATGATGTGATTATGCTCACGATAATTGAATTACATTTGCAGGAAATTGAACCCCTTTCAAGAGCATCCCACACAGTCTCATGGATCGACAGGTATAAGTCAATACACCTTATAGAAAGTCTATTTAATACACTTATCAATAGTAAGATTGATGTCTTCTAAGATCTCTCCCATTTGCAGGTACCAGCAAATAGGTATTTGTCAAAAGTGTCTTCCTCGAGTGAGGGAAATATAGGAATAGAAGAGGAAAGTGAGACATGCAGTTTATCTAGAATAGGGAGATTAACTAGAGGTCAAAGGACTAGAAGGAAATTCAATAAACACATGAAATTTTTCCTTGCTCAAGGGGGGTCATGTTCTTATGATGATGAGATGAAAGGCGACATCGAGGTGCCCTTGAGGTACCAACATCTACAGAAACATTGGGTACCCAAGGAACTTCCTCCAATAAACACTGATTTTTGTGTTAATGAGAGGATATATCGCATAGCACCATCATCATTACATGGTTTGGGCCTATTTTCTATGGATGGCATAAAGGTGTCTTACAACAAATTTTTTGAATTGATGGAGTATGTTGGACCATGTTACGATTACAAAAGTTGGATGCATATTGTTCAATATAAAAAAAGTATGCGTAGGTATGCACTCTCGGCAAATTATATACAACAGCAAGACAATAATCAAAGTAAAAGTGTGGCTATATACATTGATGGAAGGCCAAAAGCAACAGGGAATATTGCGGGTTTTATAAATAGTACACGACCTGGGTCAACTATAAAGCAACCCAATTGCATATTTGAGGCGCGCGAGGGAAATCGTGTATTCATCTGTGCGATAAAATCAATACGTGCAGGGTAAGAGCTGCTTATTGATTACAATTTGAACCGCATAGATACAAATGAGGCTACTATCATGGGGGTGGTACATACTATTAAACCAACTTCTAATCAATGACTCCAACATACCATTTAGTTATTAAATTTTTGGCTAACATTTTTATACTTGATCTTTGACACAGGGGCACAATATGGAGCAACCGCCCGAAGGTGATGGTGATGATATTCCTAGCTCATCTACACATGAGCAGGTAAAACTCATTGTAATTGTGCAAACTAGATAGAAGCAAAATGTTATTTTTTTTAATGTTATTTTCTTCATTGTTTTGGAGTAATTTTGATAATACTAATACTATTGTTGTCACAGAGGGCCGGTGGTCGGAGAGAGGGAAAGCAACCTGCAGTCCCTCAGGAGTCCCCCCTTGTGGACCCTTTTTTTATTGATTTAGCAGAGACCGATGACCCGATCGGTTCCATTAAAAAGCTGCTAAAGAAAATTGGGAAAGAACTTCTACGTTTGGTATCCATACATCCTCAGACTCAGGAAATAAAAGACAGGGCAGCTGAGTTGTTGCGCACTTCTGAAAACTTTAAAGTAAGTATTAATGAAATTTTTAATTATTACAAGAGTTCAATAATGGTTTTTATGTTATGCTCTTTTATGACATTAATTAAAATATGGATGCATTGTCTTTACAGAGTTATTTGCGTAATTTTGAACCCCATTCCCATGATGAGGCCGATATTGCAAGTGGTTCAAGTAGATCACATGTTCCATTCCCCACTTGTGTTTTCCACTGAATATATATAGGAATGATCATAATCATTGACAATACATGCTCGAACAATCTTTTTTTTTTAATGCTCTAACAATCTTGTCCATGCTAGTCCACGCGTTCTATATTTATGCATGCTCTAACAATTTTATTCTTCAGCTCCTTTCCATGATGATATGACAACGCCGCCTCCATCCAGGACAGCCACAAATGTCTTGCCGACTGCCATGTCAACAACACACAGCCTAAATGCACCAACTGTTGCACCATCTACTGGTACACAAATCCCTCTTTTTCTCTCTTTTGTTATGTGTTTAAGTGTTATGTGTTTACGATGTAGATCCCTTGATTGTGTTTGTGCCATGGGTGCTCTGCACCAATTTATTTCCCTTGAAGTATTATTTCTTGGAGGCATTTGATAATGGTTTTCATTTTTTGCAATAGGAGATGCAACAAGTCCCGATGCAACATCATTTCCTGGATGTTCCCGTGTTCCTAGTACAGGAACGGTGAAGGATTGCGTATTGATCATCAGCGACGATGAAGGCGTTCCCTTAAAAGTATCCAAACTTCCAGGTACTTTAAAGTTATTATTATTCTATAGTGATATAATAGTAATTTAGTTTTTGATCACTCTTCATCGACTAATGATCCCATGATTATTTTGTAGGGAATGATATTTTTTGGCGAAAACTTGGTGACGAGTGTTTGCGGATATTTGGGCCCACCATACGTACATGGTGGAACATCATATCCTAACTAAAACCCCAAACCACTATTTTGATTTCATATCATTGCTAGAATAGTTTTCCTTTTCATCAATTTCTTGAACTATATTAAAGGTAGCTTCTCTTCATTTATGAGTCTAACATGTTTTTTTTTACTTAAAAGGTGGAATAACCAAGATAAAAAGTTGAAGGATGATCTTGTACATAGTATGACCCAGCTTTTTGGACCTCGTGCATTCGAGAGAAACAAGCTCCTTAAAAGAGCTGGTTTATGTTTGAAGTATATTAGGGACCAGTACAGGAAATATTTAGAGGTTAACCCAAGGCACGAGCGTCCTCCCTGTGTTCTTGAGGCTGAGTGGCAGGGTTTGATTTTGGATGGAAAGTATAAAGCCGACATGAAAAAAGGAATTATGCAAGTAGAGAGTAGAGCAAGGTATGTGATACTTTTGAGAATGTAATTATGTACTAATTAACCTCTAAATTTTTCCTGTACTGGTCTCTAACATATTTCAAACTTTTCATAGATTGCCTGACACATCAAAGGCAACAAAGGCAAGATTAGAAAAGCACGGGACACACAAGCTCAGCTCTGGTGGTTTTTCCAAACTTCAAGCACGAGTTGTAAGTATTAGTAAATGAAAACTTGTATCAATTTTTTTATATATTGCAAGGAAATTTTTTTTGATCAAACAATGCAAGTAAAATTCACCATACCAAGAAAAAATGTAGGGGTCAGAGTTCAATAGATGCCTCACAGAAGAGGACAAGAGAATTGGCTTCCAACAAGGCTATAGAGCCGTGGCTGAATGGCTACGAGCTGAAATCAGTGTGCAAGGTTCAAATAATGATGCATCTGAGCCATAGGTAAATAAGCTAAATGAAATTTATTTCAAATTGAATACTTTACCAATTAGTCTATTTGATGTTAAGTTCTAATATAAAGTGAGTATATCTATTTTAAGAAAGCAATGATAACAATGTGTAGGATATTGGAATGCAGCCTGACAATCCTTCTACACAATCTATGCATAATGAAGGTTCGCATGATGTGCATCCTAGTGGTGGAGGTATACATTTGCTATTAAAATTTTTATATGTAATTACAATTGGTGTTTGGATTAATGTAACATTTTGTATAGCAATTGTAGAGGATCGAGGGGTCGGTGCTCATGAGCATGTTGAGGTTGAGTCTAGACAAAATGATGTGGCCAGATCAGGTAATTAAAGAGCGCCACAGTTATGTTCTTTAAAATAATTAAATACTTGTAACAATTATAATTAAATATTTTAAATTTAACTCTTTTATTTGTTATTGTAGAGGACCCCCCTTTTGCAGCAGCATAGGAATTTGAGATCATCAAGAACAAAGAACAAAACAACTGATGAGGGGGGTATTGATGATAACACTGATGCTCCTCTTAGAGCTTACATAGAAAAAAAAATTAGAAAGAGAAAAAAGAAATGATTGTCATCTAAATACCTTAATTGATAATGACTGAATTTTATGTCTCAATGAATTTAATTATGTGCTAATGAATGTTCATGAATTATGTGTTTATTTTCATATTGATGAATGTTGCGTGTTAACGAATCTAATGTGTTAATGAATGTTATCATGTGATATTGATTGAATGTTACATTTTATTAATAATTGAAAGAATGAATGAATGTTAGATGTTAACGGGGAATGTAGAGTGATGTTAGGGGGAGGGGGGTGGGGCCAAATGAGCTTCCACCTTCACGTGGTTGGCCCTGTTTAGTAGAGAATATTAAACTATATTCTCGAAACAAAGTGAAGCTCAATAAGATACTAAATGAGTCAAAATGGTTATCAAGGTCCTCTATCCATAAGATACTTGTAGTCAAAATGGTTATTAATAAGATACTTGTAGTCAAAATGGTTATCTAGGTCCTCTATCCATTCCATAAGTTCTTCACCATTCAAACTTCCTCCATAACAAGGAATGTGCTCTAGGTTAGTCATGAAGCCTAGCATGGACTCTCTGTCAGATAGAGCCACTATTTCAGAGCCTTTTCTGTGCATTTCCTTCAAGCACTGTACAGTGTACGGATGTGAAAGGGAGGGCAGACCAGTGTGGAAGTTAGAGTATTTATATCTTATGCTTTGAGAGTTTATTTGGTAGATTCAAGACACCTTATATCAAAGTTATTCCTTTTTCTTATCTGTTGTTCTGTCAAACCCTCATTTTTTGGGTTATTGCATTCAAATGGCCTTAACTTGCAAATAAACCATAGGATATCCTCTGTTCTTTGTAAAATGCAAGTTAAGGGGGTTTATTTTCATATTTTAAAAGCTTTGGAATAGGATACTAAGCCAGAGAATTTCAAGAGCAAGCCCTAGGTCAAGAATCTCAATGTTCTTGACTAGGAGTTGATGGATTATGCAAGATCAGAGGGTAGCGGAAAGTAAAGGACCTCAAACCTTGTTGAATCTAGATCTTTAGAGCATGGTGGACATCTTCAAACTCTGATCTTGGTTTCATGCACCCATTTTCAATGCCTTGTTTTGGAACCCACACCCAAAGGCATGCATTAGGTCTGCGGACTCAATAAGGACATTGATATGCTGGAGTGGAGTCAAGGTCTGGGAGTTGGAGGATTGTTAGAACATCAAAAAGGGTACTCAAAAAACATATAAGTTCATAAGGTCCTTTGTCAAATTGAAGAGTTATTGCTGCAGAACAGGTTTTGGAGACCTACTAGAGTCACTAGGTCTATTTGGACCCGTTTGGACCATGACACACAGTAGCATCTACAGAGAAGAAGTTTGGTATGCAATGGTCTTGAAACCTCCTGAGAAATTCTTGGTATGCATTTGTGTGGTGCAAAAGCTTCGTTGAAAGAGAAAAAGAAGAAAAGAATAGAAATGATTTTTTTTCTTTTTATGTCATATACTGTAACCAGCTACTTATAACTTGCAAAAATTATTATAACCATTTGAAATTGAAACTTAGTTTAATGTGAAACTGAGAACTGCTTTATTAGAGCTTTCTGTGATTTAGATTCAGACATCAAGAACATTGTTTGCCTAATATTGTGATTAATGTTTATTTATTAATATCTCATACTGACAAACAATTGATAATTGTAGGGAAAACGTCATTGGGGGTCTTTGAGGATCCACCAGAAGCCAAGGAGAAAATGTATTCAAATGCTAAAGATGGTGTAACAGTCCTTACAGCTGTTGAACCTTGCTGTGTAGATCATCTCTGATTCTCCAAGTTCAACAGTACTGTGGTATTCCTTTGGATACTTCTAATGGTAAATTTCAGACATCAAGTTCTTTTCGTATGAAACTACTACATTTGTAATCTGTAGTTTTAAACTTTTAGTTTATAAATGTTCATCAGCTTTAGTTCATATGCTGCCATTTCAAGTATGATTAATGAAGTTACCTTTATCACAGGATGAAAGTGAGCAGTCAGCATACTGGTACGGAGCTGGCAGCATTGATACGGTGACTAGGGCATCGTTTAATGGTGGTATTGTGTTTTCCCATATTTAGGGCATCGGCCTTTTGAAGCATTGCCTTCATCTTTCTTAAGTCTAAGTTTTAAGTTTGTTTATCTCTCTTGGCGCTATTGAAAATACAAATGACAACGTTCTTGTTTTTTTTGCCCTTATATCCCGATGTGATTTCACGGAGGGTTACGGCGCTGTTGAAAACACAAATGAAAACACAAATCCCTTGTGTAATTGCCACTTGAAGGAGGACAGTCACTGTAAAGACAACATGATAATGTACACTTACAGTGAGTGTACATTATCATGTTGTCTTTAGAGTGACTATCCTCATTTGTTGAAGAAGAAAAGCATTAATGTGGCTGAATAGCAATACATTCAAGTGGCAATCACACAAGGGACAGTCACTATGAGATGTCCTCATTTGTGACTGTCCTTACAGTGAGTGTACATTATCATGTTGTCTTTAGAGTGACTGTCCTCATTTGTTGAAGAAGAAAAGCATTAATGTGGTTCAATAGCAATACATTCAAGTGGCAATTACACAAGGGACAATCGATCACTGTGAGATGTCCTCATGTGTGACTATCCTTGTCACAAATGAGGACATCTCACAATGACTGTCCCTTGTGTAATTCAAGTGGCAATTACATAAGGGACAGTCACTGTGAGATGTCCTCATTTGTGACTGTCCTTACAATGAGTGTACATTATCATGTTGTCTTTAGAGTGACTGTCCTCATTTGTTGAAGAAGAAAAGCATTAATGTGGTTCAATAGCAATACATTCAAGTGGCAATTACACAAGGGACAATCAATCACTGTGAGATGTCCTCATGTGTGACTATCCTTGTCACAAATGAGGACATCTCACAATGACTGTCCCTTCTGTAATTGCCACTTGAATGAGGACAGTCACTGTAAAGACAACATGATAATGTACACATACAATGAGTGTACATTATCATGTTGTCTTTACAGTGGCTGCCCTCATGTTGTATATTCTTCTCTATAGATGCTACTATGTGCTAGGGAACTTCTTAGAACTATTGGTATATTCTTACAACTTGTTACACCTGGGATATTCTTCTTTGTAGATGCTATTGTGTGTCATGGTCCAAACAGGCCCATAAATGTGGTTGAATAGCAATACATTCAAGTGGCAATTACACAAGGGACAGTCACTGTGAGATGTCCTCATGTGTGACTGTCCTTGTCACAAATGAGGACATCTCACAGTGACTGTCCCTTGTGTAATTGCCACTTGAAGGAAAAAAGCATTAATGTGGTTCAATAGCAATGTATTCAAGCGGCAATTACACAAGGGATAATCACTCTGAGATTTCCTCATTTGTGACTATCCTTACAGTGAGTGTACATTATCATGTTGTCTTTACAGTGACTGTCCTCATTTGTTGAAGGAAAAAAGCATTAATGTGGTTCAATAGTGATGCAGAGTAGTCAGGGCTTTTAGAATATACAAATATACATCCTTAACTCTCATTCCACCAAGGAAGAAGGAATTCCAATGGTTGAAACGTGAGTTAAGGTCTTTACATCAGTCAAACCCTGAAAATGAGGGTTTGTAAACAATGCACATAAAATTTGAAATAACTTAGATATAAAACAAAGAGAATCAATCAAACCAACTTCCAAAGCATCAGATGTCACTATTACAACTTCCAGGCAAATTTTATCATCCAACCACCATCCGTACAGCCGTACAGAGTTCGTTTTTCACCAGAAATGCACTAAAACAGGGTTATTTTTATTTTTTATGAAAGCAAAATGATTACAATACTGGTTCTCTGTCTTTCTTCGACCATTTGAAGCCTAAAATAGGCTCTCCAAATGTTGGTTCAACCATCTAGGTGGTTAGAACAGTTTATCCAACAAATGTCAACTTTGCTAAGCAACTTTTAAAGTTGCATTACAACTTTGCAAACAACTTTGCCGAGAAGGTTAAAAATGTGTTGTGAAACTTTAGGAACCTTATTAAAGTTATTTTGGACCTTCAAACTTCTTAACAACATCTAAAAGACACCTAATAAACACTTACTATGCTCATTTCATCCAAGGACTCAAAAGATGCCCAAGGTTTATAAGTCACCAAGGGGTCTTGTGTCCAACAAGTGGATGTTTATAAGGAGATAAAATCAATCCTTAATATTTATTACAAACCAAGAAAACATCTAAAACTCCTATTCTAATTTATTGTCATTCAAAAAGACTCTGATTTGTCATTCAAAAAGACTCTGATTTGTCAATCAAAAGGACCTTTCACCAGTCAATCCTTCAAAGCTCCAAGGTGAAAATCTTATGTTCCAATTGATAGGATTTGACTCCTTGGCTTCATGGCAACTTCCTTCAATCATGGTGTCTTTGGCTTGCATTAGGGATGCCCCTGCATCAAATAGCAATGCATTCAAGTGGCAATTACACAAGGGACAGTACATGCCCATTAAAGTTGGTGTTTTGTTATCCAGCATGACAATGGAGACAACATACTCTGTGTCAATTTTACTGATCAAATTTCCCTCCGCCAGGCAAAGCAACAATCTGGGTATGATAAGGTAAAATTTTGTAGTCCTTTTGGGTATGATAACAGTTCCAGTTTCCAATAAGATGGTTCATTTTTATAATCTAGCTTCAATTTCTCTTGTGAAAATCTTTTTTTCATTTTATGGGTGGTAAAATATAATTATTATGCTAGAGGTGTGTACTTATGGATGATAATGAAACAAAATGATAAGATTTAAGACTCTTGTTTTTTTTTTAAATAGCAATTTAAGTTTCCTTCTATTATAAATTACTGTTTTTCTATTTTTTAATGTATCTTTCCAAATCTTTTATATCAATTTTATTTATGAAATATAAATATATTAATAATGTTTTAGTGTTTTTAGGATTAGTTTATATCAATTCTATGTATCATCATTCGTCATTCAATTGTCAGTATTATTAATTTAGACTGTGCAATTGTAGAACTACTCGAATATGGGTTGGATGGATACTCAAGCAGGGGAACCCTCCTCAAATATCTCAAGCAGTGAACTTGGAAAAATGTGTCCTGAAGGAACCCTTTCCATCAGAGAGATAAAAGTACAAACAAGTAAAAGAAGCAGGCTCTGCAAATATGTTTTTGAGAAGAAAAATGATAGATTATTCGAGTATGGTTCATGAGGTATATCTAAAAAGACATTTTTTTTCTTATTATAATAAAAGAGGAAGTTGTGAATGTCAAAGTTGAGTGAAACAAAAATTATTTTCATCAAATTTTGTTAGGCTTTCTTTTGGGAATAGTTTCTTACAATATTGCTATTAAGATTTTTATTGTGTAGTTTTTAGATTAGGTTTATAAAATTATATTTCATGAGTAGTGATTCATATTAATCAATTAACGATACTTTTGGAAGGTATTTTCAATGTGTCAAATTTTGATTTTTTTACAAGAATTAGATTGTGTAATTTTTTTAATTAAAGTCATTGACTCATATTTCATAAATAATAGTTCTCATGAATCCATCTCTTATAAGATTGAATAGTCTATTTAGGAAGTATTTCTGATAGTATGTCAAATTATGATATTACTATTACCATTAGATTGCATGGCTTTGAAGTCAACCTCGTTGACCCATATTCTTCTCTGTAGATGCTACTATGTGCTAGGGAACTTCTTAGAACTGTTGGTATATTCTTACAACTTGTTACACCTGGGATATTCTTCTCTGTAGATGCTACTATGTGCCGCGGTCCAAACGGGCCCATAAATGTGGTTGAATAGCAATACATTCAAGTGGCAATTACACAAGGGACAGTCACTGTGAGATGTCCTCATGTGTGACTGTCCTTGTCACAAATGAGGACATCTCACAGTGACTGTCCCTTGTGTAATTTCCACTTGAATGAGGACAGTCACTGTAAAGACAACGTGACAATGTACACATACAATGAGTGTACATTATCATGTTGTCTTTACAATGGCTGCCCTCATGTTGTATATTCTTCTCTGTAGATGCTACTATGTGCTAGGGAACTTCTTAGAACTGTTGGTATATTCTTACAACTTGTTACACCTGGGATATTCTTCTCTGTAGATGCTACTGTGTGCTGTGGTCCAAACGGGCCCATAAATGTGGTTGAATAGCAATACATTCAAGTGGCAATTACACAAGGGACAGTCACTGTGAGATGTCCTCATGTGTGACTGTCCTTGTCACAAATGAGGACATCTCACAGTGACTGTCCCTTGTGTAATTGCCACTTGAATGAGGACAGTCACTGTAAAGACAACATGATAATGTACACAAGTACCGTGAAGGTAGTTGCAAGTTACGGCTGTTTCATTGCATACCCAAAACAATGAAGATGTTACGGTCCACAAAACGTTTGTGCTTGAAAGATGAACAAATAAAATTAAACTTCTAAATAACCAAAGCCGCTAACAATAAATTCAACACAGATATGTCCTCATTTCTGGGTATTTTAGCTCTGTAACAGCTGAATACCAGATTACATAATAATGACAAAAGAAAAATAAACCCAACGTACTCAGAAATTGTAGCTGTGATTTCGCGGAGGGAATCTCTCTCGGCACTGTTGAAAATACAAATGACAACGTTTCTCTACATTATCATGTTGCCTTTACAGTGACTGTCCCTTGTGTAATTGCCACTTGAAGGAGGACAGTCACTGTAAAGACAACATGATAATGTACACTTACAGCCCGTGTACATTATCATGTTGTCTTTAGAGTGACTATCCTCATTTGTTGAAGAAGAAAAGCATTAATGTGGCTGAATAGCAATACATTCAAGTGGCAATCACACAAGGGACAGTCATTGTGAGATGTCCTCATTTGTGACTGTCCTTACAGTGAGTGTACATTATCATGTTGTCTTTAGAGTGACTGTCCTCATTTGTTGAAGAAGAAAAGCATTAATGTGGTTCAATAGCAATACATTCAAGTGGCAATTACACAAGGGACAATCGATCACTGTGAGATGTCCTCATGTGTGACTATCCTTGTCACAAATGAGGACATCTCACAATGAATGTCCCTTGTGTAATTCAAGTGGCAATTACACAAGGGACAGTCACTATGAGATGTCCTCATTTGTGACTGTCCTTACAATGAGTGTACATTATCATGTTGTCTTTAGAGTGACTGTCCTCATTTGTTGAAGAAGAAAAGCATTAATGTGGTTCAATAGCAATACATTCAAGTGGCAATTACACAAGGGACAATCGATCACTGTGAGATGTCCTTATGTGTGACTATCCTTGTCACAAATGAGGACATCTCACAATGACTGTCCCTTCTGTAATTGCCACTTGAATGAGGACAGTCACTGTAAAGACAACATGATAATGTACACATACAATGAGTGTACATTATCATGTTGTCTTTACAGTGGCTGCCCTCATGTTGTATATTCTTCTCTGTAGATGCTACTATGTGCTAGGGAACTTCTTAGTATTCTTACAACTTGTTACACCTGGGATATTCTTCTCTGTAGATGCTATTGTGTGCTGTGGTCCAAACGGGCCCATAAATGTGGTTGAATAGCAATACATTCAAGTGGCAATTACACAAGGGATAGTCATTGTGAGATGTCCTCATGTGTGACTGTCCTTGTCACAAATGAGGACATCTCACAGTGACTGTCCCTTGTGTAATTGCCACTTGAATGAGGACAGTCACTGTAAAGACAACATGATAATGTACACAAGTACCGTGAAGGTAGTTGCAAGTTACGGCTGTTTCATTGCATACCCGAAACAATGAAGATGTTACGGTCCACAAAATGTTTGTGCTTGAAAGATGAACAAATAAAATTAAACTTCTAAATAACCAAAGCCGCTAATAATAAATTCAACACAGATATGTCCTCATTTCTGGGTATTTTAGCTCTGTAACAGTTGAATACCAGATTACATAATAATGACAAAAGAAAAATAAACCCAACGTACTCAGAAATTGTAGCTGTGATTTCACGGAGGGAATCTCTCTCGGCACTGTTGAAAATACAAATGACAACGTTTCTCTACATTATCATGTTGCCTTTACAGTGACTGTCCCTTGTGTAATTGCCACTTGAAGGAGGACAGTCACTGTAAAGACAACATGATAATGTACACTTACAGCCCGTGTACATTATCATGTTGTCTTTAGAGTGACTATCCTCATTTGTTGAAGAAGAAAAGCATTAATGTGGCTGAATAGCAATACATTCAAGTGGCAATCACACAAGGGACAGTCACTGTGAGATGTCCTCATTTGTGACTGTCCTTACAGTGAGTGTACATTATCATGTTGTCTTTAGAGTGACTGTCCTCATTTGTTGAAGAAGAAAAGCATTAATGTGGTTCAATAGCAATACATTCAAGTGGCAATTACACAAGGGACAATCGATCACTGTGAGATGTCCTCATGTGTGACTATCCTTGTCACAAATGAGGACATCTCACAATGACTGTCCCTTGTGTAATTCAATTGGCAATTACACAAGGGACAGTCACTATGAGATGTCCTCATTTGTGACTGTCCTTACAATGAGTGTACATTATCATGTTGTCTTTAGAGTGACTGTCCTCATTTGTTGAAGAAGAAAAGCATTAATGTGGTTCAATAGCAATACATTCAAGTGGCAATTACACAAGGGACAATCGATCACTATGAGATGTCCTCATGTGTGACTATCCTTGTCACAAATGAGGACATCTCACAATGACTGTCCCTTCTGTAATTGCCACTTAAATGAGGACAGCCACTGTAAAGACAACATGATAATGTACACATACAATGAGTGTACATTATCATGTTGTCTTTACAGTGGCTGCCCTCATGTTGTATATTCTTCTTTGTAGATGCTACTATGTGCTAGGGAACTTCTTAGAACTGTTGGTATATTCTTACAACTTGTTACACCTGGGATATTCTTCTCTGTAGATGCTACTGTGTGATGTGGTCCAAACGGGCCCATAAATGTGGTTGAATAGCAATACATTCAAGTGGCAATTACACAAGGGACAGTCACTGTGAGATGTCCTCATGTGTGACTGTCCTTGTCACAAATGAGGACATCTCACAGTGACTGTCCCTTGTGTAATTGCCACTTGAATGAGGACAGTAACTGTAAAGACAACATGATAATGAACACAAGTACCGTGAAGGTAGTTGCAAGTTACGGTTGTTTCATTGCATACCCGAAACAATGAAGATGTTACGGTCCACAAAATGTTTGTGCTTGAAAGATGAACAAATAAAATTAAACTTCTAAATAACCAAAGCCGCTAACAATAAATTCAACACAGATATGTCCTCATTTTTGGGTATTTTAGCTCTGTAACAGCTGAATACCAAATTACATAATAATGACAAAAGAAAAATAAACCCAACGTACTCAGAAATTGTAGCTGTGATTTCGCGGAGGGAATCTCTCTCGGCACTGTTGAAAATACAAATGACAACGTTTCTCTACATTATCATGTTGCCTTTACAGTGACTGTCCCTTGTGTAATTGCCACTTGAAGGAGGACAGTCACTGTAAAGACAACATGATAATGTACACTTACAGCCCGTGTACATTATCATGTTGTCTTTAGAGTGACTATCCTCATTTGTTGAAGAAGAAAAGCATTAATTTGGCTGAATAGCAATACATTCAAGTGGCAATTACACAAGGGACAGTCACTGTGAGATGTCCTCATTTGTGACTATCCTTACAGTGAGTGTACATTATCATGTTGTCTTTAAAGTGACTGTCCTCATTTGTTGAAGGAAAAAAGCATTAATGTGGTTCATTAGCAATGTATTCCCAGCATCTGTACCTGCATCTCTCTTATATACTACAAGTTGCTTGCCATCAGAAATTGCAGTTCCCTCACGTGACATTGATGGTGAAGTGTTCTTTTCAAAACCATCATCTGTGGTTACCAATGCTCCTGTTTTAGGCAATAAGTTTGTTGCATTCCATGAGCCATTGGTCAAGTTTCTTCTATGAGCTTCTGATGCCTCAAAATCTAAGCAGCGCCTACGCATGCCTCGTTGTGGTTGATTATCATTCTGTACATGAATTATAATGAGTAATCAGTTTTGGGCCTTGGAATCTTGTATGTAACATGCACAGGAATTTCATGGCTAAATGAATCTATTTTAAAAGCATCAACTTTTCTTACATGATGCTGGATACATAAGTAGAACAAGCGTATATCAAATTGGAAGCAATCAGAACTCCACTATGACATATTATTTAGAGTACTCTTCAGTTTAAGTAATAATGCATATATTGACACTGTAAAGACAACATGATAATGTACACTCACTGTAAAGACAACATGATAATGTACACTCACTGTAAGGATAGTCACAAATGAGGACATCTCACAGTGACTGTCCCTAGTGTAATTGCCACTTGAATGTATTGCTATTCAGCCACATTAATGCTTTTCTTCTTCAACAAATGAGGATAGTCACTGTAAAGACAACATGATAATGTACACTCACTGTGAGTGTACATTATCATGTTGTCTTTAGAGTGACTATCCTCATTTGTTGAAGAACAAAAGCATTAATGTGGCTGAATAGCAATACATTCAAGTGGCAATTACACTAGGGACAGTCACTGTGAGATGTCCTCATTTGTGACTGTCCTTACAGTGAGTGTACATTATCATGTTGTCTTTACAGTGGCTGTCCTCATTTGTTGAAAGAAAAAAGCATTAATGTGGTTCATTAGCAATGTATTAAATTAAAAAAAAAAATTTAATCCACCCACGGGCGTCGCAATTGCGACGGCAACCCGTCGCAATGCGATGCAGGCGCCCGTCGCAATTGCTTGGGAGGTCCGTCACGATTGTGATGGCCCTCCGAAGCCATGCGACGGGGGGGCGACGTCCATGCCGCTAACAAATCTTAGTCACATTGCGACGGGATATGTGTCACAATTACGACGGCTACCCATAGACGTCGCAATTTGTGACTAAAAAATAGCGACGTCTATGGGTGTTGCTATTACGACACATAGCTGTCGCAATTGCGACACATAGCCGTCGCAAAATGCCCCCAAATGTATTAGTGCCTTCTTAAGAAGGAAGAAACTGAACCATCAGATAGTGATTCAGACAACTCAGAACTTATTCCCTATGAGTGTTTGCCTAAAGAAATCAAGAACCTTCTAGATGCTGAAGATGATCCAATCAAAAGAATTAATGTAGTAGAAACACAAGAACCTACTATCAATCAAGAGATAGTTGCAACACAAGAACTAGCTAATCTCAAAGACAATCAAATAGGCAAAGAGGAAGGTGGTATTTATTCTGAGACAGATTCTCATGAGTATGAATTCAAATTAGAATCTAAGGGTAACCCTTCTTGGGGTATTCATCCTAACTTTACTCATGTTCTTAGATTTCCTAGAGGCATAGATGAAGAATCTAATGACTATGAATGGGGATCCATTCTAGAAGAAGATGATCTTATTACAGAGAAACATGTTAATTTTATTCACCAATATGCACCTAAACCCAACGTAAGTCTAGAACGAAATGATGAACCTATCGAGTCTGATCCACCGATGGCTGAAGTGGACTCCCACGATGACGTTGAGCCTATTCACAAATTGAATGTCTTAAGTTGTAATATCACCTTTGAACTCGAGCGTCGGGTTAGGACCAATGATGATAGATCCATATCCATAAACAGTATCTCCCAATCTTTCCCCATTTTGACTATCCGACATCCTGAACTTCTTGATCAAACCTCCACAAATCTGAGCCATGGTATTTATACCTTCCCGAATGACTATGCCCTTGCTTGTTACCTCAATGTAGTTGAGCCTATGAGGACTTCCATCAGTGAACTAAGCCTTAGCATGACGGAGTCGAACATCAAGTATCTTAGTCAAAAAAAATAAGAATAAGAATAAAAAGAAAAGGAGTTCTGAGGGTGAAAACCACTTTGTGGTAGTCTCAGAACCTACAAAAGTAAAAATAAATGATGTGTCTGAAGGTGAAAACCTCTCTGAGGTGCCTAAGGATGAGATATTTGATGTCCTTCTGAGTCATTTATGAGACAGATCTCTAGTTCTAATTGAGCCCACTCAATCTATCAATTTGGGAACAGCAGAAGAACCACAGTTGATTCATGTAGCACAATCTTTATCAGAAGAAGAGAAGAAAGAATTTACTACATTCCTAATAGAAAAGATCAACTTTGCATGGAAATATTTAGATATGCCAGGGTTGGATCCTAATCTTATAATGCATCATTTATCTATAGCTCCAAATGTCAAACCTATCAAGCAAAAATTGAGAAAGATGCATCCTCATGTTGCACTCTTGGTAAAATCTGAATTAGAGAAGCTCCTAAAAGCCAAATTCATCTGAGTTATTAACGATGTAGAGTGGATCTCTAATATTGTACCTGTGTCAAAACTAGATAAATCAATTAGAGTGTACACAGACTTTAGAGATGTAAACAGAGCATGCCCTAAGGATGATTTTCCATTACCTAACATTGATATGATAGTGGATATGATTGCGGGCTTTGAGATGTATTCTTTAACGGATGGTTTTTCTGGATATAATCAAATAAAAATTGCTCTAGAGGATCAAGAGAAAACTTCTTTCACATGTGCATGGGGTACCTTCTATTGGAATGTCATGCCATTTGGGCTTAAAAATGCTGGTGCTACATATCAAAGAGCCATGACATCTATTTTTCATGACATGATGCATAGGACTATGGAGGATTATGTTGATGATACTTTAGCAAAATCTATGGTTAGAGCTGAACATCTAAATGACTTGAGCAAGATACTAGACAAAATGGAAAAATTTAGTCTCAGACTAAATCCTAAGAAGTGTGGTTTTGGTGTCACTTCTGGAAAACTCTTAGGATACATAGTCTCAAAGAAGGGCATTGAAGTTGATCCAGCTAAAGTAAAGGCTATCATGGAAATGCAACCTCCAAATAATATTAGTCAAATGAGGACATTGCAAGGAAGAGTTCAATCTATCAGAAGATTCATATCACAGCTAGTAGACATATCACAACCTTTTACAAAAACATTACATAAAGGTGTGACCTTTGCATGGAATGAAAAATGTGAGAACAACTTTAATCATATCAAGAAGTATCTATCAAATCCTCCTATCTTGATGTCTCCCATTTCAGGGAAGCCTTTGATCTTATATGTCTCCGCTACAGATACATCACTGGGGGTATTGCTTGCACAACATGATGAGAACAAAAAGGAAAGAGCTATATATTATATCATTAGAACATTGGTTGCATATGAGAAGAACTATTCAATGATTGAGAAAGCTTGTCTAGTTGTGATCTTTGCATCACAGAAACTGAGACATTACATGTTAGCTCATACCACACATTTGGTAGCTAAAATTGATCCACTCAAGTACCTACTAAGCAAAGCTGCCCTCACAGGTAGATTAGCCAAATGGGTCATGCTCTTAAGTGAATTTGACATTGAATATGTGGAAGAAAAGCTATAAAAGGACAGGTAATTGCTGATCAATTAGCAGATGCACCTATGATTGATGATACGCCAATGCAAATGGAATTTCCAGATTCCTCTATCGTGACTCTTTCTTCTAGAGAATGGCAGTTATTCTTTGATGGCTCCTATACATAGAATGGATTAGGAGCAGGCATATTATTCATAACTCCTCAAGGATACTCAATCCCAAAAGCATTCAGATTAAAGTTCCCTTGCACAAACAATATTGCAGAATACAAAGCCCTTTTGAATGGTATGAAAATAGCAATTGAATGGAGAGTAACAAAGCTACACATTCATGGAGACTCTCAACTTGTAATCCATCAAGTCAATGATGTGTACCAGACCAAAGATGAAAATCTCATCCCATACAAGAGAATGGTAGATGACTTAAAGAAGTATTTCATATCTATCACATTTGAGCAAATACCTAGAACAGAGAATAAGGTTGTCGATGCAATGGCAACATTATCTACTTTATTATAGCAGCCTGAACATGAACTACGCTATGAGTTCCTGGTGGAAGCACTTTCTTATCCTACATATGATTCCCCCGAAACCCACATGATCTGTACTGTTGTTGGTCATGATTCATCCAGATACAAAAACCTATTCTCTTATCTCCAGACCAAATCATTCCCGATACCTTCAACCACCATGAAAAGAGATACCTTATCCGTAATGCCTCCTGATATGTCATCATTGGTCACAATCTGTACAAATGAGGTCTAGATGGTACACTACTTAGATGTTTAGAATGGGAAGAGTCTCAACATGCATTCGAGGAAGTCCATGATGGTATTTGTGGGTCACACTCGAATGGTTTAACACTAGCTCGAAAACTTATTAGGGCTAGGTACTATTGGCCTGAAATGGAGAAAGAGTCTATCAAGTTTGCTAAGAATTGTAAAAAGTGCCAAGTGCATGGAAACTTAATTCATGCTCCAGGGAGAGATCTAATTCCCTTGACTACACAATGGCCTTTTCACCAATGGGCATTTGATCTTATAGGAGCTATACATCCTCATTCTTCTAATGGACATACCCATATAATCACAGCTACAGATTATTTTACAAAATGGGTAGAAGCATTCCCTTTGACACAAGCAACTGGAAAACAAATATCTATGTTCATATTGAACTATATCATATGCAGATATGGGATACCTCATTCCATAATCATAGATAATGGTGGAAAATTCAAGAACAAAGATCTAGATGATTTATGTGCTAAATTCAAGATTACACAACATTGGTCATCTATCTATTATCCTCAAGGGAATGGACAAGCAGAGGCTTCTAACAAGAATCTATTGAAAATCTTGCACCGAATAGTTAATAAAATAGGAAGAGACTGGCATCTCATGATCAATCTAGCTCTCTGGGCCTACAGAACAAGTATCAGAATGCCTACTAGGGCTACACCTTTTGCTTTAGTTTATGGGTCTAAAGTGGTACTGCCTATTGAGGTTGAAATCCCATCACTAAGAATCAGAATGCATGGTCTAGTAATTGATGATGACTACAGAGTGTCTAGGTGTCAAGAACTTGAACTACTAGATGAGTGCAAACAAGCAGTGTATGATCATCTTAGAGTATATCAAAAGAGAATGTCTAGAGGCTACAACAAGAAAGTTAGACACAGAGAATTTCAGGTTGGTGATCTAGTCTTGAGAGAGAATCCTAAAAATCAATCACATCAAGAACGCAAGGGGAAGTTTGAACCCAACAGGCTAGGTCCCTTTGTAATCACCACTACTTTTGGCTATGGTACCTATCAACTCTCAATGATTGAAGGAGAACAGCTCTGAGAACCAATCAACGTTCTCCATCTAAAGAAATTCTACACCTAAGGCATTCAGTCTATGGTAAAATGTCCTGAAAAAATCTTAAAATTTTGAAAAAGTCCTGTAAAAAATGAACATCTTGGTGAAAACCCAGTGATAGGCACCTTAATGATTCACAAAAAAAGTAAAAAATATCAAAAGTACAAAAAAATTGAAAAAATGAAAAATACAAAAAAAAAGAGAAAAAGAAAAAGTGCCTTGGTGAAAACCTGGAAACAAGCGCCTTGGTAGCAAAAATAGAATCTCTACCAAGATGGTGAAAACCCAGCAAACGGGCGCCACTTGTTAAAAAATACTCCATCTATCAGCGCAATCTTGGTCTTTCCCAGCTTTCAATATTGCTTTAGTTTGTACATATCTCTTGATTTATTACTGCATTCCTATTTTCAATAAGTCAGTCTGTACACCAATTAGCTCAAGCGTCTATATCCTATCAATGTTAAAACTTGGGGGAAATCAATGTCATATCCTATGGCCTCCAATGTATCTGAGACATATCATATCCAGTCAGAGTCCTTTGAAACTTCATTCAAGTCAGTCAGTCAGTCTTGTCTCTAGAAAGGATTTTGCATCTACAACAACGCAATCAAACATCAACACAAATTGAAAACAATCTGTGCTTTTCATGCTTTTATCTCCTTGTATGCTTACTGATTCGCATTGAGATTTTTGCATACTGTGTCCCTTCAAGCTCTTCGATGATGTCCTTTACAAGATTTAGAGAGTGATGACTGGGGGCATAATCTTTTCTTTGTCTTCTTCTTGTATGTGAAAATCTAACAACTTTGAAAATTCTGGATTGAAATGGTGTCCAACTATAAGAGCCTCTATCTCAAATTGGATGGCCATGTGTACCTCGACCATTGACACCTAGAAAATTCAAGGGGGTTTGATCTAACTATTGTCTTTTTTAGTGAGTTCTTTCTCCTATTGTGAAATGCGATCTTACCTAAGGATGTGAACGATAAAGGGTCACTACGGGTAATTCACATTGGTTTTAGAATGATCTCTTGACTGTTTGATGTGTTTGTGAAACGCAAGGTGTATTCAGGTCATCACAACATTTATGTTTTGATGCTTATACAAATTGCTATATCAAAATGGACATGATATTTAGGTCATCCTAGCATTTATGCCTTGGTGCTTATATCTCATCCGACATTCCGAAAACAAAATCAATATTCATATATTCATGGTTTCCTAATCAGTGGGTGTTGTATTGATTCCTGCGCATACAAATCAATACTCATATGTCTATGGTTTTCTAACTAGTGGGCATTATATTGATTTATTTGGTTACCTAAAAATTCAATGATGAGAATGACTGACACATGATCAGTGACTAGGTCCTAGGTCTTAGGTTGCATTTCATTCTGCATGTTTCTTTGCATTTTGCATGTTTACATGATCTCACAATGGCTAAATGAACTTCAATGCTTAAACAATTCTTCAAATGTCTCTTCAAACCTAACAAGAGCTGAAACCTACCTCGAAGGTCTCTTCAATCGAATCGCAAGCAGTTATCCTCCTGGGTTAAACATCCTTTTGACATAAGACCGAGTACTTGTCTTCATCAATACCTACAAAACATATCATGTGAATTGTTGCATTTGCATATCATAATCATCTGTTGTATTACAATTCATCCATGTGCATAAGCATAAATCATACATACATCTTTCCATAATCAAATACATTTTCATAACATCCATACATATGAAAGAAATCATTGCATTGCATATATCCATACATACATTCTACTCTACTCATAGCATAAGCATCACATGATATCATCATAAATCAAAACATGACAAGTACACATGAAGTCACAACCAAAATATTGATCTCATATATATATCAAAAATCTCAAACTAGTCAGGGGTGCACTACTGGCACAGTGTACAAAAGAATACACTCATGTGAGCTATCAAAGTCAAAATAGTATATCAGTGATAAAAAAGAGTATAGTATATCAAAATGTATCAAAATAAATCAGTTATCAGCATGATCCTCTACATCTGGTGGAGGAGGAGGTGGTGCATCTGGTACTGCCTCCGCTCTGGGTGCTCTATCTCCCTCTGATGCCATCATGTATTGTGAATAGGAGGGAACTCTCTATGCAGCAGGAACAACTGTATAATATGTGGACACATAGTAAGCTTCCCGTGAGGTCTGATGAATCACCTCTGCCTATAATCTTTGTACCTTCGCACGTAGCTTAGTCCACTGTCTATTGAGCACTACACACCTTCAGGTCCCTAACCTATACTCTGAGCCACCTAATAGTCTCCTGTGGAGTAGGAGGAACAGTAGGATCAACGTCTAGCATCTCAGTATCCGGGACAACCTGCTCAGTGGTCTTTGCTCTTTGTGCCTTACGGCGTCTGATCTCAGCACCTAAATCAAATCTAGTATCATCCTATAATGGATCAGTATCTCCACCTACCACCTGCTCAGCTACTAGTACCTCATCCACTGAACCAACTCCACCTAAGTTACCACCCTCTCCCCTAGTTCGTCTGTGAGAACTGGTAGATCTGCCTGCTGTAGAACTAGTGGGATGAGGGGGCCTCATCTATCCTGATGGTCTTTGTGGTGGAGCCATTGCTCTGGGTCTCGAAGGTGTGGGATGTATAATGGGAGCCTGTGTAAGTCTAGGACCCTGTCCCATCAGAGCACCTGTAATGTCCATCACCTCCTCCATGGAGGGTATCAGATCTGTCGAATTAGAAAATCTATGAATGGGATGGTCAGCAAGCTAGGAAATGAATCCATCTATAACACCAGCATCAAGTACATCTGGTCTATACTCCCAATCCCTGCCGACAATAGCACTATACTCCTATGAACACAAAGCATAAGAGAGCCTTTGTGTTCATCCAAGTCCAATCTCACACCCTATCCATGCATATGTAGCATAATCCTCAGGGGCATCCTGTACTCGCCCATACTATCGCTAGACCCTGGTAATAAGGAACCTCTCTGTAGTGGGGGATGACCTCCCAATCAGTACATGACTCTAAAAGAAGTAACTAAACTACTCTCGAGTAGTAGGCCAAGGCTCAATGGCTACATATGGTCTCCTACGCACAAAGGTCATGTCATCAAGGCATCACCTCCAGTACTTAGTGTGGCCCATCCGTCCCTGAATGACATATCTGGCATATATATAAATGACAAACTCCTGGGGCTGCCTCTGTGAAGTACATACAGGTCTCAACACTGGGATGTGCTCCCAAGCCCATATCTATAAAACTAGAGCTCTTGCAACAAAAGACTTGCTCTCCTAATACACTACCTCGTGCATCGCGGAGAACATATGGGCCAAAAGACACTGACCCCAAGCCAACTCAAAGGGAGTGGCCATCAAATGTGCTACCATAGGGGCCCAGCCCATCAAAAGACCATTCTATTGACTGTCAGACATGATAATACCACCTATCATCCCGGTAATGATGCACTCCAGTCGGTGTGTTTGTCCATATCTCTACACTAAGGTCTCCTAGGAAATGGAAGCAGTCATCTAAGTGTCATCTCCAAAGAGACGTCTAAAAGCTAATAGGCCCGAGTTCCCTGAACTCACATACTTTGGTCACTGGCCTGCATGGAATGGAATGCGTAGTATACGGTACACATCCTCAGGGGTAACAATGATCTCCCTAGTCGGAAAGTGGAATGTTTGTGTCTCTGAGTGGAATCTCTCAATCAGCGCAATCAAAAGTCCGTGATTTACCCTAATCTCGGGTAAATGTATCAAGTACTCAAATCCACAAGAAGCAAGGTGGACCCTCATAGGGTCTGGTAGCGACACACATAGTCTCTGCGTAGTAGGATGAGAGATCTATACATGAACATCTGGATATATGACCTACACAGTACAAAAATAGGGAATCCTATCAATAATTTGGTCACAGAATGGGTTACAAAGGTAGAAAGGGGGCAGTTCTGTATTTCAAAAGGTAGGTTAACAGGTCAGCAATCAAGCTACAGAATCAGAAAAATAAAAAATTTGACCTAGCTATGAGTTTTTGGCTCACTGTTTTCCATACGACATTTCAGACTAGCAGGAAAAGTCGTACGAGTTTATACATGATACCAAACGACAAATCATAGTGATACGACAATGCGTTCCTCATCGTACGAGTTATGAGGGACCCGATGAAATGTCATATGACTCTTAGGTCCCTCTGATACGAGTCTTGGGGGGTTACAAGATGACAATCTACCTACAATTGAAAAGTCGTACGAGTCCCGCTGGGGAGTCGTACGAGTTTCCATGCATGCAAAATTAAAAAATTAAAAAACGTATGAAACATTGCTAAAATCCTATAAAACATGGAAAAATTGACATTTTAGCAAGGCACGGAGATCCACCTACCAAATGTTTGTACTGCCAAGGTCTCTAGTGTCCCCGGCTGTGCTCAAATCAATGCAAACTCACAAGTACCTTTGGTTCTGCCGCTTTGTCTGCCATTTTGCTTAGAGGGCTCCACAAGATTTCTAAAGTCAAAAGGTTGAAACGAATTGAAAATGACCCTTCCGACCTTTATATAGCTTTTGACCTAATTTTCAAAAGTGCTCTGTTTTTCACAAAAATTGCACCCCTGGCTAATTTCGACATTCTGATTCCATTTTCGAGATCAAAATCAAAATCTAAGATCATTTACTATGTCAAAATCATGATTTACAATTTTCGGACCCAGGACGGTCTACTGCTTGCATAATCAACCTTCTATCATTGAAGAAATCCAGTATTCAACTTAACTGATTATCTTACATCAAACTATCAAAATTTCAACTTGGTCAACTATGGTCAACTCATGGTTTCACCTAGTCAAACTTGGTCTCCAGGACCTCTAAATGCTGCAGAACGCATTCTCGAATGTGAATAACCATTTCTCAAATCAATTAACATTCTTCTAAACTATAACGCTAACTTTTCTTGTTAGATTTCAATTTTAATCCTGAAGGGGGCATGGTATTGCACATCATTCAAGTCTGTAATCTAAGTTTGGAATCATATCTTTCCTCAGTAATCAAGACAACAACCACGTCTAGTTGTTGATTCATCAAAAAGACCTCATCACTTGGGGCAAATCAATCATCGCGCGGGGCATATCAGATTCATTGAGATCCATATCAATCTGGTATTCTCTTAATCTTGTAAATTGTATCAATTTTTCGTAACCATCGGTTCATTAGCATTATTTCCTTGGTTCTTCATAACTAAAGGGTTCAGATGTGATACCAATGTGATTCTTATCGACAATCGGGTCTGGATCGGTCACTCACTTCTTCGCAATCATAAGGTCTAGAATCAGGCGTTTTGACACTTCTTCACAATCATCGGTTCATTGTTGTTATAGTTAACATTATCTTTGGTCATTCAGGACCTATTATCTTCATATCAACTTCAATCAGTTTTCGTTTCATATCAATTTCAATTTCAAACATCAGTTTCAATATCATACACAGACTGTCTTTGAACCACTATGCTTCGTACAACAATTCAAAGAGGGGCAAAATGTAATACCCCAAAAATGGGCTATAGGTTCATTAACCTCCTATATCGACACATCGAATGAAATCGACATCAAAGTCCTAACCTAAGGCACATCTGCACATTATTGAATCCTAATTGATTATCCTAAATTTTGCATCGAGGAATATTCCTAGTAATATTCCTAATTATCCTAATTATCTTTGATTTAATAATTATTTGGCGATAAATCTTATTTATCCTAAAGTTTGATTAATTGAATATTCTGAATATTTAATTAATTAGATTTAATACTGCCACTTAATTATTTTATATTTATTCCTAATTATTATTATTTAAATTTGACAATAAATCAAAATTCCTATCATTAATTGATTAAATTCTTATTTAATTAATTAAAGCAAGTTGTCATATTTAATGATATTATTTTGGAATAAAAGTTTGATTTAATAATTGATTAACCCATAAATCAATTGTTTTATTTTTAAAATCAGTTAAGTTGAGGATAAATCACTTTATTTATTTAAATTAATTCATAATTAATTATGCAAATCCAAAAAATAGTTAAACTATAAATCAGAAAATCAATTCAAGTTGTTTTAAAAATATACTCAACTCTCTTTTGAGTTGAAAGCTGATCTCAACTTCTGATTTAAATCAAAAAGTTGTTTTTGCATGATTTTTTGTGCGTTAACTATCTTTAATTCCTTGTTGACTCAAAAATCAACTGAGTGATTTATGACTTTTTCCATGCATCCCCAAAGCCCTGGATTTCTATAAAATCAAGGCTCAGCTCTTCATAATTCATCTCACAAGTTTGCATACTTACTCTACCAAAATCAATCCAAGAATTTGCACAATCACGCTGGTGAATCGACATCTGAAGAATTGAAGCTTCTTTGCAAATCAACAACTTTTGTGAGATCAATCTTATTTGCAATTCATTGTAGCTTATTTTGCATACCAGTTTTTCATGTAGAATAGATTCATATCAGTTTATTTCATCTTATTGCATAGAAAATCCAAAAAAATAGATTAATTTACATTCATCTCATATCTAGATTTTGCATTCAAATCCTTCGTTTAGGTGTCGTCAAGGTCACTGATCTCGGTCCAATCTGAGAATACATACTCGCATCTACTAGAAGGCAGTAAATCACCTGGTTAGATTAGTTTCTATTTCACTACACGATTTTGATTTTAACTAACCTCTAATGTTTTACTGAAGTGTTGTGTCTACAACTAGGTACAAAATTCACACACACGCCATGTTGTTGAGGTTGTAGATGTCCTTTTACTGATCTTGTATAAACAACATATATACCATGTTGACTCACAACCCATGAGGTGTTTCTTGATAACACATTTGACATCATAATTTTTGCTTCATTTTGGTCTTGATTTACTCACTGCATGCATATGTTTCCTGAGTGCACATGTTTTGTAGCATAGTTCATTTTAGAAGTGTATGGCTTGACTATGCACATGAATAATTGTAGATGAGGATCATTAATAGGGTGTCATGCATTGCTTAGATCCTTTGGATCTAACCCCATCTTTTCCTTCCTTGCAGGTTTTGGATCATACAAGAGCATACTGGATTGAACCTTGGGTCAACACTTCATTACTTCAGGAAATGTTTGGTACCTTCATTATTTATGTTCATCCACTTATGTATGTTTGCATTCATTCATATTCTTCTGAAAGCTGGCTATTAGTGACCATATAGGACCATTCTTGATGTTTTTGGGTCATTGGATGAAAAGATGTAAATAGGGACATCAGTAATAAAATAGGGATATCTTAATCTTTATGAGCTCAAATTCAAAATAGTAAGTGTATTGTTTTATTACTGATGTCCCTATTTGATGTCCCTATTTTATTACTGATGTCCCTATTTTGAAGTGTTTGATCATTTCTATTACCTTCAAGGCATTGTGTGAAGTGTTTGATCTCTCTTTATTTATTTTGTTGTGCATATACCTTCTCTGATCAACTCTAATATGCACAGGTGATGAACATTCATATTTTCCTAAGTAGTACTTTGAGCATTCTTGTAACATGTACTATTGTGAAAATCATCACAAGTCCATTTGTTGCAGGAAAGCTCACAATACACATGTCTGGATGTCTGCATGTTTTTCACTTGTTCATATACCAAATGATGAATGTTCAATTGTTGTAATGGCAAAGCATTAGAACTATCCATCTAGGACCTTCATTGTTTATGTTCATCCACTTATGTATGTTTGCATTCATTTATATTCTTCTGAAAGTTGGCTATTAGCGACCATATAGGACCATTCTTGATGTTTTTGGCTCATTTGATGAAAATATGTAAATAGGGACATCGGTAATAAAATAGGGATATCTTAATCTTTATGAGCTCAAATTCAAAATAGTGAGTGTATTATTTTATTACTAATGTCCCTATTTGATCTAATAGCATCAATATAACAAACAGAGCACTGACCAATCAAATAGGGACATGAGGTGCTCAAACATTGAGCTCATAAAACAATATATTTAGTCTTAATAAAATCTTATAAAACAACATATATTGTGTGAAGTGTTTGATCTCTCTTTATTTGTTTTGTTGTTAATATTCACTAGCTATGTGGTACTCCCCATTTATGATCATTTCATGAGGAAATATCTTGATGGCTCATGGGCTGCAAGCTAGGGCATCATACATTGTTCATGAGCTCACTGTTTAATATTGGCATTGTTTACATCTTTTCATTTGGAATGCTTGATGACCCATGAGCTTTGAGAGCTAGGGCATCATTTCTATTACCTTCAAGGCATTGTGTGAAGTGTTTGATCTCTCTTTATTTGTTTTGTTGTTGATATTCACTATGTGGTACTCCCCGTTTATGATCATTTCATGAGGAAATGTCTTGATGGCTCATGGGCTGCAAGCTAGGGCACCATGCATTGTTTATGAGCTCACTGTTTGAGCACCTCATGTTCCTATTTTATTGGCTAGTGCTCTTAGATCTTAAAAATGATGCACTTGAGAGAAGTGCAAGACATAGTGGATGAGTACTATCACCCAAGGAAAGAAGGTACATGATAATGTTAATAATGAAATTATGTACTATTTACTCTTTGTACTTATGTGATCTAACATATTTCAAACATCACATAGGTTTCCTGACACAACAACAGCAAGAAAACAAAAGCACGGGCAACACAAGCTTGGCTCGGGTGGATATTCAAAACTTGCTGCATGAGTTGTATGTATTAGTAAATGAAAAATCGTATGCAAATACTTATAATTAAATTGCAATCAATTTAGTTTTCATGAAATTCACTACAATAAAAATTCATGATACCAATAAAAAATGCAGTCCTTGGAGTTCAAAAAACTGATTACAGAAGAGGACAAAAAAATAGGCTACAAACAAGGCTATAAAGTCGTGGTTGAACGATACCGAGCAATGAGTGCACAAGGTTCTTCTGTTGGATCTGTTGATCAGGTAAATAAGCCAATTGATTTTTATTTCAAGTTGAAAACTTTACCAATTACGGTATTTGATGTTAATTTCCAACATAAAGTGAATATATTTGTTTTAAGTAAGGAAATGTTGATTATATATTTGTTTAAAACTTTAAAGTGAATATATTTATATGTATTAAACTGAATGATTAACATTTCTCAGTATCTTTCTTGTATTTATATGTATATATTGTTGATAAATGCACTAATTATTTACATTGGAATGTAGTCTGTCGATATTGATATTGCACTGACCGAGCACGATGGAGGCATTGATTATAATGTGAATCGTAGTACTCAAGGTATACATTTTCTATTCGAATTTTGATTAATGAATACTTAATACAAGTAAACATGTTAAATTGAATTTGGCGTAGTAATAAAAATTTAATTATAATGTACATTGGGATTAATAAAACATTTTGTATTGCAATTGCAGGGGATGTAGAGGTTGTTCCCGATGAGCGTGTTGAGGTTCAAGCCACCGGACAAGATGATGTGGTTGGAAAAGGTAAAGAGCGTCACATTTATGTTTTTTAAAGTATTGAAATGCTTGTAACAATAATGAATATATTTTTAAATTAACCCCAATTATGATAATATGTTTTTAATTTAAGCCTTTTATTTGCTATTGCAGAGGACCTACCTTTGCAAAGGACAGTGAGATCACGTGCACGACCAAGAAGAAATGATGATGTGGACACAGATATGCCTCTGCAACAATATGGGGAACCAGAAAAAAAGAAAAAGCCAAAAAAAATGATTCTCATTTATGCAACTTATTTGATAATGACTGATGTTTATTTCTCGATGTTTATTTGATAATGACTAATGTTTATTTACACGTGTTTGAGCTTAGTTCCATGTTTTCTTTCATTCTTGCATTTGAAATGTTAATAGGTTGCATACAAAGGTATGGCATAAGTCTATAGGGTTTTCTCCCTCCAAGTGTATTGTTTCTATTATTGTTTCTTCTACTCTTCTCAAAAAATCTATTTATCGCTACTAGAAACGCTGAGTTTCCTTTTATACACTGTTGTAATGTTGGAGGGGTTTTCGCTAAATTTTAGTGGATTTCATATTTTGGGAGAAATTAGTATTAGAATGTTCAATGGATTATTTTCTAAAACACACTACTTGAACAACAACAAAACTTGTAATACAAATGCTTATTGCAACTACCAAGTTAGAAGCTTCACAAAAAACCTTAAATCATCATCTTGTCTAGAATGGTTAATCAATTGTTTAAGGTGGATTAGTTGTGATGATGAGACACATCATTCTAATTCTTGGAACTTGATTTGTAACCATAAGTGATGGAGTTGAGGGGAGATGAAGGGATACCAAACAGTGAATTTGGAAATTTTCATCAGAGAAATTGCAATGGAGGTCTGATCAGTAGAGAAGATAGTAATGACCGCAGGAGAATGAATAGTGGTTATAGTTGTAGTGGGGAAGAAAGTGGAGGCCATCCATGAAGAAACTTTTCGACATAGATGGTGTACAAGAAACAAAGGAGACTAGTGTACTTTTTAATAATAACAAAAGTTCAATAATGATTTTTTATGTTAACTATGACAGTCTCTTGGTTTCAGGCAATGCAGAAGGAGATGCCTAGTTCAATATGCAATCTCAATTCATATACATAGGATATCAGGTGGAGCTAAAAAACACAATAGGGTTGCATTTTTTATAGAGGTCTTTAATTATGTATTTTAAGTTATAAACCATCGCGAACATTGTAATTTTGACCTATTAAAAAAATGTAAACGTGTTGTGTTTTCTCAGCTCCATCTGCTATCCATGCATATTTTGCTTGTGTTGCACACGCATTCTCGATTCAGAGTGGGAAAATCTTATTTTCGATGCGAGGGAGAGAAGCCAAACACATAAAGAACATGCAAATACACATCACAGCTACAAAACATAAATGTAGGTATCACAACAGCTGAGAAACATAAATGTAGGCATCATGGTCCCAATTGTTTGGAGACACAACATAATTGAATGTTATACCCAGAGGATGCAACACAACCACTACTCATGCAGTTCTAAGTTGACACTACGGGATCCAAAAACCATATATAGATTCTTTATCTTTGGTTTTAGATCCCGCAGTGTCCACTTAGAACTGCAGGAGTAGTGGTTGTGTTGCATCATCTGGGTATAGCACAATTATGGTGTGTCCCCAAACATTTGTGACCATGATGTCTACATTTATGTTTCTCAGCTGTTGTGTCCCATGACCCCTTATGACCTTTTATGACCCTTTACGATCCCTAAGAATACATCTTAAAGGTCTTAAAGTGTCATAAAGGATCATAAGAGGATCCTAGGAGGGGCCATATGAGCTTCCACCTTCACATGGTTGGCCCTGTTAAGTAGAGAATGTTAAACTATTATCAAAACAAAGAGAAGCTCAATAATTTAAGATCTCAATCAACGTACGACAAATATATATTTCTTTTTAAAAAATAGTGAGCCATCACAATTACAACGGAAACCAAAGAATAACCAATGACAAAACTAAAAGTGATGACTATCTATCAGAAACATCAATCACTTCAAGGAGCAATGATCACTTCAGCTCACCTCAAGAAGTCTTGACCCAAGATCAAGTCATATGGATCCATCTCAATGGCTACCAAATCAACAAATCTCTGCCAAGAACCTAGTTGCAAAGAAACACCATAGACCGCATCATGAACCCACTGTGAAGAGGCATCCAATGTCTCTTAAGTAGCATCAAATGACCCACTTTCTATAATCCAAGTCTCTCAGCTCGGTTCACCTAGAAGAACACTTCTCCCAAGTCATCACGGACACCATAGTGATCTACAAATCTAAGTCTCTAGACTTGACTAATACTGCGAAAATGAAAAAGATGCGAATTCAACGTAAGATTGCTTTGCATAAAAGATAAATAAACCTAGGGCTTTTGCATCATAAGCGTTCATCGGTGAATCCCTCGAGTTCTGGTTCTACTTTGGCTAAATACCCTGCTAATGCTGAATCAAACAAGGCATCTCCACTTATCTATGGCTCTGATAAGGTTTTTTCAGGTTATTGTTTCAATTGTTGGCTATACGGCCACAAGCAGGCAGAGTGCAAAAATTTGGATGGGTGATCTCACCCAACCTATGATCATCTGAAAGATTTCATAGCTAAAAAAAAAGAAAAAAGCTTATGGGAATCTCTGCAAATTGATGCATCAGCAAATAGGGTTTTGGACTCCATTCCAAAAACCCAGGTGGACAATGGGAATCCATCTCAGAGTAGGAAATCATGGCCCAAAATCTTCTCAGTCTAATCTTTGGATAGACAAATGAATTTCTTTGCTAAGACCAAGTATGCAAGAAAGGGGGACCTAAGCTATGGGACCGCTAGAGCAGATAAACCTGAGTATAAACCAGTATGCACTCCCAATGAACCCCAATCTGCTATGGGGGAAGGTAGGATTTCATCTACTCAAGCGCCTCCCGTGAGCATTCCAAAATATATCTCTGCATGGCAAATGGTAAAGAGTAAGAAAAAGGTAAGAAGGCACTCACCAGCTCCTAGTATTTATAGCATTTCTTTGGAAAATTCATTTGATTTGCTAAAGGGAGCAGATAAAAGTAATGAGGTCTACACACCCCCGCACAAAAGGACTAGGGTTTTGGAAGATAAGGGCTATAGGGTTCGGACTCACAAGGAGGATGTAATGTCCCATCCTACAGGCAAGAAACCCTACCCTCATCATGTCAAAACCCCAACCTTCTATGAGGAGAAATTTAAGAAAAATGATAAGGCACATAATATTGATTATAGAGGCTTATCACATAACTATACAAGGTCTCCTGAGTTTTATAGCCCTTCCCATCGAAGATGGGTGGAGAGGCCTTCATCATTCAAAGCTCTTAAAAATTTGAATAATCATGAGTTTAATGTTGTTAAGAATCATAATGACTTTCAAAAAGAAACATATACACCTCCTCATAGGTGTAACAGCCATCAGAAGATAGGTAAGGCAAATTACGGTATGCACTATGATACAATCAGTTTAGATAATGATGATATTTTTTAGTATCAGAAGCACCTTGCAGAAACAAGTTTTATATGCTTATGGAATGGTACAAGTGTCTCTATTAATGATTTAATAGAAGGATTAACAACACAACTTCCTGGGGAGGTAAGTATATCTCTTCTCTTGGAGAATTTTATTTATATCGATTGCAATAATAATGATCTAAAAAATAGCATCATGAAAAAGAATGGTATTAAATTCAGGAATATTCCTTTCTCTCTGTTTGATTGTGTACCTCTATTTAATCCAATGTATTTAAAGAATTTCAAAGTTGAAAAAGCTATTTCTCTTAAAAATCTACCTTTGGAACTAACTAGGAAGGAAATTATCTGCAATATAGGCAATAAAATTGGTAGATTCATTAGAATTATGGAATCAACACTTAAACATGTTGATAAAACAATCATTGTTGAAATGAATTATCATCAAAAGTACATTTCCCCTATTCAATTAAGCTTTAATTCTAATTTTGTCATAGTCAATCCAATTATCTTAGAAGATTATATTGAAAGGGACATAGCTCCTCATAAATCACAGGAAAACACAAATTTGCTAAATCAACTTAATAAGGATTTGGAGCTTCATTTCTATAATGATAGAGGAGGATTCACCATAACTTCCTCAAAAGACCAAAGATTAGATAGGCCCTCTCCCTCACCTTTGCCTATGAATATTGTTGTATGTCGAAATAATACTGAAAACACTCATTCCCAAGAAGATGAGGAAAATACTCCTTCTCTTAAGGTCGGGGAAACTGAAATGGAAATGCCCCATAAAAATAATTATGATATCCCTAGTGTGACAGGAAATTTTGGAACCGGATCCCATGGAAGAGAAGCAAATGAAAATGTCCCTACCCCCCCTATGTCACCTAGCTTTACTAAAAACTCCTCCCAACTGGATATCAACAGTATAATAGAGAATTAGCGACAAAAAGATCAGAAATCAGAATCAATCACAGTGACTGATGAATTGATGAACCTTTTCATTGACAAAATATGTGATAAAGAAGAATTGTTACTACAAAAAAAATTACTGATAGAAAAGATTATTGAGCTCCAAAAGGAGGAAGCTCCTGAAAAATCTCCAATAAAACATCAGATACAAAAAGAAAGTATACCATTCTCTATTCCTTTGGAAATGGAAATCCTGAATAAGGAACTTCCGAAAGAAATAGAGAATTTACTAGAGATGTTTGGGGAGGATATTATAGACCAAGAAGATTGTCCTGTTCTTATGAAGGAAGTTCAGAAAGACCCAGATCAAGAGGTTATGGATACTACCCAGAATATTCTCATGGATATCCCTGATGCCAGCAAAGAGGCTATTGTTGGCCTATTCGGGATAACCAATGAGGATAGGCAGCTCAAAATTGCTATTAACAGGGGTGGTTTAAGCACCCCCAATATTAATAAAATCAAAAAAAAGAGGGAAAGGAAATCCTCCATTGAATTAAGAAACCTAGCTGGAAAAGCTAGTAACAAGGAAAAAATTGCTGACATTCTGCACTCTGGGAAGGGGAAGTGCCTTCCCCAAGATCAATGAAAGTTACTACTTGGAATGTTAGGGGCTTGAATGCCCCTAACAAACAAAGACTAGTTAAAAGATACTTAAAGAACTTCAAATCAGAAATAATACTGCTTCAGGAAACTAAGTTAAGTAATGAAGATAGCATTAAGCTTAGCAATAAACTAGGAATATGGAGATCTAAGTTTGTGTTAGCCAAGGGTGCCTCTAGCGGCCTAGCTGTCTTATGGGATCCTAGGAAAGTCCTAGTCACTGGTACACTAAAGCACAACAACTGGATGGTAGCAGAAGTTAGTAGCCTTAAATCTAATTTAAAATTTATGTTGATCAACATTTATGGACCTATCCCGAATGAGGAAAAAAGGAAGGTCTGGCTGGACATTCAAACATTTCTCCAATCAAACAAATTTGTTACTCATATCTTAGGTGGTGATTTTAACGCTATCTTAGACACCAAAGAAAAATTTGGAGGATCTCAATTTATCTCACAATCTCAAAAAGATTTCAACCTTTGGGTGCAGATAACCATTTAATTAGTATTAACACTAATAATGGAATTTACACTTGGAATAACAGAAGATCTGGCTTTAGCCACATAGCAGAAAAGCTGGACAAATTTTTGATCAGTGGTAATTCCGACCCCTTGAATCAACTAGTTAATGCAAAAATTCTTCCAGAGGCCGGCTCGAATCACTTCCCAGTCAGACTCACAATTATAGAAAGTTGTAAACCTTACAGAAACCCCTTCAAATTTGAGTTTATTCAAATTTGAGTTTATGTGGTTTCAAAACCCAGAATTTATAAATCTCTTGGAACAATGGTGGAACCAAATCTCAATTAAAGGATCTAAAATGTATAGTCTAGTGGCAAAATTAAAAATTATTAAGAATAAAGCACTGGAGTGGAATAAGAATAACTTCAATAATATTTTTACTGAAAAAAATAACATCGAACTAGAATTAGAAGATCTTAATAACAAAGTAATAGATAAAGGCATGAATGAATGTAGTTATTTAAAAGAAAAAGAACTTATGGCCAAATATAATGCAATCCTTCTTAAAGAAGAAATCTTCTGGAAACAAAAATCAAGGGAGACTTGGTTGAAGGAAGGGGGACTCCAATATGAAGGTTTTTCATAGCTCAAAAAATTTTAAAAGAAGTATCAATAGAATTTCAAAAATAAAAAATAGTGAAGGTCACCTTGTCGAAGACCCAAAACAAATATCATCGGCTCTAGTGCAATTTTATCAAACCCTCCTCAATAATAATGATGCGATCAACCTAGAAGCTCAAAAAGAAATGTTAAAGGCAATCCCCAAACTGATATTAGAAATAGATAATAAAATGATTAATGGAAAATTAACTTTAGAAGAAGTCAAGACTGCGGTGTTCCAAATGCATCCAGAGAAAGCACCTGGACCAGATGGATTCCAGGCTGGTTTTTTCCAAAAATACTGGCATTTTGTGGGTAATGAAGTCTGGCAAGCTGTGGAAGCAATAAGAAATTCGAGCTCTTTATTATCTGAAATTAATAACACCTTCTTTACTCTAATACCTAAGAAAAATGAAAGCACAGAACCAAGGGATTTTAGGCCCATTTCTCTATGCAACACCATCTATAAAATTTTATCTAAATGCTGGGCAAATAGACTTAAAACACTTCTCCCCATTATCATCTCTAAAGAATAGATAGGCTTCATAGCCAATTGTTCTATTTTAGATGGTATAATTATAGCCCAAGAATTAGTTCATACTGCCCAAATTACCAAGACTCCAAGCATGCTTATTAAAATTGATATTCATAAAGTTTATTATAAAGTAGACTGGACATTTCTCTGCAAGTGCCTAGAGGCTTTTGGCTTCTCAAAACAATGGACGAACCTTATCTACAATTGCATATCCACTCCCAAAATATCAATTCTGATTAATGGCACACCAGAAGGCTTTTTCAATATATCTAGGGGAATTAGACAAGGAGACCCGCTGTCTCCTTTCCTATATGTGATTGTGGCTGAAGCCCTAGGTAGAACTATTAGCAAGAAACAATTGGAAAGTAGTATTATAGGTTTAAAGGCATCGAATAATGTCCCAAATATTACTCATCAACAATTCATTGATGACACTATTCTCCCAGGTTCAACTTCGGTATCTAAAACCAAGACTTTTAAAGATACCCTTGATCTTTATATGAAAGCATCAGGGCAACAGGTTAATCCAAATAAGTCAAAAATCTTTTTCCTTAACACTACTCTGATAGTGGAAGAGGAAATTTGTAAATTGTTCGGTTATAATCTTGGGAGGTTTCCCTGTAAGTATCTAGGAATCGAATTAGACAAAGGTCTCCTATCCTCCAAACTTTGGCAACAAGTGCTCGTTAAAATCAAAATAAAAGGAGCACCTGGAAAGGTAAGTGGCTTACAAAAGCTGGCAGAACCACCATGATTAGATCAGTATTATCAGCCATCCCCACTTATCAAATGTCTATTCTTCCCCTTCTAGTTAATGTTAAGAATAGCTTAGATAAAGTATTTAGAGATTTCTACTAGCAAGGCTCATCAGAAGAGAAAAAACCAGCCTTAATTAAATGGGAAACCCTTTGCAAACCAATCTCTAAAGGGGGTTTGGGTATTAAAAACCTTCTATGGCAAAATAAATCCTTGGGTACTAAGCTCATTTGGAGATTATATAAAGAGTCAAACAGTAAATGGGCCTCAATTTTACTAAATAAGTATATACCTAACGCAGATCCTATTAACATATTCAGAGCCCAATCACATGTTAAAGGGTCTAGGATGTGGAACTTTATTAAGGAATCCAGAGGGATCATAAGCAAATTTCTCACTTGGGATGTAGGTAATGGGGAGAAAGCATTATTCTGGGATGATTCCTGGGCAGGTCTACCCCCCCCCCTTATTTCTTTAGGCTTTTCTCATAACTTCATAGAAGAATGTAAAAATACGATCGGACTGTATCTATCAAACTATCTAAGCCCAAAAATGGATCTTCCTTCAAAACTTATAGCTACTGACACCTTATCGAGTATAGAAAGCCAGAAAATTTTGACTATTATTAAGGATAGAGAAATGTTTCTTAAGAGAAAACCTGACAAGCTGATATGGGCTAGGTCGAACAATGGAGAATATTCAGTAAAAGAAGGCTATGAGACTATACTAGCTAAGTAGAAGATGCATAATTTAGATATGCCCCTGAACCTCTGTTGGAATAGAACATGTCTTCCCAAGGCTGGGATGTTTCTTTGGGCTACCATGCAAAGGAAAATCCTTACCGCTGATAGAATTACTAAGATGGGCTTTGAAGGGCCTTCTTGGTGCCCTCTCTGTGAGAAGCATACAGAGGATGTCGATCACCTTCTTCTTAATTGTATGTTCACATAGCATTGCTAGAATTGGTTATTGCAGTGTCTTGGTTGGAAATCTGCCTTTCATGCGGATCTCTTGAGTACACTAAAAACCTAGCCAGCATTATACAAAGATAACCTTTATAGAGATATATGGATTGTAGCTCCATCCATTTTAGTATGGGAAGTTTGGAAAGAACGTAACAGAAGGATCTTTACTAGGAAAAAATTAGAATGGAGTTCTATCATCAATAAAATATAAATCTCAATCATAGAAATCATCAATAGCTCCCTGAGAGACCAAGTCTGCTATGAGGATTCATTCAAAAGCTGGGATAACAAAATTAGGTTGAAATGGCCTAATCTTAGGGTGCCACCTCTTTATGGGAAAGGAGGGAACAAAACTAAATCAGATCATTCTAAATGTAAATGGAACCCTCCAGATGTGGATGGTACAAATTAAATTTTGACGGGGCATCAAGGGGAAACCCAGGAACTGCAAGTATTGGTGGAATTATCAGAAATTGGAATGGAGAAGTTATAGCTAGTTTCTCCCGTCCTATCACTCCCACCACTAATAATATGGTGAAGTGAAAAGTGACATTGGCAGCCTAAATCTTTGCAAGGATCTTAATATCACCAAACTTATTATTGAAGGTGACTCACAAGCTATAATCAACACTATCTAATCTAAGAAGACACCTAACTGGACACTAAATGCAAAAATAGAGGAAATAAATTTAATTCTAGAAAGTATCCCCAAATATGAAATCAATCACACCTACAAAGAAGGCAATTCTGAGGCTGATAAACTAGCAAATCTAGGTGTTGATGGCTTGATATCACTGAATAAATTTTCACCTCACCTCCAGGATATCCCTAGTCAAGTTATGCATTAAATAGATGATAATAATATAAGTGGTTCATTTAACTAACAACATACAATTTACATAGAACCATGTGCTTAGATTTAGTTACTCAATACAAGCTCCCCATCATATTCATCCACCCGTGGACTTTTAAGGTAACAAGCAATTTGGCATACCCCATAACCATGTAGTGGTAGGTATACCCGTGACCTTGCCTCCATCAAGTGTAGCTCAAAGCCACACCTTGATCCAGAGTTACTTAACTCATCTTAGATGGGGAAGCAATCATTTAGCTGATGGGCTAAGCTAAATTAGGGATCAACGGTGTTTCCATAAGAGGCTTGGGGTCAAATTACAACATAAAGCCTTGGCTTGTAAAGGGATATTAATACTAATGTAAATAATTTCATCCTAATCATTTCCCCTCCCCCTTCAAGCTACTCATTATACTCTATTCCCCCATCATCATTTCTCCCCTATCATTGGTTTATAGCCCAACTCACCTAATTATTACCGGTCACATGATCCTTATTAAACCTTTTTCACAGCTGTCTTTTGAAGGAAGATACCTCGACGGCTTTGAAATGCTGAGTGGGCTCGATAAGATTAGTAGACTTTGAACCATAATCATCACTAAGTATGGGAAAAAGAGGAAACGTGACCTTTGATATTAAAAGATAGTACCAGAAGAGTGTAGAGAGATTTATCCCTATGCTTATGTTTAAGCATAGTAAAAGTTAAAGCCAGGCTAAGAATAATCGATGGGTATTAGAACTTTCAAGTAAACAAACTTGGTTCCAGCTCTCTTCATAACACTCATCCTTTTTATCATTAGGCCCAGCTAGGATAGCCATTATAGGGACTGGCATGCCCTGTATAGCTAACTAAGCCTCCCAATCTTTTTTATCAACTCCCTTGCTTCACTTTTCCTGTGCCTACATAATGGAAACCAAACTATCTACCTTCACCAAGGGTAACTCCAGAGCTAAGGCATTCAGGGGAGTAATCACACCTGAAAGATGGAATCAAATGTTGGTTCCAATCTTGAACTCCTCTCGCAGGGCTTTAGAGAAGGCCTTGGGTGAGCAAGTCTTCAATTATGAATACACATACAGAACTAATGGGAATGTGATTGTACTTTTCATTGCCATCTCATAACTGGCAGGTAAAGGAAAAGAAGAGATAATTCAGGTGTCTAAGCTCATTTTTAACAAGAATCATCTGATGGGTTTAAAAGAATGGTTCACTGCATTGATGAGAACCTCACCAATCCCCACCCCGGAAACCACAATGAAAAATTGCCCTCCCAAATCTAGCTGAAATTCCTTCTGAGCAGAGGATGCCACTTATCATCTTCAAGGATGAAGCGGGTTTTGAAACCCCACTGGCTCGGTTTGTTAAGAAATCTTGATTTTCTATACAATGAAGTCCTACAAATCAAGCAGGACACTATATCCAAGTTGGATTATTGGCGGGAGGAAGGATTTGACTTACCTTTGTTCCTTAATGAGTTCAAGGAAGATAATATTAGGGTAATTGCTCCTGAAGTCATAAGATGCACTAGGCATGCCAATTCTGGGGGCAATGGAGAATAGAGCCTAGTAATTATGAGAAAAGAGAACCATGCTTGGTTGTGCACAAAGGTGGTCATCAATCCACAGTAGTATAACTTGCTCTAGAAATCATGGTAACTATGCACAGTTTTTAGTATAGATCATGACAACTTCTTTATCAACTACTGTTTCAAATTATACATGAGGGTTCTACTTGTAAGATTTTCAGCTATGTAGTGTTCAACTAGAATTCAGTACTATGTGGCTTATGTAGATTCAATCTCTGTCTTGTGTATTTCATTCAGTATCTGTACATATAAATAGCCTATATGTTCAGTATACTCTGAGTATATATTTTGAGATACCTTGGCAAAGTTTGTATCATTTGTTAACAGTTAAGCTGATATTATAAAGAAATGTACAACTTCACTTTGATGTTAATATAATATTTGTTATTCAAGATAATGGCTGCATCTTGATTAAAATATGAAAGATGTTACAATAGCTTCTACAACATCATTAATGTACAATATATGGTTTTTTGGCTTCTATACACTTATGAGTAAAGCAAACAAGAGTTCTCCTTAAACAATTAAACTCAGGATCTTATCCATTCAAAGGTAGAATTGCTATATAGAACATGGCATATATATATATATATATATATATATATATATATATTTTTATTTATATATATATATATATATATATATATATATATATATATATATATGTATATATATATTACTATTAT
>BSBK01010010.1:0-107861 GCA_027943335.1 Chamaecyparis obtusa | reverse complement strand
TATTATATATATATATATATATATATATATATATATATATATATATATATATCTATATATATATATATATCTATATATCTATATATATATATATATATATATCTATATATAGATATATATATAGATTATATATATATATATATATATATATATATATATATATATATATATATATATATATATATATATATATATATATATATAGATAGATATATATATAGATATATCTATATATATATATTTTACCCTTTAATTATTTTAAACTACCTTATTTCAATACAATTCTATAAAACATTCACTTGATAGTATTATCATAAGGATCAGTTGAATTCGATTAATCTTATTTTAAACACAAAGCATCCTAGGATTTGAGTGTATAAGTAACATGAAAAGGGTGCATCTCAAAGGTAATCAAACGTCTATCCATTAGGACACAAATCATAATGAAATGACATAATTTTTTAATTACTGAGTCTATTATGCTGAAAGATAATGTTAAGGTAGAATCTCTTAAAACACCTGACATGACTTCCAAAGATAATCTCCTAATAGACATAAGGAAAATCTAGACAAAGAGCATCTCATGATGCCATCGACCACAAAGTGGGTAACAATCACTGGACCCATATGAATGACTCATCGCACTCTAAGGGTCTCTAGATGTGATTCAAGACCATATTTGATGTCTCCTAGTTCTCGCAGAACATCGATACATGCTCCAAAACAATCCTTCTAGTGGATTCTCTCTCACAAGGAACAAAAATGACCTAACCCTTTGAGAATGACAGTCGACACCATGCCATAAGGATGTTTGTGCAAGGGGTAAATGAGGGAGGCACTACAGTCGATATGCCTCATCTTGAGAATTATAATGGAAAAGGAGATCTTGTTCATCATGTTAAAACATTCCAAATCCTTTGTACTGATTATGCTCATGACCATAACGAGTTTAGCCAAACTATTTGCTAGAACCTTCTATGACAAGGCCTTACAATGGTATTGTTCCTTGCCACCTTATTCTATTGATTCCTTTCAAAAACTTGCCAATGCCTTTATTCAACAATTTCAAAACAATATTGGCCCGCAAGTGTCTTTGATTGATTCGATGCATTGTAAACAAAGTGCTAAGGAAAAATTGACTAAGTTTATTGGTAGATTTATGCATTTGCATGCTCAGATTTCCTATCATGTTCATGATATTTATATTCAACACATGTTTATTTAAAATTTGCAAAAGGATATTAGAGATAAGATTCTTCTTACTAAATTTACCTCTGTTCAACAACTTTGTGTAGCACTTCATCATTATCAATTACAAGTGAGTCAATTTGAGAGCACCACTCCAATGGCTCATGTTCCAGTTGATAAGAGTGATGCTACTCCTAATGCAAACAAAATTTAAAAATTCAACAACTATGTCAAGATAAATAAACAAGTGATTTATTTTCTTATCAAGTTGTTCTTGCATCTCACAATGCCACTTCTGCATCCACTTCTTTTCGATTAAATCATACATTTACTCCTTTCTCTGAATCTTTACATGCTATTATGAATAGGTTGTTAACTACTAATATGATTACTTTACCTCCTATTCAACCTCTTTTACCTACTACGATTGCATCTAAATCTTTTGATCAAAATGCTTTTTGTCAATATCATCATCAGAATGGTCATGATACTAAGAAGTGTTATTCTTTAAAATATAAGGTTCAAGACTTAATTGACTCTAATGCCTTATCTGTTGATAATCTTGATGCTAGTGGGAACAAATTTGTCTCTCCTCCTAATCAAAACCTTCAAATCTATATGAATCCTTTACCTACGCATGATACTAATACCATTGCTCAACCATCTGCTATGGAAATTGTGTATGATTCAAAGATGAATGATCTCAATCATGTTGTTAATCAAGTGGAGCATGTTGGTCAAACTATATCTCCACCTCAACCTCAACCTCAGATTCAACCTCAAGCTCAATCTCAACCTTGACCAAAACCAAAGCCTAAATTGAAAACTCAACCTAAACCTCGACAACAACCTATGAATAAAAGACCTCGAGAACTTTTGATTACTTATGATGATTCTAAAACTATTAAAGATCCTAATGGTCCCCTTTATATATATGCTAGGATTTCTTAGAAACCTACTCGTGGTTGTCTTATTGATCCTACATCCTTAGTCAATATTATTACTGAAGAAAATATTTTTATGAAAATCTTACAATGTGATTCTTATGATACATTGGATGTGTGGATTCAAACTTGCAATGGTTTTCTTTATCCATCATTTGGTTATATTACTTTACTAGTTGAACTTTGTGGAAAAATTGTGAACAACACCTTTGTTGTTGTTCCTACTTCTGATCTATTTCAAGTTAAGCTAGGTTTTCCTTGGTTGAATGCCATGCATTTTGTTGCTTCACCTATCCATATGTCTCTTAAATTTATTCATGATGAATAAGTGAAGATAGTTAATCATAGTTTATATCAACCTTCTAGGCCTAGAGATTGTATTGCTCTTGATTACCTAATTCATGTCCTCCTCGACCAATAATCTTTTTCATTCATATCAAGCTTAGAAAAATTGTAAGATTCTTGAATTAAGCATACCTCCCATGGATCTTAATTGTGGTCTTTTTCCTACACCTTCCATACCTCCTTTAACTATGGCTTCTAGTTTTGTTAATCAAGTTCCTCCTATGCTAACAAACCTATTGATCTTCCTAAAGAACTTGTGAAAGATCCTATGACTGTTCCTCCTAGTTCTCACCTATTTCAAGTAAATCAAAATGTAACCAATCTGCTAATGAATGTTTTAAGAAGCATCATGCTCATGCTAAATATCATAATTATATTCTTCAAAGATCTCTACCTTCTTCAAATAAATCTATCCACGATGTGTTAGAAGAAGTTGTTACTAATAATAATGTTAAGATGCATGATTATGATGATTCTATTCGTATTTGAGATCCCATTTTGATTATTTTGGATGAAGAAGATACTCTTGATGATATTGATGATGTTAATGATGAATATGAGACTATTGACATTGACATTGATTTACCTAATATACTTTCATCACAATTAACTCTTACACCTAGTGTTGAACATTGTGATTCCCAAGAGGATCCCTGTTTGGAACTGGCTATCATTCCTACTATGTTGGATATAGTCCCTCTTGTGAGTTACCCACCTTCCCTAAATGATATACAATGAGATGGGGAGAGTAGGAAACATGCTTGATCAGCTTGTCCTTCGTGGTAGCTTTGTTGTGTGTTTTCCTATTGTACAATGCTTCTCTCGTAATATGTTTGCTAAATATTGTTAGATTATTTTATACGATCCTTGTTACTCTATTGGTGTAAGGTGATAAAGGAATCAAAACTATTGTTCAATTTATCTATATGTATCTCCATTCTTCTATGTGTTGTTTCATGTTATGTTGTAAATATGCTATTATTTGTAAATGTTTCCTTGTCTAATCTTCTTGGATTCAAGATGCGGTAGCACTAATTATTTTTGGTCTCCATGGGATGGTCCGAAAAGATTCTCCTTTGTTATCTTATCGTGATATTTCCTCCTTTGTGATTGTAGTTCTACTTTCTTTGGGGAATGATGTTAATTCATTTGCAATAATATCATATATATATATATATATATATATATATATATATATATATATATATATATATATATATATATATATATATATATTATATATATATATATATATATATATATATATATATATATATATATATATATATATATATATATATATATATATATATATATATATATATATATATATATAATCTTATTATCATACTAACCCCATGGAAGGTAGATCCCTTCTGTGTTCTCTATATGTTTCTATGATATTTACCTTGATTTGTCTTTGTCTGTGGGCATCTTCACATGGAAACGTAAGAAGTGGAGTTGTTTATGTTTCCGTTAAAACCATTTCTCTTGTTAAAGTATCAACAATGACTTTAACATGGGGGCATACACCCTGCTCACCTGTTGCACACACACACAATTTTTGATACATACATATTATCTTTCAAGATACCTTTTTTTCCTTTTTGGATTAGTAACTAATCCTTAAAGCATGGATTTATATTTTAGGATGTCTTGATCCCTCCAGTTTCAAATATATATATATATATATTTTATCCCTTAGGGTCGGAGGTTTCCTTAAGAATAGATCTCTTTTGTTTTTGGTTTTATTCTTATGGAGTAGAATATTCCTAAGGATGAATCCTTGATGGGTTGACTAGTGAGTAGCCACATTTACTAGGCAGTTCAATTCCATCTTTCTAGTTGTGTCGTTTCCTTGTCTGGTTCGCAATGGGACATAAGTTCTCATTGGGCAAGATAATCACACCCTCTTTCTCTATCTGGAGATATATCTCTTATTGTGATCTTGGAGTTGACGAAGACTTGAGTCATTGGGGTCTTGAAGTTTCTCTTTGTCCCTTTGATTATGATAAGATTATCTTTTAATTTTGATCTCCTTTACAAAGAGTTTGCATCAAGTCCATACTCTTGCTAAAGTGGGGGCTTAATGTATCATCTTAAAATGGAAGCACTTCCATGATAAGAGAATTTAGCCCTCGGAGTAAGTGGTCTAGAGTCATGTTCAGTGCCTTGATCAGGTCTTTTCATGGATTTGGCTTTCTCCCCCCGTTCTGCTTCTCTCTGCACCTGATTCCACTTCATGTCTGCATTTCCTAGCATTATGGACTGAGGTCTTGAGGTTTTTAACTTCAAGGTAAAAGTTGATCTTGAGGGTCAAATTTGACCTTGACTCTAACCTAGGGAAGAGTCTACCTTGTCCTTGACCCACATTTCAAATTTCAACATTTTCTGATTTTTGGGTATCGGGTTTCGGAAAGATTCTTTTTCCCACCTCCAGGTAGGCCATTTTAGGTTTTAGAATGGTAAATCCTTAAATTTCATTTAATATGGGTCCATTTCTAGGGGTTAAGGTTAATTGTGATTTAATTCCCCATTGTCGGCCTTCTCTAGAGGTTTGTGTCCTAGTTCACTATAAAAGGAGGCCTTCCTCTCTTATTTTCACATCACATCTCAAGTAATTTCATGAGTAGCTCTCAAGTGCAAGAAAGTGAATTCAAGCATTCAAGCAAGCCTTCAAGCAATCAAGTGTTCAAGCATTCATTCATCAATGAGATCCATTGTTAGCCATTGAAGGATTTAATCTCTTTGGAGCCCCCTTGAAGATCCATCCTTCCACATTCATCCAAGTCAATTCCTATGAAAAGATCCATTCAAGATTGGTGTTGAAGATCAAATGCCATTGATTTGAGACATCCTACATTCATGCTATATTCATTGGAGCATCCCTACTTGTGGATTTGAGGATTCAAATCCTCTACAAGGACTTCAACATAAGCAAGGTGAATTGTTTCATTTACTTTGTGTATGCACATACAATTTCAATTCAATTTCAAGGTTAATTCCTAAATTTGGGTTTGACCAAGGTAAACCCCCCATATAAACAAAAAAACCCCTCCTTTTCTTGTAGGTACAGGTGCGTAACAATGAATCTGAGCTTAGATTTGGATACCCTTTTTTGGCAAACTTCTGAGATCTGCGAACAAAGTCAAAGTCAAATTTTAGAATATTAATGTAGCCTTTGACCTTTTATCGAGGTCAAAGACTACCTGCTATCAAAATGATAAAATTTTTTTGGGTTTTCTTCGTCTTGGCATTTCCAGTCTGAAATAGGTTGCATAATTGCCTAAAATTGCACACAGACATCAGAAATAAACATTTTCTAGATCTTCCCTATTTTGAGGTTAGTATTTTCCTTTCAATTGTTTCAAATTTCAAGAACAACTCCTTTATATGGAAATATAAGGTTTTCTTCCTCTTTCATATTCTCCATAGATTGATTTGATTGTGCATTAACCTTTTGGTTGATCAATTTGGATCTCTCCTTTGGGAATTTGGATTTAGAATTAGATCTCATATTTCCCCCACTTATCTTGACATGCTCCCTATTTTATTCCTATTCAGGTATAATGAAGGTGTTTAAGGTAGACGTGATTTTTTTAAGATGCAGATAAAAATAATATTTCTAGAGAGGAGTGGTGCAGGAGCACCCTAGGAAAGCATCAGGGTTCTAGACCATAGATGGAGTGCAATGAAGGATTCATGGGTGATAGAGTTGGTAATGAGCTTAAATATCCAAAGGCATTGTAATTGGGTCATTAGTACCCTATAGTGTCTTAAAATGCAAATAAAATGCTAAAGTTGTAATAGTTGCCCATATAGGCAAGTTGGGGCCTAACAGGATAAATGTGGGGGAGAAGGGTTTGAGGATTAAATATGTGTATTTGGGCTTAATAATTACACTTAGAAGATATAATAGTGAAACATTTTAAAGTTAATAGTTAATAAGTTGTTGAAGTTGACAACTTTGTTGTCAACTCATCAACATTACATTAGTATGTTAAGTCTAATGGTTAGTTTCTTGTTGATTTCAGGTAGTTTTAGGAGTTGGTTGGTCTTTTGGGGGATGAAGATACCTCATAAAGGCTAGGTAATCCCAATCATGGGTAGGGAGAATAAATGTAACTCCATTCTCATCAATAAAAGTGTTTATCTTCCTACATTTCATATATGTTTCTCTAGTGTGTACAGTCATTGTTTTACACATTTTAGAATATAATAACTTCTTATTGATATATTTCATTTATTATACATGTTTCTACTTTCAATATAGTTTATTAAAACTTTTTTTTTATGCTCTTTCACTGAATATTAAGGAAGATACTCAAGTTTTGGTTCAGACCAATTTAAACCCTCATTAGAATTACCAGATAGATTTAAAATGTAATTCCTTTAAGTTTCACATGGAATAATACCTCTCATTTGGATAGTGATGATAAAAATTATGTATATTAGTTGTTCCTACAAGTTGTGGGTACTCATGTAGGATTTGGTAGGTGTTTTGAATGGAGAAAGACAATAATTGTTGAGAGGATGAATAAAAGAATGTTCCAAAAAATACAGTCTTAGTGCGGGTCTCATATCTATCAAACCAATCATTGGATGTGGCTAATATTTAGATATATTTGTGAGCATAAAATTGTTCTTACTCTCACCAAAGAGATCAAAGAAATGTGATCGAATTCAAAATTTATACATCATTGTGTGTGGTTCTATCCAGGAGATAGAAAGAAGGTATATTTTTAAGTATTTGTTTCCAAGGTTGGGTTAATGGATGAAAGGAGTATGGTATGTTTGGATAGGGTCCAGAGAGGTCAATAGAGTATTAGGAAAAAGTTAATGGTGTCTCAAAAAATTAAGGGTGAAGGGACTCTAACTTGAAAGGGTTTGGAGTGACTATCTCAAGGGATGGTATATGGTTGCTATGTAAGAAAAGTACAAGAAAATAAGAATCCTTACTATTTGTGAATCCAAAGAAGGAATGTGTGTGAGTGTTTTTCTATTTGAAAACAATGTGAATGAATTTTCTACATTGAAAGGGTGATAGGGGGAGCCACATTTGTCAAGAGGTGATCCAAGGTTGAGGTCCAAATGTAAGGTATGTTGACAATGTATTGAAGGGATGTTGTGAGAATAGTCACAAAACCTTTGGAAATTGATTAAAGCATGATCAAGGGAGTATATGGAATGGAGTGATGGTTAGCATGGTTAATTAAAGGTGTGGAGCCTAGTGGTAAGAGTTTTTTGAATGAATATTAATAGGTCTAATGTGTGGGTTGGGTCCAAGGAAGTTGATCTATATATGAGGGTGAATAGGATAGTTTCTTGTTAGAAATATTAATAAATGAAATATTTGATGAAGTATTTTTTATATGAACATGCATATGATAGTTTCAGTAAAAATATTTTTAAAATTTAGTTTTCATATAATGGATTGGATTATATATTTTAAGGTTTAATATTTGTAAGTTTGATAACAACCCAAATCTTGACTGCATGAAGTTGTCTCTGTTAGGAATAGACCCAAGAGATAATTGGGAGGGGGGGGAGGGTGAATTAGTTATCTGAAAGATTCAGTTCTTTATCCAATTAAGTATATAAGAACATTAATCATAAATGCAATATGAGAGCACTTAACACAACACAAAAAAAATTGTTATGGGGAAATCCAAATAGGTAAAAACCCCAGTAGGAATTGACACCCACTAATAATCTACACTAGTGTATTATGATCCCTGTTAGAAGATCCTACAACCATGTTAGGAGTTGATCTTTATAATACATTTAGTACAGTGACCTGGTCAAGTGTTGGACCCTGTTAGGAGTCTTTTATAATTAACCCTATTAGGGATTATGACACACTATCTAGGAGCACACTACTCAAAGGGGTGAAGCCTGCAACCTTCTATTTAATAGATACACACTATATATGGATCTTGGTGAACTATGTGTAGACCTGTTATCTAGATCAGTTCCAATGAATAGCATATACTTTTCATTTGGTCACATTGACCTCCTATTGATGGCTCAACACTTCACACTCTTTGCTCTGCTCTTGTCTTTTTAACTTCTGAACCATGTTTTAGCAATCACAAATGACTACCTATACATATCTTTCGGCTAAATGATATAATCAAGTTATCCTATTAGAAACATCTTGAAATCATATTAGAGAAACAATACAACTCTCCAATAATACCTTAGTCAGATCTACTAAGCACACAACATAAATTAGGACTTCACAATTCCAAGTGAGTAGACAACATGCTACACATAGTTGGCTCCACCAAATTAACTCCAACTTTCTTCTCATGATGAATTTCATCATGCACTCTTAACCAAACATTCTTAAATATCCTATGAAAATAAATCCAAGTGCACATACCGAGATGATAGGTGCAACTACCACAATCATATAAACACTGTTGGCTCTTCCAAATAAACTTAGGAAACTGCAACTATCAACTAGAGACTTCATAGCTCAACTTGTACTGCATATGTGACTCTGTGTCCATGAGCATAGCATCATACATATGACTACAATATAAATATAAAGGCATGAGGCTCTACTAAAACCATACTACAAATCACATATAGAACTATTCTTGGCACCTATCAGGAACACTTACTGATATACAAAAATGTATAACTATCTTTACTTTGAATCAGCCTTTGTGTCTATGATATGATGCTGATAACATATCCATGCAAAATGTGTTGAAGGATCTCTCCATGGGACTTCCACACATGCTTCTTACCATATGTTGTCATCAATGACAAACATAAAGACAATAAACTAGCTTGTTGACAAATCTCCAACAATCTCCCCCTTTGGCATTGATGGCAATATATGGAATGAAAAACACCACTAATCCAAATGATAAATTATTTTATAACATTATGCATTTCCTCAACAAAAATCCCCCAAGGATGGATCCTCCATCAACTACTGAAAGCTTTGAATATCAACTGTTGGAACTCCTTTCTTCATATTCAATACTGAATATGCTCCCCCTTTCTATATACCTTCTTTTGTGACTTGTTTCTTTTAATTTTTTTTCATGACTTCATATATACTCCTCATTTGAAATCAATGGTAAGGGGTGGAAACACATTTAAGCACTGGTACTACTCCTGTGGTAGAGTAGTCAACCCTTCATCAATCACTGAGGACTGATGCACACTTTCTATTTCTCATCATATTCAGGGAAGGGAATTACTCCCAAATTCTCCCTGAGATACTCAAAAGTATCCTTAGGTAGAGGCTTTGTGAATGTCTTTGCTAGCCGATCTTTTGTACTCACATAATCCACCATTACTTCTTTCTCTTCTACTTTCTCTCTTAGGCAGTGATACTTTATCTCAATATGTTTTGTCTTTGCATGCATCATAGGGTTCTTTGACATATTGATAGTGCTAGTCTTATCACAATGAATAAAAATAGGGTAATTAATCTAAATTCCAAACTCTTTTATCATCTTCTTGATCCACACAATTATAGAGCAATTCAATGCTACTACAACATACTCTACTTCTACTGTTGAGTGAGAAATACATTTCTAGATTTTATTTGTCCAAGTGACAAGTCTATCACAAAGGAATACAGCTCCTCTAGAGGTACTCTTTCTATCATCCATGCATCATGCCCAATTTGCATCTATATATACATGAAGCTTTACATTCTCTAAATTAGGATACCATAAATCATAGTCTAAGGTTCCATTCAAGTATTTGAAGATTCTTTTTACTACCATGAGATGACTTTTCTTAGGTTCTACTGAAAATCTTCCAACAATCCCAACTACATTGAAAATGTCTAGTCTAGTTTGAGTAAGATATATAAGTTTTTCAATCATAGACTTATACAAGGTTATCGCTATTGCTAGTGAATTATCTTCTTTTGATAGCTTACATCTTGTTACCATAAGGGCACTTACTAGTTTGCAATCATCCATCTTGAATGTCTTCAAGATCTCTTTCACATACTTAGTCTTATTTATGAATATACCTTTGTCTGTCTATTGTACATTCAATCCCAAAAAGTACTTGATAGGTCCAATCATGCTCATTTCAAATTTTCTTTGCATTTCTTTAGAAAATTTTACATTAATCTTATCACTACCACCAAATATAATATCATCAACAAATCTGGAATCTAACAATAATCCATCAGATGTTTCTCTTATGAATAAATTTCATTCTACTGCTCCTTTCTTGAATCTAATCTTAGTCAAGTATCCATCAAGTCTTTCATACCATGGTCTAGGGGTTTCCTTAAGTCTATAGAGGGATTTCTTTAATCTGCATACCATATTAGGTCTGTCTGATAAGGTGAATCCTTTAGGCTACTCTATGTATACAATGAATGAAAAGTGTACAATAGTTCACTGATCAGTCACCACAAAGCCAATAACACTTATTGTCTTTGAACTCCAACTGATAATCTTTGTCAAGCAATTGTCCAACACTCAGTAGGTTATGCTGCAAACCATCAACATATAGAACATCATTAGTGTTGTTATTTCCATCCAAGGTGATGGATCCTTTACCAATGATAGGTTTAGGAGTGTTATCTCCAAATATAACCATGCCTCCTTTGTGTCTATCTAGATGAACAAATCTATCTTAGTCTCTTGTAATGTGATGTGAGAAACCACTATCAATGATCCAATCTATCCTGATGTCTTCTTGTGAAATCAATGCTAACTCTTTTTCATCTTCAAGAGCAATGAATCCAATTTCCTCTTCCATTGATTCTTCATCTGATACACCATCACTAGCGTAGTAGCATTCATTTGTATAGTTAGGCTTGTAGTTATTTTTAAAATTCTTAACTCTTGTAGGATACTTAGATGCAAAGTGACCAATCTTATTACATGAAAAACATTTGAATGGTAAGTGACCTTCGTATTTTCCTTTTCCTTTCTTTTCTCTTTTAGAAATCATAGAAATGAAATCATCTAGTGCTTTCTCTTCATCATCATCATCAAAATTACCAAAGGTGTTCAAGGATTTCTTACCATTAACTAAAGCTTTGAAGGCTATCTCACTTTTCAACTCTATCTTCAATCTTGATATCTCAAAGGCTAAAAGCTTGCTGATTAAAGTCTCTCTTTTAAAGTCTTTTGGGAACTGCATAGTTTCATCTAAGGATGCATATCTTGTTGTCATATTCTAGTGTCAAGGTAGTCATCAATTTATCCATTATGTCTTCTTCTGAGATTTCTCCACCATTATTTCTGATTCCTGGAACTTCTTCATTAATCCTTTGATTGTAAGTTCTGATGTTCTCATCAAGTAGCATATCTAATGTGTTGTATCTTTTCTTCCATGTCTTTATGTGTGCATTCTTTTTTTGTATACCTCCTTCAAACATGTCTTCTACGTAGTTCTATATCTTATAGGCTTTATCCAATTTCTTGATCTTTGAAAACTCACTGTCAGATAGGGTGCTGATAAGGGCTTCTTTGGCAATAGTATTTGAAATGAACATATCTTTTTGTTTCAAGGTTGCATCATCTTTTGCAAGAATTTCTAGTGAAGGAATCTCAACTTCTTTGGTAGCTACTTAAAAAATCTCAAAGGAAATGCACTATAAATGTGTCATCATCTTGTTCTTCTAGTCCAGATAGTTCTCTACATCAAACTTAGGACTTTCTTTTCTAAAGTATGCCAACTGATCAACCTCAAGCTATTAAATTTTCTCTCCAAGGCACTTGGCTCTAATACCAATTGTTAGGAATAATCCCAAGAGATAAATGAGAGGGGGGGGGGTGGTGAATCAGTTATCTAGAAGATTCAATTATTTATCCAATTAAGTATAGAAAAACATTAATCATAAAAAAATTATGAGAACACTTAATACAACACAAAAAATTTAGTTACAGAGAAACCCAAATAAGTTAAAACCCTGGTGGGAATTTCCAACCACTAATAATCTACACTAGTGTATTATGATCCCTGTTAAAAGATATTACAACCATGTTAGGAGTTGATCTTTATAATGCATTTATTATAGTGACCTAGTCAAGGGTTAGACCCTGTTAGGATTCTTTTAGAATTAACTCTATTAAGGGTGAGGACGCACTATTTGGGAGCACATTACTCAAAGGGGTGAAGGCTGCAACCTTCTGTTTAACAGATACACACTATATCTGGATCTTGGTGAACTGTACGTAGACCAGCTATCTGGATCAGTTCTAATGAATAGCACATACTTTTTACTTGGTCACATAGACCTTCTCTTGATGGATCAACACTTCACATTCTCTACTCTGCTCTTATCTTTTTAATTCCTGAACCATGTTTTAGCAATCACAAATGACTTCCTATAAATATCTTTCTTGTAAATGATATAATCAAGTTGGCATGTTAGAACCATCTTGAAATCATATTAGAGAAGCAATACAACTCTCCAAAAACACCTCAGTCATCTCTACTAAGCACACAACATAAATTAGGACTTAACAATTCCATGTGAGTAGATGCCATGCTACACAGTCAGGTCCACCAAATTAACTCCAACTTTCTTCTCATGATGAATTTTGTCATGGACTCTTAACCAAATATTCTTAACTCTCCTATAAACATAAATCTAAGCATACATACCAAGATGATAAGCACTATATACACCCTAAAATGGTCACCTAGACTTTGGGCCCCCATTCATCAATTTATCAATTTCCTGAATCAATGTTTTGCAATATTTTTAATTTAAATCAATTTCTTTGATCAAATCATAAGTTATTCAATTATTTCAATATTTCCTAAGGTTTGATCATTTTATTCTAAGTTTTATTTAATTAAGAGAACAAGGTCCCTTGTAATTAAGTAAAAAAATCTTTTAATTAAATAATAAAATCACTTTCTCCTAAGCCACATTTAATTAAAAGAACAAATCTTTTTTAAATAAATAAAAAAATATTTTAATTAAATAATAGAAACCACTTTGCTAAAAATAATAAATAAATAATAAAATAAAAATAAAAAGAAAAAGTCTTTTTGTCTACATATTGAATGCACACTTTCCAAGATGAGTGGAATCTCCTTTTGCCTCTTAATCTCTTCCACACATCTTTTTGCCTCTGAACCATGTCCATTGATTTTGCCTCTTCAGAATCTTGAGCACATGGATCAACCAAGATTTATATCCACCATTTCTCATTTCTTTTTTCCTTTGAAGCTTGATTGTCCATTCATTTCTAAAACTCTTTATAAGGAGCTCACTCTTTCTCATTTATGCATGGAGATTTTAGAGATCAAGATTTTATGTTATCGTTATGGAGGTTTGGAGAGCAATTTTGGAGGAGAATTTGAGCACTTGAGCTTGGATATTGCAGCTTCTCTTTTTCTTGTCTTCTTCTCTCATGCCTCCATGGAAATCTATTTAGACTAATATTGCACTTGTATATTGGATTAGATTCATATTTCCTTTCATAGAATAATCTTGCATAAGCATTTCGTTTCATAGATTAGTTTTCTTTTATGCATTGTTATCATTTAGAATACCTTAATTTTCATTTGCATACATACTTCATGATCATGGAGATTAGCATTATTACTTTTTCTCTTTGAATCTCTCATTTTATGGTCTACTTGGATGGGCACAAACTAGGTCTAAACTGAGAGCCTCCATTATAAATCCTTGCACTCCATGAATAAAGAGCTATGAGTCACCATTTGAGACCTCATTCTTGAGAAATCTTAGATATAATAACTCATAGAAGTGTGTCAACATTTTAGCACACATCTTTTTGGCACCCACTATGGGGCAACCTACTTTATATGATTGTTTTGGTTATTTTTGGAGCTAACCCCCTTGTGTAGATTTGTTTGGAGACTAAAACCCTAGATTTTCAAAGATTTGATCATATCTCCCAAATGGCTTGATGTTTTTGTCTGAAATTGTTTTTGCAGGTTGGTGACATATCATAAAAGCTTTAGTAAAAAATTTAGAATTTTTGGAGGTATTTGAATTTTTTATAATTTTTTATAATTTTTTCTTAATTTTTCATAAAAAAATATTTTTCAGTGCAAATTAGCATATTTTTTGGAACTTTTTACATTTTTGGAAAGAACTTTAAATTCTACAGGGGGTCTATTCTTTGTGTTTTAAATTGGGATGCAATATCATATTTCAAATAGTTGATTTACAAAAACTGATCTATTTTGGTAAAATGGATATCTAGGGCACAAATGAAGAGATTTTTCTAAAGTTTTTACATTTTTGAAAAGCTCTCTATTTTTTAGTAGGGGTCTCCATTTTGCATTTCTATTTTTGTGGATGAAATCATATCAAAAAAATCAGATCTTGTTGACTATGTCAAATGCAAAAAAAATTAAATTTTGTGATGAGTATGCACTTATTTTTCATGGTTCAATGCATGATATGAGTTATCATTTAGATAATTTTCTGGCTATTATTGCTCTTAACAATTTATTTTTAGATCTAACCCTAGGGTTTACATAAGTTGGATATACATTGCATGCTTGTTGGAGAGTTTGTGGCTTGCTTGCACAAAAAAGCTCAACAAAAATCTACTAAGCATGTTGCTTTGGACTTGAGGTATTTTGTTGCATCTCTATAACATTTGGATTTTGAGAATAAAATGAATCTCTCATGTGTCTATCTCAAGTGTTTATTTCTTTCATAGATCACACTTAAATTTTGGGCCCTAAAAAGAACATAGATTCACTTTCTTGCATATATGTTTCACATAGTAATTAGGCCCTATAAACACTATTTGTGGTGTTCTAGAGAGAGTGGGATTCTTGTGAAGCTCTTCTTGATGATAGAACCCCTTGTAAGTAGGTAGGATATTTTCACTATCTCACGGTCTTACTTGGTTTGGTCATCAATATTGATTGATATGTTCTCTCTTGGACCCACTTAGAGAGCTCGATAGACATTGTTGTTGACATCATGAACCTTGGTGAGGTGGTTCCAATCTTAGTGTGTCAATGAATTTTCTTGCTATGTTTGGATGAAGTGAAGAGGCTAGAGGATTATGCTCTACTCCCTTTTTGGGTAGTATCAGAAACTTAGATTCTTGAATCTAAACCAAGTCCCCATGTGGTCTTTTTTGTGAGTCACCTTGTTAGAGAGGGTTAACCGTAGTGGACATTCCATTTATTGGGTCAACCACATGGATGGAACCTAAAGTGGTAATAGCCATTTTCTCTATGGTAGCAACAACTACTATATAAATGTCCTTGTGGAAGAAATCTCAATGAGTGTAGTGTCTTGTTGGGCTGTCAGATCTCCTCAACATCTCTGATTGATTAAATTCTTGGAATGTGTCAAAACCCCAGTGCACCTGGATTGGAGTTCACCCTCTTGAGATTGGAAAATTTGTAGAGTTGACCATTACTATGAACTATAGTGCAATTTTTTTTTCTTTCTAAGACTATGTGCATGATTGAAAAACATTTTGAGAACATACACAAGAGAATCTTTAAGGAGTAGCATACTAAGTCACTATTCTTGTTCATGTGCAAGGTTTCTTTTCCCCTTTCTCATTGTTTGAAGACAATTGTTTTCTTGAACTCCCTGATTATTGTCTTGCGTGCCTGATTAGTGATAAAAATCTATTAATGCATCTAGTTGGTCACATTAAACAAACAAATATGAGTTCCCAACTAATAAAAACTTCAAAGATCTCCTCAAAAGTGCTTTGACATGTTGCTCAACATCCAAATGAACTTAAATGGTATCAAGTTGCACAAAATGACTCTTGGTCTCCTTTCTTCCACATCTCCCATGTCTTCCTAGTTTCCCATTTCCATCATTTCTCTTCTTCCTTCACGCTTCTTCCTCTTCTTCCTAAATTCTTCACATCTTGATTATTTTCCTCTTATTATCTTGTCTACCTTCTTCTATTCATCTCTTCTATCACTTCCATGCTTGATTCCTCCTCTTCTAGAACCATGAATTTCAACTATCTTGTTATGGAACCTCTCTTGAAAATAGACGATCTCAAACTCATTGCTCAATTAGAAGAGTTTTATTTGTCCAATAGTCCTATATATTTCATGGGTAATAAAATTAAGACAAAAATGAAATAAAAATTGATTGAATTAGATGCCTTTTATAGGATCATACACATGATCCTATCATGACCTCCTTCTTCCGAACATTTTTTATTTTCTATGTCTTCTCATCCTTCCTCATCTTCCAAGTCTTACCATGACTCTTCTACACATTATTCGCATTCCTCATTATCTATGTCTTCTTCCTCCACTAGGTCTTCACTTTCCTCTTCTTCACAATCTTGTTCCTCTTCTACTTCTCCCAAGAGTCTTACTTCTCTTCTCAAGACATACCATAATGCACAATGTGACAATCCTTGTGATACCTCTTCCATAAAGAGTGACATGCCCATCTTTGATGACTATGATGATGGACAATGTAGTGATACCCATGACACCTCTATTCCTAAGAGTCCTCCTAGTCATGTGCTCGTGCTTACTGGAAATAGGTTGTCACATTGGATAGATCGTGATGGTGATCCATATGATTCTGATTTTGAAAGAAACTTTGATGATTTTTGTGAACAATACCTAGATGATACATCTACTTCTATTGAGGAAGAGAAAGCTTTCCATGCAGATTATAAACTTAAATACTATCAGAATCTCTCCTCTAAGAACTCTCATACTAAAAATAAAGATTACACTCTCGAGCAAGATTATGTTAATGATGGAACTTTGTCTTGTGATGGTTTCCTTCCATCCTCTACTTCCTCCAATACCTATACATTTCCTAAAGCTTCCAAGTCTTTCAAATCTTTCAAAAATCTTTCATCCATCAAAGGTCCTAATACCTTTCATGTAGTTCCCTATAGTTATCCTCAAGGGCTACCTCTTAAAGAAACTGAAGCTAACCTTCACCTGGCTACAAATACTTTCAATAATGCTAAACCTAAAGACCCTAAGACTTTATACACTATAATTCCTACTTTTGCTAGTCCTTCACCATCTCTTCAAAAGTCTTCCATATAATTCCAACATGCTTCCTTGTCCTTAGAAGTGGCTCCATGTCAAGAGGACTATAAAAATGATCAAGAAAATAACATAAAGAAAGATCAAGATCAAGAACCCTCCATGTCATCCAATCCTTTTCATGATGTCTCTTATCCATTCCATAGCTCTTTTGATCTTGCACACCCTTTCTCATTCATTCCACCATGTCTGAAGTCTTCTCCTAAGCAAGATCAAGCTACTACTTACACCGTTGAGCTTATTGATAATCAAAATAACTTTACTACACTTGTGCTTTCCAAAGATGATACTTCCATTAAGGTTATTAAAAATAATGTTGTTACTTCCAATGTTAAGCCTATTGAAAATCAAGAGAAAAATTATACACTTGTGCTATCCAAAGCTCCTTGTCAAGATCAAAGTCTTCCATCTTCTTGTTCTACTACTCCATGTTCGCTTCCACTTTCTAATCTTCCTATGTCTTTTCAAGCCCTAAAAAATCCTATCAAAGAAGCTTCTCCTATTCAAGATGTTCATGATCCTATTACAAATCCTAATGTTCACTCTAAAGATGCTGATATCCTTGGTTGTCATATATATGTTGATGAACTTATTGATTATCCTTTTGTATCTTCCACGCCTATCCTTGGACCTCCTCCACCAATACTAAGGGTTTCACGTCTTCCTTCCATCTTGGGCCCTTATGTCCCTTCACTTTTCGCTCCTAACTCTCCTAATTCGTCATCCATATTGGGTCCTTATGTACCTCCATCTCCTACCTTACCTCAAGATCAACATAGATGCATACCCTTGAATCCTTTTCATCTACTCACCCAATTTAACGAGTCATATCCTCCTTCTTCTTCCACAAGTCCCAAGTCTTTTAGAAGTAACTTAAATGTTCAATACAAGAAAAAGAAGCAATACAAGAGTCCATCAAAAAAAGATCACCATGTCTCCTCTAATCAACATGGAGGCATAAAGTCAAAAGAGATATCTAAGAAGAAAACTACAAGACAAGCATGGTTTCCAAAATCCATCATTAAAGATATTCTCTCTAAATCATCAAAAAGAAATGAAAAGCCTATGGCTATATGGATTCCAAAGTCACTCTTGTTAGAGTTTGATGTTGAGCAACAAGTGAAGTTGACATTCAAGCTTCCAAAGGCTTCCACTTCATCTTCTTCCAAAAACATTCTTCCATTCCATGCGCCTAAACCACAACCTCTGCTATCCATTCACCATATTCCTTCACATATTCCTTCATTCACATTTCCTCCATCCTCTCGCCACCCTTAAAGTTGTGTGTTGATGTTGATATTTCCTTCCTTTCCATCTACCCTTTCACAATCCTTCCATTCATTATCCTTCTACCTTCTATCCTTTTTCCTCATTTGCCTATTCCTCTTATCTTCCAGCTCCACACGCTTTACATAAAACCTTATCCTCCATTTTTCTCTTCCATCTTCCTTTCCTTATCAGCATCTTTGAGCATATCATTTTAAATTCTTGGCATATCATGGTTTATCATTTCAAGGAGCATTATCTAAAAATATTTCCTTCTTCCAAAAAAATAAAAATAGAAAAATAGAAATATTAAAAAAGAAAACAAAAAAAAATGAAAAAATTGAAAATGTGCCTCGGTGGAAACTTGGAAACAGGTGCCTTGGTAGAAAAAATACAAAAAAAATATAAAAAGTCCTCAAAAAAAAAATTTGCAATAAAATCCAAGTGGTGAAAACCTGGAAATGGGGGCTACTTGAGTCTTTTGCACCCCTATTTCTTAGCACACATCCTTGACACTTAGCCTTTCTCCATCATGCCTTGTCCTTGTTGCCTTGGTTTGGAATTGGTCTTTGTCTTTGTCTAGGGGGCATAACTATGTTAGCTTCGATCTCTTGGATGTGTTAGGACACCTCACAAATGGTGTTTTTCAACACCACCCCAATTGTGTTTTTTAACACAACCCCTAGCATCGAGTGTTTCTCAACACTTCTCAATTTGGTCTTACCCAGTTTTGTCATGTGATCTTACCTTCTTGCACGCATTTAATCCTTATCCTTGGAACTCAGTATCAATTAACACACTTAAAAATTTAAATACAACACTTAATGCTTGAGCTATGAAATGATCTTTTCTTTATGTGCTGACTATTATTGATTTTCGTTGAGTGTTCTTGTCTAATAAGTTTCTCCGGGATGTATAGCTAGAGGACTTAGGGCATGGGGCATGTTTTTATTTTCTTCTTGCTTGTGGGTGTGGTCTTGAAGCTCGGGAGTGTCTCTTGTTGTTCCCTTGAAATACTTAGGAGATTTGAGGCATCATCCTTGACTATTTTTGTACAACTATTCTTATGGTCATCTTGACATCTATGCCTTGATGCGAGCGTGGTTTTGATACACTAAATTAGGTAAGCTAACATCAAAGTCATCTTGACCTTTATGTCTTTGATGCTTATGTTAGAATCTTTCCACATTCCAATCTGATATAAATCACATTCATATCTTCATAGTTACACTTGTGACTAGTGATGATTGTGTGATTACTGATGTCCACTAATAATGTTCCAATGATGAAAATAAGTTCCTTAATATTCTCTGATGAATAATGAACACAAATCCTATGTTATAGTTGCTCTATTGCAAGTACACCTTTGCATTTTCATGTAGCTTGCATTATTAGACTTCATGTTAATTTGCATTTTTAGGTTGCATTATGAGTTTGAGAGGGTTTTCCTTCATCTTTCTTTTGGACTTTTAATCAACTGTGATCACATTTTGATCTTCATTTCCTTATCTTCTTTTGTGATCTCAATCAAAATTTCCTATCTTAAACAGTTGATTGATTTTGAGGCATTCTCTTTCTTGAGGCAAATTCTCTTTTTTCTCTTCATTTCTTTTCACCTCTTCCAAACTTCTATCTTCCATTCACTTTCATCCCACTTCTTTTCTTCTAATTCAACCTTGGGGCATAATCTTTCTTGATGATCTACCTTGGTTCTATGATCCTTATATCTTTCATCATACATCAAGAACCTTATTTTTAGTTTAATTTGATCAAATTTACCAATTTACAATTTCTCCTCTATCTCATGTCGATTTTGATCATGAGATGACAGTACCTATCAAACTTCAATCCTTGATTCAACTTTATCAAACCTATCAATTAAAACTTGCATGAGATTCTTATCTGAGACTTGATAATTATCTATTTATAGGGGTGTTGGCCTTGTCTTTCTCAATCAGCTTATCTTTTTCTGATGTGTTCCTGTTCATCGATCACACATCTGGGTTGTTTTGTGATCCCAAATTGATCTCACACTTCAACTTCATAATTTGACTACATGTATTCCTATAAAGATCACACATTAGTCAAAGAGGGGAAAATGTATGCACCCTAAAATGGTCACCTAGACTTTAGGCCCCCATTCATCAATTTATCAATTTCCTAAATCAATGTTTTGCAATATTTTTAATTTAAATCAATTTCCTTGATCAAATCATAATTAATTCAATTATTTCAATATTTCCTAAGGTTTGATCATTTTATCCTAAGTTTTATTTAATTAAGAGAATATGCTCCCTTTTAATTAAATAATAAAATCACTTTATCCTAAGCCACATTTAATTAAAAGAACAAATCTCTTTTAAATAAATAAAAAAATCTTTTAATTAAATAATAGAAACCACTTTGCTAAAAATAATAAATAAATAATAAAATAAAAAGAAAAAGAAAAAGAAAAAGACTTTTTATCTACACATTGAATGGACACTTTCCAAGATGAGTGGAATCTCCTTTTGCCTCTTAATCTCTTCCACTCATCTTTTTGCCTCTTAACCATGTCCATTGATTTTGCCTCTTGAGAATCTTGAGCACTGTTGCCCCAATTTCCATTTACATGAAAATTTGGCCAAAATCCACTCCAAGGTCTCTGTTTTTCCCCTACCAAGCATCCCTGAAATTTTCATGAAATTGTGTTTTATATCCTGGCCTCTGCAAATTGTTTTATTCCCTGGTCTGCAGGTCAAATATTTGAAAATTTAGCCATTTGGGCATGAAACCCTTGAAAACCCTAAGCCCTATTATATTTCCTTGTTACTTTATCAGCAACTAAAAAACCAAAATGCCCATGTGCGCTTTAATTCCATTAGCCGATCGTAGGTTTTCTGAGTTTCTCTGGCGGTCACCTTTTTATTTAGTGACTTAGCGAACACAATGATTCTCATAATCGCTAAGTTTTTCCCAGTCACCACATAATATCTTATGGCCTGGCGAACATTATCTTTTCCTCAGTCACGTGATCGCATAATGCTTGGCAGTCTCAGCTTCCTAGAAATTAACATCGGTGCAAGATCTGTGGCTAGCGTTATGCCATTGGGTGAAGATGCAGTCTATTTAAGCATAGCAGTTTAACGACGATCATTGATCTTCATTCCAACACAACGATTCAATTGTTGAAGTGGGTCCACTGCCACATTGCTTGAGGTGTTCACTTTTCATTGGTTGAGGGCGATGATCTGTTTAACTTGTCAGAGCGGGCCCGGTCAACTGAGTCCCTTAAAGATCAACGGCTGATGTGTATTCTCATGGAGTGTGTCAGAGCCATGAGATTATGCGCTGAATGTTGATTTCATTCTGCTATCAGAGCTAGGTCAGGTGGGTCCTCATTTGCTGATATGCTCACATTTTATTGGTCCACATAGTGATGACTAAGATTTTTCAGTGGGGCCATGTCAGAGCGCCTGAAGGGATGTTAGAGGGATCAAGATCAAAGGTTGGTGCATGATCTCATGCATTGTGTCAGAGCTATGAGATCATGCACCGACCATTCAATTTGTCAAGTGTTTGGCCTCTGTCAGGTGGGTCCGATGTCAGGTCAGGGTGACATGCTCAACTTTCATTGGTCAAAGTAAATAGAAAACCTATGGGACCGTGTTGCTAGGTGTTGTTATGTGTTTGAATGTGATTGGTCATCAGGTGCTGATGAAGAGTTCGCAGTGGGTCCGCATGTCAGTGGGGTTCCAGTGCAAAAGGGATCAACGACTGGCACATGATCTAAAGAAATATTTTAGGGCTATGAGATCATGTGCCCACCGCTGGATTGGAATCAAGTGATTGTGGGTCCATTGTCAGAGAAGTTGCCGAAGTGTTTGCTAATGAAGCTATCAGAATGAATGAAATGTTGACATGAGGCAGATGGGCCGAGGTTTTGAAAAGTTTTAAGCGAACTAGCGAACGAAGGGGTTTTGCATGTTCTCAGAACTTAACTAAGGGTCAACGAGGGATTACGAGACTCAGCGACTATATTGTTCACATAGTCACTTGACCAAGCCAAAGTTAAGTTAAGTTCTTCATGACTTAGAGAAAGGTCTTCGGTCGCGTAGCCACTGAATGACTTAAAAGGAAAGAAGGTCAAGGTGGATACAAAATACTAATATGTTGACGTGTTCGACTCTCATTGGTCCAAAGCATGCTGAGGTGGACGTTGACTTGTCAGAAGGGTTTTAGATTGTTTTAAAGAGTGCATCTCATCTGTTCGACTGTCAGGAGATAAAAGACATCGATGGCCACGTTTGAAAATGACTGGCTAGCCGTTACTTTCAAATTTAAAATATCTCTGCAGAGGGTTTTTGCCAGTGATTGATCCAGCAGGCTACGAAGCAGTAGAGTAGCTAAAGAATCTATGTCTTCAGGACATTTGCAGTTGGGAAAATGATGATAAAGGTCTGGGTGGTCATCTTTGGTCATTTCTTATTCTCTGAGAGTACCAATCAGTGCATTCATGGCATGACTTTGTTGCAAGAAAGTTGGTGAAGGCAGGGTTGCTTGTCCGCAGGTTGATTTTAGTATAGGGATGCACACACAAGTAAAATATCTGATCAGTTGAAATATTTGCAGAGTTACATTTATGATCAAACTTGATAGGATTAGGGTTCGATTATTCTATTGAAAATCTATGTAACCCTAGTTAGGTTTTTTACTCTTGGCTGCGTGCAAGAGGAGGTATATATTTTATTTTTGGAGCTTTTGAGCTCAGAGTTGGACAATTGTTAAAAAGAAATTCACCTTTCTTGAGAGTTATTTGTGGCATTTTTCTACCCTTTGGCTTCTATAGTTGTAAATCTTTCATTAATGATTCAGGTATTGCAAAGGTATTTTGTGACATCTTTTCTATCCTTATGCTTCCCTATCTAAATTATCTCTTATTGAATCAAAGTATATGATGTTTTGAGTGATATCTTAGGGTTCCTGATCCCTCTCTCTTTCTACAATTTTCTATATTATTGTGGGTGATCTGATTTGAATGCTCTTTTGGGTATACCTCAACACACTAACTATCTCTCTCATTCTTATACCGAGTTGCAGAGGTGAATGTTTGTCTATAGGTTGTAGATTGTGTTTAAATTCTTAGGAATTCTATTGTTTGTGAAATTATTTCTTTCCCTGAATAGCCTCTTTCTATTGCAGACCCTTCTATGAAATATTTATGTAGGCCTATTTAGTGAGTTGTGATCTCCTAGACCTGAGTTGTTCATTATTCTCATCCTCTATACTGAGATCCAAACCCCTCATTTTGGTGTATCACCTAGTAGGTAGTTTTCTTTCAAGTTATTTCCCTTTCAAGCATTCCTTCTATCCCTTTCCCTCAAAAGATTTACTTTTCCTATCAAGAAGCAAATTAAGGTGATTATCCAAGAGGAACCAACCTAGAACCTAGAGGTCTCCTCTTAGTTAGCATAGGTCCCACAACCTGGAGATGATTCTGATGTTATACTAAGTTATCAAGACCAAGAGAGCTTGAAACAAGGGTGCAAACTTAGTGTATAACAATTTTGGCATGCCCAGTGGGAGCAAGAGGTCATAGTTTTTATAGTTCTTATTGGTTTTGATATGCATCCAGTAGGTTGTAGACCTTTGAGAGGTCATTGTTTTGCATATCTGGTGACTCTGAGTTCACATCTACTGGTTTCAAGGAGATTCAATACCTAAGATGGATTACCATCCTTCTATTCATGAGGACATCCCTTCATTTCATGGAGGTCAACTTTATTAGAATAGTGGCACTTCTGATTTCATGCAGGACTACCCAATTGTAGCAATGAAGCAACATACACCTCATGCCTGCCCCCCACCCACCAAACTTCCAGTATCATGGAAGCATCAATACACATACCAGTAACCTCAAGAGGAGATGGTTTCCTTGAAAGAGCATGCTCATTGTGCCGAGATCCAACAACAACAAGCTCTGGCTCAATAGGATCAAGGCTATAGAAGGTATCTGGTAGAGCAATACAAGAGAAATGAGGCTAAGCTCGCTGAAGGGTTGGAAGCACAAAAGAGACACTATGAAGAGGTGTTGGAAACACAAAAAAGGCATATGCAGACACAAGCAAAGGAGCAGTTCGATGCTAGATGAAAGTAGTGTGAGGAAATCATTGTAAGATAGCAAAAAAGTTAGGCAGCCCTTACAAGCAACCTGGCAACACTAAATAAAATTTACAAGGAAAATTTGATTAAGGTTAGTGCTGCTATGGCTGAAAAAGAGGAGGATTTCCAAAGAACATTAGCAGCTTAGAGGGATGCTTATGAAGAGTTGAAAATTCATAAGAATAACTGTGAACGGGTGATTCAAGACCTAAAAATTTTAATGGAAGCAATGTTTGATAGAGGCAATGAATTTCAGGTTGAGAAAGAAAAGGAGAAGAGAGCTTATGAGGAGTTTTATGAGAGAGAGCTGCAGGATCTCAAGAAAAATATAAGATTCTTGGCTTCTACAACTAAAACATATAAAAGAAGCTATCATATGCAGATTGAGAGATGTGAACAACTTGAGGGAGAAAAGGAGAGCATTGAACAAAAGATTGCTGATCTCAAGGAGGCTCTCTCTAAATAGGTTAGCACAAATGAGCTCTCAGCAAATCATGATAATTGTGTTGACAATGGTATACTTCTCCTATAAAAGAATCTAGAAGAAGAAGAGGAAGATCAATTTTGGGACAAGATGGAACATTTTTGTCTGCATCTTGATGACAAGCCCACACTTCCAGAGAACACCTACAAGTTGTAGGAGGAGATTATTTCTAGTCAGTATAAGGAGGAGATCAATTAGACTGAAGTAATCTCTCAAGAGCCTAAGTCTATCAAGGAGAGTTCCAGGTCCAACATCTCTCATGGCTGCCCTATCAGGCATTTGGCCAAGATGGAGGTTATCAAAGGAGTACAAACTATGCCAGCATACCAATATGATATTCCACTAGAGGCTGAAGCTGAGAATGAACCAAATCAGCTTGTTGTCCCTATGGACCAAGTAAGTAAGGTCCTATTGCTGCTTATTGATCCTCCTCAGAATGATGGTGCTTACAATTAGCCTGACCAAGTGAGTAAAATCCATATCAGTCAAATCCTTGTCAAGCAGGTGATTATGCATATCTCCTATATTTATCTTGTAATAGCTTTCCAAAAACATGTGAACTATTGTAAGCTGAGAAGGATGGGAAGTTATTTTTCACAAACAGTAAATGATTTTGTCTAACCAATATTATGTACTAGTTTTCCTAAGTTAGGTTAGTTTGTCCTACTTTCTTCTAGTTTTTTCTAGTTTAGTTTTCCTTGTTTTCCAAGAAGTGCCTGTGCACAAGTTTGTCCCTCTAGTTCCAGTTTTGTCCCTCTGTCAAGGTTTTGTGCTCAAATGATGACTCCATGCCCAATGGATATGTCAAGGCCACTGGTTTCAATGTCTAGCAGGCTGACATCCAATAGAAATCACCAAAATGTTACCCCAATTTCCATGTACATGCAAATTTGGCCAAAATCCACTCAAGGTCTCTATTTTTCCCCTACCAAGCATCCCTAAAAATTTCATGAAATTGTGTTTTATATCATGGCCTCTGCAAATTGTTTTATTCCCTGGTTTGAAGGTCAAATATTTTAAAATTTAGCTGTTTGGGCGTGAAACCCTTGAAAACCCTAAGCCCTGTTATATTTCCTTGTTACTTTATCAGCCACTAAAAAACCCAAATGCCCATGTGTGCTTTAATTCCATTGGCTAGTCATAGGTTTTCTGAGTTTCTCTGGCGGTCACCTTTTTATTTAGTGACTTAGCAAATACAGTGATTCTCATAATCACTAAGTTTTTCCAGGTCACCACATAATATCTTGTGACCTGGTGAATGTTATCTTTTCCTCAGTTGCATGATCGCATAATACTTCGCTGTCTCGGCTTCCTAGCAGTTAACATCTGTGCAAGATCTGTGGCTATCGTTATGTCATTAGGTGAAGATGCAGTCTATTTAAGCATAGTGGTTTAACGACAACCATTGATATTCATTCCAACACAGCGCTTCAATTGCTCAGGTGGGTCCACTACCACGTTGTTTGAGGTGTTAACTTTTCATTGGCCAAGGGCGATGATCTATTTAACTTTTTAGAGTGGTCCCAGTCGACTAAGTCCCTTTTAGATCAACAGCTAGTGCGTATTCTCATGGAGTGTGTCAGAGCCGTGAGATTATGCGTCGAATGTCAATTTCGTTCTGCTCTTAGAGATAGGTTAGGTGGGTCCTCATTTGCTGATATGCTCATATTTTATTGGTCCACATAGCGATGACTAAGATTTGTCAGTGGGGCTGTGTCAGAGCACCTGCAGGGATGTCAGAGGGATCAAGATCAACGGCTTGTGCATGATCTCATGCGTTGTGTTAGAGCTATGAGATCATGCACTGACTGTTCAATTTTCCAAGTGTTCAGCCTCTATCAGGTGGGTCCGATGCCAGGTTAGGGTGACATGCTTAACTTTCATTGGTCAAAGTAAAGAGAAAACTTGTGGGACTATGTTTCCAGGTGTGCTTATGTGTTTGAATGTGATTGGTCATCAGGTGCTGATGAGGAGTTCACAATGGGTCTGCATGTTAGTGGGGTCCCAGTGGAAAAGGGATCAATGGCTGGTGCATGATCTGAAGGAATATTTGAGGGCTATGAGATCATGCACCCACCGCTGGATTGGAATCAGGCGATTGTGGGTCCATTGTCAGAGAAGCTAACAAAGTGTTTCCTGATGAAGCTGTCAGAATGAATGAAATGTTGACAGGAGGTAGATGGCCCCAGGTTTTGAAAAGTTTTAAGTGAATTAGTGAATGAAGGGGTTTTGCGTGTTCTCAAAACTTAACTAAGGGTCAACGAGGGATTACGAGACTTAGCGACTGTAGTGTTCACATAGTCACTTGACCAAACCAGAGTTAAGTTAAGTTCTTCATGACTTAGAGAAAGGTCTTCGGTCACGTAGTCGCTGAATGACTTAAAAGGAAAGAAGGTCAAGGTGGGTCTAAAATACTAATATGCTGACGTGCTCGACTCTCATTGGTCCAAAGCATGCTGAGGTGGACTCTGACTTGTTAGAAGGGTTTTAGACTATTTCAAAGGGTGCATCACAGCCGTTTGACTATTGTGAGATAAAAGACATCAACGACCATGTTTTAAAATGACCGGCTAGCCGTTACTTTCAAATTTAAAATATCTCTACAGAGGGTTTTTGCTAGCGATTGATCCAGCAGGCTGTGAAGCGGTAGAGTAGCGAGATAATTTATGTCTTCAGGACATTTGAAGTTGGGAAAATGATGATAAAGGTCTAGGCGGCCGTCTTTGGTCATTTCTTATTCTCTAAGAGTACCAATTAGTGCATTCATGGCATGACTTTGTTACAAGAAAGTTGGTGAAGGCAGGGTTGCTTGTCCATAGGTTGATTTCAGTATAGGGATGGGCACGCAAGTAAAATATCTGATCGGTTGAAATATTTGTAGAGTTACATTTATGATCAAACTTGACAAGATTAGGGTTCGATTATTCTATTGCAAATCTATGTAACCCTAGTTAGGTTTTTTACTCTTGCCTGCGTGCAAGAGGAGATATATATTTTATTTTTGGAGCTTTTGAGCTCAGAGTTGGACAATTGTAAAAACTAAGTTCACCTTTCTTAAGAGTTATCTGTAGCATTTTCCTACCCTTTGGCTTCTACAGTTGTAAATCTTTCATTGATGATTCAAATATTGTAGAGGTATTTTGTGACATCTTTTCTGTCACTATGCTTCCCTGTCTAAACTATCTCTTATTGAATCAAAGTATATGATGTTTTGAGTGATATCTTAAGGTTCCTGATCCCTCTCTCTCTCTACAATTTTGAGTATTATTGTGGGTGATCTGATTTGAATGCTCTTGTGGGTATACCTCAACCCCTTGACTATCTATCTCATTCCTATACCAAGTTACAGAGGTGAATGTTTGTCTGCAGGTTGTAGATTGTGTCTAAATTCTTAGGAATTCTATTGTTTGTGAAATTATTTCTTTCCCTGAATAGCCTCTTTCTATTGTAGACCCTTCTATGAAATATTTATGCAGGCCTATTTAGTGAGTTGTGATCTCCTAGACCTGAGTTGTTCATTATTCTCATCCTCTATACTAAGATCCAAACCCTTCATTTCAATGTATCACCTCATAAGTAGTTTTCTTTCAAGTTATTTCCCTTTCAAGCATTCCTTCTATCCCTTTCCCTCAAAAGATTTACTTTTCCTGTCAAGAAGCAAATTAAGGTGATTATCCAAGAGGAACTAGCCTAGAACCTAGAGGACTCATCTCAGTTAGGATAGGTCCCACAACTTGGAGATGATTCCCATGTTATACTAAGTTATCAAGACCAAGAGAGCTTCAAACAAATGTGCAAACTTAGTGTATAACAAGCACATGGATCAACCAAGATTTAATCTCCACCATTGCTCATTTCTTTTTGCCTCTTAATCTTGACCATCTATTCATTTCTAAAACCCTTTAAAAGGAGCTCTCTCTTTCTCATTTATGCATGGAGATTTTAGAGATCAAGATTTTATGTTATTGTTATGCAAGTTTGGAGAGCGATTTAGGAGGAGAATTTGAGCACTTGAGCTTGGATATTGCAACTTCTCTTTTTCTTGTCTTCTTCTCTCGTGCCTCCATGGCAATCCATTTATATTAATATTGCACTTGCATATTAGATGAGATTCATATTTCCTTTCATATAGTAATCTTTCATAAGAATTTCCTTTCATAGATTAGTTTTGTTTTATGCATTGTTATCATTTAGAATAGCTTCATTTTCATTTGCATACATACTTGATGATCATGGAGATTAGCATTGTTTTTTTTCTCTTTAGTCTCTTATTTTATGGTGTACTTGCATGGGCACAAAGAAGGTCTAAACTAAGGGCCTCCATTATAAACCCTTGCACTCCATGAATAGAGAGCTATGAGTCACCATTTGAGACCTCATTCTTGAGAAATCTTAGATATAGTGACTCATACAAGTGTGTCAACATTTTAGGACATAGGTGCAACTACCACAATTATATAAACACTATCAGCTCTTCCAGATAAACTTAGGAAACTACAATTGGCAACTGGAGACTTCATAGCTCAACCTGTACTGCATATATGACTCTTCATCCATGAACATAATATCATACATATGTCGACAACATAAATATAAAGGCGCAAGGCTCTACTACAACCGTATTGCAAATCACATACAGAACTATTCGTAGGACCTATCAGGAACACTTACTGATATACACAAATATATTATTGTCTTTACTTTGAATCAACCTCTACATCTATGATATCATGCTGATAACATATCCATGCAACATATGTTGAAGGCTCTCTCCATCAAGCTTCCACACATGTTTCTTACCATATGTTATCATCAATGACACACATATAGATAGCAAAATGGCTTGCTAGCAAATCTCCAATAGTCTCCTCCTTGGCTGCTCCTATCGAGTTGGAGAGGAGTTTTGTTGGAGAGTTTTGGAATGATTATTGGGGCGTCTAATATAACAATCATAAATTTTTTTTGGTAGCCATTTTAAAACATACTTTTAATGTTTTTGGAGGCTCTCAAAACCATATGGTCCTCTTCTTTATTTTGGGCTTCTCTTTTTCCTAATGGATGTTATTTGTTATATATTTTACCATGTCACATGTAAGGTTATAGAAGCCTTTTTAAAACTAATTTATTAGGTTAAAGGACCTTGGAAAAACCCTTGGACAATGTTTGAGGTTAAAGGAGCCTTGAAAAATCCTACATTTTTAGTCGAGAGGCTTCATCATTCTATACTTGCAACTTATTCTTTTTATTCTTCCTTCCATGGTTGTTGATTTTTAGTTGTTTGTTATCTTTTTTTTTGTAGTAAAAATTTATCTTGTATAGTTGTCTATTATATGGGTTCTAAATCCCTCTTAAAATACTCCTATAAAGGGTTTTGTGTGCCCTTCAAAATTTATTTTACTCGAATAAAAAATATACATTATTGACACATTTGTTACATGCTAGAACTAAGATTTATCTTAATACAAGCATAAACACATACATGATATCTATAAACATTGTCTCTAGGAGAAGAAGAAAGAAATTGAGCATTTTAATATCTAATGCTGCATAAAATTAATATTTATATTTAAGGAAACTTTGTAGGAATTTATTAAAAAGGAGGACAAGATATGATTTAGGTAAGATAAAGTCACTACCTCTTAGAGAAACTTCTAGAAGAAATAATAATTTCCAAGGAATTAATAATTTAATAGTTCACTCGATCACTAGAATATTTATATATAAGCATGGAAGTGAACATAACAAAAGATGTGTTATTAATAGTGGTGACATTTGTTTTGTTCTCATTTTTGTATCATCAACTTGAAGGAGAAAAGACCAATTCTTAAATTTATGAAAATGTGTCATTTAGGTGAAAATGGTGAATTGCAACAAAATGATGAGAAAAATTAGGTGTAATATATATGTTAGTGGACAATCTCACTATTTTCAAATTAGCTAAACCCATAATATTCTTCCTATGGATCTCCTTACAATGAAAATTAAATTAGAAATGAAACAAGGACACACAAGCTTACTGATAACCATTTCCACGTGTAGGATGTACCCTAACATTTTTCACTAATTTTATTGTTTATCAATTACATAAGAGAATCTTCTGACACCTATGATTAAGTTAAATAAATATTACCTATACAAGAAATTGATGTACGAGATTTGTTATACCATATAACAAAATTTTTATTAAGTTTAACACACAATCATAAATTGTAAATTCTTCTATCAAATCCCTAAATATATCACATACTAGATGCTCAAAGATATATTTCACAAATAGAAAGCTTATTCGGGGGAAAAAGCTAGAGCTAAGATTTTTGTAGATTAACAATTTCCTTAATCTTAATTTACATAACCATATATTGTAAACCCTTCTATTAGAATAATTTAAATATATGAACAATGACATTCTTTATAACAATTATAAATTATGGGAAACAACCATGAGAGGTATCTTGAGATAAAATTTCATAAATTATTCATGTCATTGTCGAGTTATTAAATTAAATTTGCATGGGTACCATTAGCCCTTTTTTAATATGCGAGGATCCATAATTATGAGTATGTTAAATTGCATTAAATTAAATTAATAATTCATATACATTCATGTACATGTAGGGATTTTATATATTAAAACTATTGCAGACTATAGTGGGATATATTGCCCACACCAAATAGATGACTGAAATGATATAACAAAACATACAAAGTAGTGTCACACTTAAACCAGTTTTAATTCAAGGACCAAATTAGTCAATCAAGTCAAAGATGATTAAAAAATCCAACGATGGTTTAGAGACTCTAGAGGTAGTGCATAATGTGAGAAGTAACTTGTTGATTGAAATTTTATCTTCTAGGTCATTTTCAAGGACTACAATTACAAATTTGATATAGCAAAAGGCGGCATTATTGATAAGTGAGAAGTTGGTGAGAGGATATTAAGTGGTGATCAATGTTACAAGGAACTACAACCAAGAAATAATTTTAGGCTATACACTTGAATATGGAGAGTGCCTAAAAAGGTTTGTTGATGTGTTAGATCTTAACCATTAATTAGAACAAATGATATAGAACAAATGAAAAATAATATAAAGTATATATAATGTCAAAACCTTGAAATATATTTTTCATTTCAATCATTAATATTAATGATTCTTATCATGATACTCTATAAAATTTTAAAATAAAAAATAAGTTTAGGATATGAAGTTTTACAATAATAACGAATATTAATTAGAGTCAAGAGATAGGTAGCAATCTTAAAACTTATGGAGACTCATAAAAGTGTGAATATAATCATGTTATCATTAAAGCACGACAAGTGGGATAAAAAATGTGCCAAATTATTCAACAAAATTGTTCTACAAAAACTTGCTAAGGAAGTTTAGAATGACAAAGAGATTTAAAAAAGAAAACAACAGGTCATTAAATATGGAAATAGTCTATCATATTAGGTTGCTATGATGGTATCCGCATCTATATTTTTAATTCTTTAAAGTTAATAAAATTGAAACTATTCACCATTGTAAACCGAGTTCATTAGACAATGTGTACACTATACCATAAATCAGAATGTCAACTAACACTACAATACAAACAAGTGCCACGTAGTGGCCAAGTAATTGCCTTTAGTTTTATAAATAAATTTTATTTTAATTTTGATTTATATGTAAAGTGAGTTTTTAATTAAAATAATTTATAACTAAGTTTAATTTTAATTTTAATTTATATGTAAAGTAATTATTTAATTATAAAAAATTATAATATTACTATAATTATAGTTCTAATAATATTTTTTAATTTAATAAATAATTATAACATATCATTTATATTTAATTTAAATTGTAAATTAGTTCTACTTATAATTAATTTTAATATTAATTATTTAGTCGAAATAACTCTTTTTCAACAATATTATAATGCTATTCTATTAAATCTAAATTTATATAATATATATTAAAATAAATCTAAAAAATATTGAATATTTTATAATATAACAAAAATAGAAATATTATTTTAATATAAGGAAAAACTTATCAATCTCTTAATAGGTATTTATAAAGTTGTAAACCATAAACCGAATAAAATCAGATGATATATAAATTAGATTGTATTATTTGAATGCACGATTTTCATGTACAATAAATAACAAACGTGGTACATTTTAATTGGTTCACTCCAGTAATAAGAGCTCAAATGTATTAGCCAATCATATCATCAAAAAATAATTTTTACAAATTGTAAACTTAAAAAATTAACATTTAGACTATAGAGTATGTGTTATTTTTAACAAAATAAGAAAATACTAAATTATAATTGGTGCTAAGAATTAGTTTTAATCACTACTTAATAGAAGAAATGCAAAAAGTGATGCAATAGTACTTGCTAGCCTATCGGCAAGTACTAATAACAATTTCATTCCATACTCTTACGTAACTATGACGAAAATCAGTTGTCGTTATGTATTTGTAGACCATTTAACCAAAAGAACCATTCAAATGAATTCGTCACATACAATTGACTAATTAGTGGAATCCGTCAAACGAAACTCTGGAAACCATCGTTTGAAAATCAGTTGTCGATATGTATTTTTAGCGCATTTAACGAAAATAACCATTCAAATGAATTCGTTCGATACACAATTGACCAATTCGTGGAATCCGTCAAACGAAAATCTGGCTACCTTCGTTTGACATGGTATTCCAGTTTATACGCTTCTTCAGATAAACAAATATATTTCACCGCTAGTTCCAATAATTTTTCCCTATAAAATACTTGCCTTTGGCATGCTCAATCATGTCAAACTCTGCTTCCCATTTCTGATATCGTACAACAATCTCGGCCAATTGGAAATGAAAACTTCCACAGCAATGATCAAAGTTTCCCTAAGCTGCATTTTATGGCTTTCCATAATCTTGAGCAATAATGCATCAGACCCAGATCCTCTGCAGGATTTTTGCGTCGCTGATATTACTCAAACTAATGTGATGGTGAACGGTTTTGTGTGCAAAGACCCAAAGGATGTGAAGCCAATAGATTTCCTGTTTAGGGGACTTGCTACTCCACTGTCAACCAACAATAATTTTGGTTTCAATATCACAGCAGGTAATGTGCAAACATTCCCGGGACTAAACACACTGGGCATATCAATGAACCATGGAGTATTTGCCCCTGGTGGTTTGAATCCCCCTCATCTTCATCCTCGTGGTACTGAGATCATATATGTAATGGAGGGCACTATTTTGGTTGGTTTTATCAGCTCAAATAATGTGTTGTTCTCACAAAAGTTGGAGAAGGGAGATGTGTTTGTGGTACCAAGGGGATTAGTGCACTTTCAGCAGAACGTGGGGGCATCATATGCGACTACAATTACTGCTCTTAACAGCCAGAATCCTGGTGTTCAAGTGGTTGCATCTGCCGTATTTGGCGCCAATCCTCCCATTCCTCAAGATGTGTTGGCCAAGGCATTTAAAGTCAATGACCAACAGCTCAAGGAGTTGATCGCTGGACAAGCCTCCTCTGCACCTTCAGCACCACCTGTAGGGTATTGATCCGTCATTGTTGCTCTAAATTGGTAGACCATTCTGGAGGGATAAGATGCCGTCTTGTCTCTCTTAGAATGTTCTTACTCAATTTGATTTATTTCATTCTTGTCAGATGTTTTGATGCTGCACCTAATAAGAACCTTGTACTACTTTGAGGCCGAACTGAATAAATACTTCACTCTTTCTCCTCCAGGCTGAATTGAAATGAACTTAACACATTATTTCTTTTAAAAGATAATGATTTGTGCGTGTATGCAGTGTATACGCTTTACTTCGTTCCTATTCTCTCTATATAATTGTAGTTCTGTTTTTTATTTGAACTTTCTATAATATTTAAAGTTTTAGTTTATTCCTATTCATAAATCATTGTGCAAAAGAAGAGAAGTTTTTCTAAGGGATGGTCTAGCAAGATTCAATAAAATGTCTAGGTATATAGGTACTATTAACAATGATTACTTAGCGATTATTTATCAAATTGAAGGTATGTTGTATGATAATATGTTGTTTTATAACAGCTGTTTTAGAAAAACAAGGGCAATAATAACAAGGGCTGCAGGGCAGCGTAGTTCCTGCCAAGTGCGGGAAGGGCGGTTCTGGGCTAAAGGAAAGAGCTGCAGAGCGATTCTGGGCTGGACAATGTGCATGTTATTTTGCCACGGTGGCCAGATTGACCCCCAGTCATTTTCAACTGATAAAAACTTCACGTTTGTATGGTCTGTTGAGGTCTCCCGTTTAGAACAGGGAAGTGATGTGTTTGCTAAGATTCTGAATATACAAAAAAGTAATATCACTTGACTGATTTTGAATTGTAGCACAAGCCAGCGACACAAAAGGTTGCAAGGGAAACAATTAATTTGCTTAAAAGCTCCATTAGAGTAACACAAACACATACGGGGATTATGTTTAAAAATAAAGTAACCCTTAACGATGCCACCAGTCTTTGTAGTAACAGTCAATGCTTCCCTAATGTGTAATAGTCACCGGTTTCTTGAACCTGCTGATATAAGCATTAAACATTTAGTTCTCATGGTTTTAATATGTAGCAATACGTAGTACCCAGAATAAAACATTATCTGAAGATATTATAGTAACACAAAAGAAAAATTCATTGCAACATACAATTGGAATGGTTGGATCTCCTCCGGTAATTAGGGGAAAGTCATCGCATTAAACTGAGCATGATTGTCACTGATATTCTACTAGATAAAACCATTACTTTCAATGATAAAAGTGAGGTTTTTCTTAAATGTCTATGGAACAGGGCTTCTCAGAAGGTAACATGCCAAAGACTCTTATTATTTCTGAAAATTAACTTCCATAAATTTGAATATAATTGGAATTTTAATTGGCTTTCTTGTTAATGCAATTCAAAGTCAAACTTTGATGTGCTTAAAATCATGTAAATTTCAACTTGGGTTTGGAAAAAAATGTCCAAGTTCTAATTTTGCTATGCGTGAAAGTATTTAGTTGATTGATTGAGAAATTGATGTCGTATTCCATATTTCAAAGGAATTGACGCTACAACTGAACACCTGGCTTTTCTATTTATCCATATCTTACCCGACCCGATATCTTACCCATCAGCAATATCTTACCCGCCCCAATATATGAAATCATTTCCTTGAATGCTTTATGTGGTACGTGAAATCATTTCCTTTAATGCTCTATGTGGTACGCTTTGTGAAGGCAAACTGTAAAGTAGAAACCCTGAAGACAATATAGAACCTGCAAAGCAGATATGGCAGAGAGGAAGTAAGGGACACCATAATTTATTATAAGTTTATATAAAATTTTGGATGATAAATATCTTTTTGTTGATAAAATTTTGGATGATAAATATCTTTTGTCTATGTGTGAAAAAAACTATTCATCAAATGTGTATTCAATGTTGTCATAGACTACATGATTACAAAATACTAATTCTACACAGTCCTGTTATTGGATGCTCAAAGTTCTATCTATAAGAGTCATTGCTTTTAATTTTGTGTATTGGTGTGAACTTTACTCTATTAGGCTTTTACAAGATTTACAATGGGCCACTTGTGCTGGAAAAGTAAGATCCTAAATATGAGGGTGTCCTTATTTAGTTTTTAAATGACTCAGTAAATTGGCATGTCTTCTTTTGATTATAGATTCTACCTTGCACTACCTATTTTATGAGCTAGGTCTTTGATCTATGTCAGTAGACATTACAAGCTTTTAGTTTTCTATGAGATTTTGTTTATAGCCTCTTAGTTTTATGTCATGGAACCTTTTTGAATTCAAATATGTGCTTGTGTTGTATAGGAATAATATTAAAGAACATTTTACATTTTGGAGAAGAAAATTTCAAACAATAACTAGACACAATTGAAGAGATGTCTGATATGGATGCACAACATGAAGAAAGTATTATTGATTAAAATGAAAAAGAAGATAACGAGGGAGATGCTCTCATTTGCAAAGAGGAAACACTTGATTTAGTATACTCAAAAACTTTTTTCCAAGAAGCACTTTTTGAGAATCAAGAAAGTGAAGAACTAATTAGCAAATTTGACGAACAAGATTTAACAGAGGAAGTTGTGCCCATCATCCAAGAGAATTCCCAAGAAGAGACACTTGTTGATTCAATAGATAAATTGGATTTAGTTGAAGATTTATTTCTCAGTAGTTAGCAACACGAAAGGAAGATGAGTGATTCTGAGTTATAGAACCAAAGGTTTCCCATCACACTAAGTACAAACCAACACAAAAATGGATATGGACAATGCAAATGGATTGTTTGTTTGAATGCCTCAAATAAATCTGGTCACATGGAATGCCATGACTGTAGGATATCGACAAAAATGAATTTGTTGAAAATGAGTAAGCTATACTTGACATTGTTTATCAACATCCTTCTTGGATGGGCCAAAACAGGAGCTCTAGGACAGAGTATAGACATATCACAAACCAGAAATTAAAGGAGCCCTAAATTCAAAGAGGAAACCATATCAAAATCCCCAATTTTAACAAAACTAAGAAATTGGTTGAATTTCATAAGTATACAGTAGGATGAGATGAAACAATACAGGCTGCCAACATGGAATTCAACATTAGGGTACATCAAAAACCCTGTTGCATCAGAAGAATGCAGCCATGCCTGGTGGATGTGTACAACATGCCCTGGGTTTTTTTAATCTACAATCTCTGTATCCTCCTAAATCAAAGGGGAAAGGAGTTTCCAGAAAGGAGTTTTTAAACACATTTAACCTATGACCTGTGTAGCTTCCTGAATCACGGGTAAGTTGATTCAATATTTTACCAAAACCACTTTAGTGTGAAAGGGAAACACAATATATGGCCTGTTGATAGTATAGACAAGGGGGAATTAAACTGGCAATGAGAACCTAAGACAAGTGCACTACCCACAACCATCCACCTCAGAGTAGCATGCAGAAAAACCATAAACGCCAACTGGCAAGCAACCCCATACACCCCCTGTGATAACGGTAACCCCAACACATTTGGTAGTCGCCCTCCTCATGCCAAAACACAATAGCTGTGAAGATCCTCTACAAGAATGATAATTCCAATACCGTCACTTTGATTTTCACTTCTTCTCTTGTGTTGAAACTTGTGAGAGCCTCTGATCTAGCTAGTAGAAATTTTCCAGCATACATATTTGGCAGTCTTCTAGTAACAGTCGATCATCTTCTCCTTCAAAAAAAGGGTGAGAAATTGAAATGATACATTGCAAAAGGGTAATGAAATAATTTGATTGGTCATGGAGAAAATGATTAATCACTCATTATGTTTTATCCCTCTGCAAGAGCTCACTGCCACGGTAGGAACTAACAACTACAAGTGCTTCTCATGATGGCTGAATAATATAAAGCAATCTAGAACAACATAGTGATTTCAACATATTGGGATGTAAAAGCTATGGTCACAGTCTTTTCTTAGAATTGGAGAATGATTTTCTCTTTTTCTAGGGATACATTTATATAAAGAAAAATCTGAAATCACAGATCTTTTCCTGCCAATTTATGGTGGACACTCTGTTATGTCAATCCATTGATATATGTCTGTCTTATATTTGAAACAATATTTTTCAATGATGTAAATAACTCTAGGATGATTATAAAGATATGATTATCTTTCAATGCACTAAATCTATATGGTTTTGGTCTTCGAGATAAGAAAGCTAACATTTTCTTATATTTCTAAAAGGAATGTATTTAGCAATTTTAAATATCATGACATAACAAAAAATTATATAAAGTTGTGTTTAATTATTACTCTTTGTCATTAAGGCAGAAGACTAATGTTTTTGGGTTTCTTTTTCTCTTAGTTTGTGTATTGGACACTATGCGCAACATTTTATATCTGTTTGTTATGAATTAATGCATTAAACAAAGATTTTTGAGTTTTATTTCTATTTAACCATCAATTGTCCTGTATTCCTTATTAGTTTTATCATTTTTTGGTTTAAAAAGGGAAAAATATGATATCATCATGTGTTCTATGGAGGGTTTTTGGTGGCATATAAAAGGGTAGGGAAGATGGCAGATGCCCTTTCTTGTGTTATGTGCAGGCAACGCTTCTAGGGGCCATGCATCTAAGACTATGATCAATGTTTTTATTATATTATCATGATCGACATTCATTTTCGCCTACACATTTCAAAGTAGTCGGTCATGCTTCTTAGTGTTCTAGTTTTCATGTTATAATTTTGTAAAACCCTAAAGCTAAAAGTATAGCCTTTTCATGTATAGCACATATAAGGGTTAGGGTTATTCCAGTTTGTTGGGGCTTGTTGCTTTAAGGAACTATGTTAAAAAATCATCAAATCATTAATTTATTTATTTTCTTTAGATCTCAATTATCTATTGGAGAATTTAGTGATTTACATTATCTCCTTAGTTTTTAAAATACTGGCCAAGCTTTTTATCCCCTTACACTCTATTAAGGGATGGACATATAGTATTATGTTCTCAAATGAATGCACATATAACAAGTCTATTATTTTTGGGGATCTCATTTCTAATTGAAAGAGATTAGTAGAGTTTTTTAGGAATAACATTGTTCAATGTTTTCTATTAAGCTCTAAATTATGGGCAATATTGTCATTATTGTTTCTTTAATCATTTTATATTGTATGCTTTAATATACAAAGCAATTGAAGAGGTTGTTTCATCCTTCTTTTGGGGAACAACTAATTAGATTTTTGTAATGGACAAGCTGCAAAGAATTAAACCAAACCCGTGTCATTACATTTGTTTATACCAATTAAATTTGGAAAACAAAGAGATCTATTATCAAGGTTATATGTTATTTACTAGAGTGTGATTTTAATGTCTAAATGTCTAATCAAGAGTTGTTGATAAATTTCAAACATAGGTTCAAAGACTGAATATCATAAATTTTAAAATAATTTTGCTTCATTCAGTTTTTATTAGTTGAGATATATTGAGAGAAATAGCTAAATATTATCTCTAACACGAGTGATTAATAAAAAAATCTAGTATGTATTAAGTTTGAATATGGGTTCCCTAACTAAACATTTATTTCTATAATTTTTGAGTAGATGGGGTTGTAGTTGGATTTAAATTAGAAAATGTAGGGGTTGATGATATTTCTAATGATACTACCATTTTAGTTGTTCTCCCCAACCAAGAGTGAAGAAAGATTTGTAATTAGAAAAATATTGTTAATAAGGATAGCAAGTTCATAATTATCTTGCGAGGATCTTCATTTGTCTTCCAATGCATTAAAATATTTGAATTGAAAGAAATATATTATCACTCTTGTTTTCTAGAGTGAGGTATATTGTTTACAAAGTTCTACATTCCTTATAGAGGATTCCCATTCTTTGGGAGATAAAAACCCCTAAGATTCATTGACTTTTCTATCCTAACTATTTCCTTTCTTAGTATTGTGTCTACATATAACTCAATAATTTTAAGGGCTTTCCTCTTTGACAACCTAGATATAAGGTTAATTGTTATCTACCACTTTATCAATGAACTCATTTTTAGGTGAGTTTAAAGATTTATTGTATTAATGATGATAGAGTTTCTACTTGTTTATTTCTTCTATCAGATACTTCAGGATGAAGATAACCAAAGACATGTTCAAATGAATGAATTTTAATTTTGTGGGTCCCTTACTATAGTTTTTGACCTTATTCTATTGTTTATGAAGGGGAGTGATTGTTTTCCAAATGTTTTTTATAGTTGGTAAAAATAGGTTTTAGGGGGACCCGAAACCCCTTACAATCCTTTCAAAAAAGGAATAGACACTAAGCCCACTAAATTGAAAAAGGACTGGAAACTAGCCCACAAAATGCAACACCAGCACAAAAACCAAAAAAACCTAAAACAAGCAAACCCAACAACAAAAAATCTAAAAAACCATCACAGTGACAAGAAAGCAACAAGACCTAGGGAAACTCTAGGAGAGTTCCCTTAGCCTCTTTCTTAGCCTCAAACACTTTCTTGATGGCCACTTTATAATCTGAAAGCTCTAAGATCCTGTCATGGATCTTCTTCTTTTTAGCAGACTGTGTACACTTACTAGGACCATCATCATCTTTGTCATCTTTCATCTTCATAGTTGGAGACCCATCATCCAGCTCAGACTTAATGATATTGAATCACTTCATAGGAGAACCCATAAAAAGGTAGTTATCCATCATATGCTTCTTAAGAGTGTTCTCTAGATTGTCCATTCTATCATGCATTTCCTTCATGTTGTTCTCCTCATCATTGTTCTTTCAGACGTCCTTCCCCATAGACCCAGTATCCTAATTCCCCTGAAGAAGATCAACTCTGGCAGAGAGGGAACAAAAGCTAATATTGAGGATTTTAATTTCTTGGAAGATGCATTTGATGACCTACAGAATGAATACATCAACATCTCCTTCACTATTTGGAGGACACCAAAAGGGGTATCTATCTTGTCATCCATATCCTCTTTAAGGAATTGAACATTCGTTTCCTGCATGTCAACCATTTTCATGAAGGGAATGTTCCTAGAGATGAAAGGGTTATTACCCTTCATATCAAACACCAAAAAGAGAGTCTCCTCATACTCCTTCCTATCCGACTGAACCTCCATTACCACTTCAAGCTTCGGGGAAATAGGAACATCATGTTCCTTAGAACTAGCATAATTAACCAGGATGGGGACCTTCTGGCCACCCACATCCTCATCTTCATCCTTGGCTTTAGGGTCGTGAGCTTTATCTTTGGTTGTAGAAACGTACTCTTCCTTAACCTCTTACACACTAGAGTCACTGACCGGGACTATTTTCTTTCCTCAACTGACTGGGTGTGGGGACAACTAGCAGTCACTGCATAACCATCAACACTCTCACCTTCAGAATCTGTAACCATGCCATACTTTTTATCCATTTTAGAATTTTTACTCACTGACAACACCTCTTTACTGTCACCCTCCCTAATCCATTTCCTAAAAGCCTTGGTAGAACCAGATCTCCTAGGCGAGGGGATAATAGGGCTACTAGCAGTAATTTTCTTAATATCATCAACAATTAAAAGGATAAGACCCTCACATAGAATGGGCTTGCTCTCTTTTTTCCTATGATCAATTATGCTATGGCTAAGGGACTGTAGCAGATAAAATGAGAGATAAACCCTAACCTTATGATGTAAATGACAAAGAAACACAAAATGGTAGGAGTGAGCTTGCTTATACCTACCATCCAGGGTAATATACTTGATAACTGTAGTCATAAGCATCACCCAGATCTCCTTGAAAGAGTCCACATCATAATAGCCACCAAGGACCTTCACCAAGCACTCGGCCTCCACCTTGTCTTTAAGGAAATGTTGAATGGCCTATTGGGAAATATTCTTATCTCTATAGAATTTCATACCCTTGATATTCAACCCAGAAAACTCTGCAATAATATCCTCAGTGATTTTCACCGTCATTCCCCTGATGGTCACAGTGTCATCTTTCCATCTTTCAACAAAAGCTGCTGTGACAACTTCTTTGAACCTATGAAGGCATTCCATATACATGGTGAGCCCTCCCTTCCTAAGCTTGTCCCAAACCTCATTCTTATTCTTCCATTTTTTGCAGTCCTTTGGTTCCCTATAGTTTTTCCCTACACTTATGGTGCTTTCAGAAAGACTCTCAATAGAAATGGTAGGATAAATACAAAGATAGAACACAATAGCAGATTTTAAATTGAACACCACTATAATAGACGTGTGTCTACATTCAACCACCTCGGGATATTTGAGAATTTTTGTATCCCTAATAATTGCTTTAAATAAATTGTGACTTTTCATCACAGCTTTCCAAGATATTCTAAATCTGCACTTTTACTATGAGTCATAGATCAAAAGCCAACTTGGCATTCAAATCAATGGTCAGATCATTCCCTCCATGATAAGTCATGATGTACTTAGCCCTGAGGGTGATGTTGTCCAATGCATCTGTCATAATATTAGCCTCCATGAAGTTATAAGTAATAATTACCTAATTAAAGGAATTAATGATTAACTGAGCCTCCTCTATAATTGCCTTAATAGTCCATGAAGTCTTAGTCACCCTTTTGAGATAGTTTAAAATATTCAAAGAGTCTCCTTCAATCCACACATTCAAAGAAATATCCTCTTTTATAATTTTTAAAGTTTGAAGAAGAGCCATAGCCTCTATAAGGTGATTGGTTTGGACTACTATAGGGAATGCCATGACAGCAAGACAATAATCCATGTCATCCCAAATAATCTCGCCATAACCAACAGATAATTTTCCAAATGTTGATGATAATTTTAATTGCAAATTTTCATTTTACAAGTGTGGATTAAATATCTTCCATGATCTTTCATTTACTAGTAGAGTAAATAATTACTCAACTAGATAACTTTTTGATTCAGCTATGCAAATTATTGATCTCTTTCTAATATTGATATGCCAAAGCCACTTCAAAGGGATTTTATCAAACATTTGCCCATAAGTAGGTTACTAAACTTTACAACATTGAGGATGCAATAGAAAAGGACTTCATGATTCTTTTAGACTATGTGAATCAAAATTACCTCATGATTAGTTATTATTCACCTCATAATTAAACTCAACATTCAAATTCTAATTATGAATAGATAATTCTAACATAATTTCCAATAGATGTGATGTTCTAACCAGCCTTAAACTAAATATCCATAGATTAAGAGTATAATCTCTATGAAAGAACAAATAATTTATGTACAATGATGTACCATGAATATTTGTGCAAGAGAATGGGTAAGAGAAACATTTGCCAACATGTTTGACCAACATTTTTATGTTACAAAACTCTTAGATTGTATTTTTATAGTGAATTTGACTTATGCTTCTCATTATTGGATGTCTCAGCACAAAAAACATCTTGGTCATAATTTGGTAGGCTCTTTTCCATTAAACTTAATCCATTACTGATAATCTAATTTGTATTTCCCTAGTAGAAAGATAAAAGGCCCTTCTTATGATATGTCATTTGATGCATTCCACTATAATAGAAATTGATGCAGGAGCATTCTCGGATTACAAGCAATCCTATATCACACAAAAGTTTTTTTTTTTTGAAGGGTAATTGGTAGGTTTTGATCTTGGTTGGTGAAGTGTTACTCATTCATTGAGTATTGTTTCTCAGTTACAATGTTACCTGAGACGCTCAGTGAAGAGGTGTTTCTCAGTTGTAGTGTTTATTGGGGAGCTCACTTTTTTAAGGGAATTTTGTAACTAAAGGCGTTCAGTTATTCTTGGTGCTCGGTGGAATTATTTCTCAGTGATGCGAGTGGTGCTCAGTCGACGTGCTTGCTCAATAATGCCTAGCTAGCTCAGTTGTTTTGTTGATACTCGGTAGTTTTGGTTTACCGACTAGAATTATTGGTAGATATTATGGCCAACTTCATGTATTTAATGTTGGTAGCTGATGTTACATTCTCCTAGGTAGATCTAGAGACCGATATGAAGAATTAATTATTTGTAAGGCTATTTGTGAGCTGACTTGTATTGCATTTAATATTTGGTTTTAGTAGAATCCTATTGTGTTTTAGGATTTAATTTTTTCTTCCATCTGACTTGTGGCTGAAGAAGTAGTATTTCAGATGATGTTGGCTAGAATTGTAGACACATTCAGAGGGGGATTAAAGGCTTGATCTGTAGGAGGATTGTGAGATCAGATCTGAGGGTCTAAACTATTCGATCTGAGTTGTATGTTTGTGTAGAAGGTGAGCAGCCTGATGCTTGTAGAAGATTTGTTCTAGGTCTTGGTTTATCTCTTTGTATTTGGTCGTAATAAAAAAGGCCTTATAGCCCCACATATTGCAATAAATTGAATCTTGTTTTTCTATCTTTGTGTTTTGTAAGATTTATGTTGTGTTGTTCATTGCATCAGGGTTTGGATTATCTATATCTAGATCCTCCATCTACCTTGATTGTGTCAAGTGGTATCAGAGCTTGAAGATTCTAAGTGTTTGGACATATCACCAAAGGTGAGGTAGTTTGCACTAGGACCTTTGGTTTAAGATGCCTCTGAGGAGAGCTCGTCAGATCTCAGAGGAAGAACCTATTGGGGAATTCAATCTTGATGATTTTAGGGCTTTGTAGAAACAAGTGCAAGACTTAGAAGGGGAATTGAGAAGGAAGAGTATAGTAAAATATGATAGTGATGATGACTCTAAGGAGGAATATCATTTTGAAGAAGCCATAGAAGAAGTCAGGGATCTGGAAGAGACTAGAATCTTGAAAGCTATGTCTAAAAATGGGAAAAGACCTAAGACCAAAGTTTCTACATTTGTTGGGAGCCTTCGGCCAGAAGAATTGATTGATTGGATTAATGAGATGGATGAATACTTTGAGCATGAATAAGTAGAAGATTTTGATAGAGTTTAATTTTCAAAGACTAAGTTAAAGGGTCATGAAAATATCTGATGGAGAGAAGTTCAATTGGAAAGAAGTAGGAGAGGAAAATAAAAGTTCACTAGATAGAACCAAATGGTTGACAAGTTGAAAAAGAAGTTCATAACGGTGGATTATGAGTTAGAGATGTTTAAGAAGATGCAAGCCTTGAAGTAGACAAACAAATTGGTGTAGGAGTATACCGAGGAGTTTTACCGAATCTTGATTAGAATTGGTCATTTAGAAGCTGATAAAGACAAGGTTGCTAGGTATTTTTATGGCTTGACACCTAGTATTTATGAAGAGTTACTTACTATTTAGATGATAACTATAGGAGATGCTTATTATATGGCATTGAAGATTGAGGAAAAGATGAACAAGAGGTTTGAAAGAAGATAGAATAATAAGAACCAAGGTGGTAGCACTGGTGACATAATGGATAGAGGTAATGGGGTTGAGAATCCTAAGCAGTTCGATGAGGGATTTGGTAGTGGTTAATATACTGACATAGGATAGAGAGGAATATGGAGAAATGAGTTCACAGGTACTTATTTTTAGTGTGGTGAGAAGGGTCATAGAAGTTTTCAATGTCCTAAGAAAAGAGTTGCACTAGTTATTGAGGAAGACATAGAGAATGCTAAAGAAAAAGGTGAGTTTCTTATCACTAGGAGGTTAGCTGCATGTGTTAATGAACCTGTACAAAGGAGAAATATGTTTAGAACTAGATGTAAGTGCAAGGATAAGGTATGTAATGTTTTGGTTGATGGTGGCAGTTCTAAGAACTTTGTTCTAGAAGAGATGGTTATTAAGTTGAATTTGGAAAGAAGGAAACACCCTAACCCTTATCAGATTAGTTGGATACAAGATGTTTCTTGGGTTAGGATTGAAGAGAAATGCTTAGTTGATTTTCATATTGGATCTTATCATGATGAGATACTATGTGACATATTTCCTATGGATGTTTTTCATTTGTTGCTCAGGAGACCTTGGTAGTTTGATAAACATGTTATGTTTTATGATCATGCAAACACATATGTGGTAAGCTATGGTGGATTTAGGAATAAGTTATTACCTTGCAAGAGAAAAGGACTAAGGGATGTAGAGTTGTCAAGTTTTTTCCATGTGATCATGACAAACTTCAGGAGAAAAGGGTTGATGAACCTATTCCTTTGGATAAAGTGGAGTCTAGTTTGAAAGGGAAAGAGACTGATATATCTAAGGAATTTGTTGAGATTAAGAGGTAGATGGTCTTTCTAACAAATATAGTACATTAAATAATGACATTAGTGACACAAGGAGATTCAGATGATACCAAGTTGATTACTGAGTCTGGAGAAGATGTGGTTTACCAAAAAAATGATGTGATCAAGAGTGGAAGAGCTGGTCAGAGTCAATTGATGTTAGTTTAAAAGATGAAAGATGAGAAAAGTGGGAAGTAGAAAAACTTGTAGAATAGGACGATGGATAAAGTAAAGAAAACATGGAATGAAGGACAAGAGGAGATATGGGTTAAGAACAGATATGGCATACCTATTATGATTCCCTTAAGATGTTCTTGATTTCCTTATGAGAAAATTTTCTTTACCTAGGGTGTCTGATCCAAGAGCATCTTCAGATTCTTGGTGATCTTGTATCACACAAAAATATATTTTTTTAAAGGGTACTTGGTAGGTTTTGGTCTTGGTTGGTGAAGTGTTACTCGGTTACAATGTTACTTGAGAAGCTCGGTGAAGAGGTGTTTCTCGGTTGCATTGTTTACTAGAGATCTTAGTTTCTAAAGGGAACTTGATAATTGAAGGCATTTAGTTATTCTTGGTGCTCAGTGGAACTATTTCTCAACCATGTTGGTTGTGCCTAGTCGACGTGCTTTCTCGGTAATGCCTAGCTAGCTTAGTTTTTTTGCTGATACTCGGTAGTTCTAGTTTACCGACTGGAGTTCTTGGCATATCTTATGGCTGACTTGATGTATTTAATGTTGGTAGTTGATGTTACATTCTCCTAGGTAGATCTAGAGGCCGACATCAAGAATTAATTATTTGTAAGACTATTTGTGAGATGAATTTTATTACATTTAATATTTGGTTCTAGTAGAAGTCGACTAGGTTTTAGTAGTTAATTGTTTCTTCCAACCAAATTGTGGCTGAAGAAGTAGTATTTAAGGGGATATGGGGTAGAGTTGTAGACAAAATTTTGAGGGGGATTGAAGGCATGATCTGTAGGAGGATTGTGAGATTAGATCTGAAGACCTCTGATGTGTTGGATCTGAGTTGTATGTTTGTGTAGAAGGTGAATAGCTAGATGCTTGGAGAAGATATTTTCTAGATCTTGGTTTATCTCTTTGTATTTGGTCATAACTGGGAAGGCCTTACAGCCTGACATGTTGCAATAAGTTGAATCTTGTTTTTCTATATGTGTGTTGTGTAAGATTTCCACCATGTTTTTCATTGAATTAGGGTTTGTATTATCCATATTTGGATCCTCCATATACCTTGATTGTGTTAGAAAGAAAAGATGCTTCAAATATATGACTCCTGGATATCTAGATGTTGTCTAATCGTATCCCAAAGTTGAACAAGAAAATGTCCTAAGTACAAAAGTTACTTCTTGAGGGTCCAAAATTCTCTTTTAGGTTTGTATATTTACACATCATTTTTTTGATAAATATCACAACCTATAACTCTAATCACTGAAAAATGGACAAAGACAATTGAGTACTAAATCAAGGAAAATCTAGAACGAAAATGAATCAATTGGATCACAATGCATAATTAGCCAATCAAAATTAAAATCAAGCTTTAATTCAAGATAAATCAAAATTGAGAGCATTTTAATCAGAAGCAATCAAATCAAAGTACAATTAATTGTATAGTTTGGGATTAAATCAAATTCAACCCATTCAAGAGGTACATAGCTAAATAAATCAATTTAAATCAATTAATAAATCCTAATTTCCCTCAACAACTACAAAGGGAAGAAATTCAATCAACCAATAGGATTTGAGGAAAGGCATTCACATGGATCAAGCCAAGTTCAATCTCAATCACTCAAAGTGAAAGAGAAACTTGTCCATTGATCTTGTCTACTTGTCCCAAGCTTTGAGGACACAAAATTTGCATTGTCTTCAAAGGTTGGAACCAAAGACTCAACCAAGGCCTAATCATGATTAACTACACTACACCCCCTACTATTGGGAAAATCTATAAAAGGAAGACCAAAATCCTCATAATTCATAACCACACATCTAAGAATTGTATAGAACCTTTTGCATTTTATAGCTAGAAAGGCATTTTAAGAGCTTAATTAGCATTTACTTTGATCTAATTATTAGATTTAGCTTGTTTATCTTATCATCTCTCATTCTAGGACTGTCATTAATGTTAGCTTGCTAGGAGATTCTATTAACACTCTTAGATAGAGAGCCATAGGATACTCAATTGATCATTAATTTGCTAAATAGTTGCTATAATTATGGTTTATTTAGTTTCTATTTCATTTATTGTCAATACTACTTCTATGAAGATACTATTTGTAGTATACAAAATGGTGCCCACCATGGGGCCAAATGCTTCACTTTACTAAACACTCAGAATTATATCATTTTTATCAAATTTTGATGTGTTTAACTCTCAGGTTTTTTAGGAAACAACACTTTTGACAGGTTAAAAAACACTTTTACATGATCAAACGGTGCTTTCAACCACTATTCCAACACTTCTACGATAAAGTTGTGCACCTCTACACCGATCCATGATGCTTTTGATATTTCTATTTTCTATCTATCATTCTTACAACACCTTTGCATGGATCGACAATGCATGTTCCCTGACTACTGAGCACTTTTACTAATTTAAAGAGCACTTTTACCTCATTTCTACCACATTTGATAAATTCTGTAGTGCTTTTATTAGTTAAATGTGCACTTTTAAGTTTTTTGACAGAGTTTAGACAATGCTTTTACGCAATAAAATACCACTTTTAAACATTATGACAATGCTTTTGCATAAATAGTAAATTTTCATTATCTGACTATGGTAAAATGATTTTCATAACTCTGTAGCATGTCTAATCACAGAAAAGAAAAAAATCCAGAGATCAGATTCAGTAAAGAAGGAAAAGCTTTAACAAGTAAGGCTTAAAATTTAGTTTGTCTTTGTTTCTTCAAATTTATCTTTGGTTTCTTCACTTTGGTTGGCTTTGTTGAGTAACTTGTTGGAGAAAAATAGCACATTGGAAGGAACTAAAGCCAAGGTAGGCATAAATTCATGGAAATAACTTAAAAATACCCCTAACTTTTGTTAGCTACAAGGAAAGGTAAGCCTTAAAAATTGGTGATTTGTGTGCTTAAATTGTGGCTTTCTCCTTTCAAAATCTAGTAATTTGGATAGCTTAATGGAATAAACCAAACACTTAATTTAAAAACCCATTATTTGTAGAAAAGAGTAGTAATACTCGATTCTCATTAGTTAGTGGGTTGGAAATTGAACCTTGTTAAGTATGTTTGTCCTACAGAGAATACCATGCTAGAACTTTAGTTGGGCTTGCCTCTCAAGATTTGCCTTAAAAGGGTTGGTGAGAGGGATAGCCCAAAGTGGGATACACTTTCTTTTTCTATGAGAATCCAACCCACTATAAAACAAAACACATACATCCTTAATGGGGTATGTGACAAAAGGATACTAAATTTTCAAACTTCCTCGAGTAGTCCTCACTGATTGCACAAAAATCTGACATACCAGTGGTGGGAAGCCTCCTAATATACTTGGAGGATGAAATTTTAGTGTCCAATTTCAATGGAATCCATACTAAATCCTTGATAAATTAGCAAGTCCACCTCATTAGAGCCATTTAAAAGCCAAATTTGACCTTAGGTAGATTGCTTGGAAGAATTTCTTGTGATAATTGATAAAATTATTGTGTTGTGCTTGAAGGTATTTGATTACAAAAAGAAAACATCCAGTAAGATCCAAAAATCAATTAGCAACAAAAATTCAAAAGAATATTCTATTCACGAGAATTCAAGAAATGGAAAAAGAAATGGAAACATTATCCAACCAATTCTCATTAAGAACATTGTTTCCTTACCTCTATGATGAAGAAAGACATCATGAATGCCATATCTTTGATAATTCAAAATTTGATCAAAAAGAATATCACGAAAACCGTATATTTGATGAAAAATATCCTAATGATAAACCAATATTTGATGAAGAACCTATTTAAAAATATCAAGAGAATATCATCTTTGATCAAGGAAATCAAAAGGAATTAGTCCAATCTCAACAATATTCATCATATGACAACTCTTTGAGAAACACAAATACATCCAAATATCCTTGGGATAGATCATTTACTCCTTTGGGAATTTCATACGAATCAAATTTGGAAAAACTCCTTGAAAATAATCTCATCACGTTGCCTCAAATCACTTTATGTGGTTTTATCTTTTTGACCAATTATTGTGCATATCATAGACATAATGAGCATGAAACTTCAAATTACATGGAGTTGAAACATAAAATCCAAAATCTTATAGATGATGACTTAATTTAAATTGAAAATCCTAATGACTCATCTAATGAAGATACTACTCTCAAGCAAGATCAAATTTATGAACACATGTCTAGTAGTGGTTCTCTTATAGCTTTCACCTATTCCACCATTCCTCCATTTCATATAGAAGCAAAGCTATCCAATATTCCTCTATGAAATAAAGATCAAAAAAGTTTTCATAATGACTATGTATACCCTCAAGGGCTACCTCTAAAAGATATCCAAGCTAATCTACATCTTGCTACAAACTTCTTTCATGCTTCAAAGGTTATAGACCCCAAGCCTTCATGTGCTACAATGCCTATCATTCTTATTTCAAATGAACCTTCATTAGCCATTGAAGAATTCCTCGCATAGATCCAAATTCCTACATTGTCCTTAGAAGTGGCTCCATGTCAAGAGACTAATCAAAAGTGCAAAGAAACAAGTCTTATTAAGGATCAAGATCAAGATAATATCCCTTCTTATCCTATAGTTGACCAAAGTCCCACATCTCAAGAACCGCATGATGAACCCTTCATACTCTTCCATTTGTTTCAAGAAGATACCCTTCCATCTCAAACATGCCATATGCCTTCACTTCTTATATCATACCCATCTCCTAAGCAATATCAAGTTATTCCTTCATTCTATGATGAACTTATCAAAAATCAAAAGAAAAGTATTTTTCCTAGGCTATCAAAAGATCCTTGTCAAGATAAAAGTACCCCAACTTCCACTTTTCATAAGCCTTCATATCTACCTCAAAATTTTCCCATTCTGCGTAATCCATTGCATAATAAAAAATACCCTCAAGCTTCACCTACGCCTATTAAAGTTGCTCCTATCAAAGCTACATATAAGCCTATTGGTACAAAGATAAATCTGAAAGACAAAAGCCTTGGCCATGCAACTCACAATAAAGATGTTGATATCCCTCCCACATCCCATTTACCTCTATTAGTACATAAGTATATTCCTTCTACATCCTCCAAATCCATCCTTGGTCCCTATATCAAAAAATTGAAACCTTTAGATCTTCCATCTATATTGGGTCCCTATATCCCTCCATCAACCTTTCCCACCATCCACATCCCACCATCCACTTACCCTATACCCTATCAAGATCAACAAAGACATACATACTTGAGAAATGAAGAACCCGTCCATGGCAATCATCCCTATAAAACCATCCATATGAACCAACCATATCAACCTTATTCATCCACCAATCCCAAGTCCTTTGGAAGAAATTTGAATGCGCAACATAAAAATCAAAAATTCAAGAATCCACTTATGTATGAAAATCACTTTCCAATCTAATCAACATGTGAGTGAAATAAAAGAAGAAATATTCAAGAGACCACAAAGGTCCATCACGCAAAAAGAAAAATCAAAGAAAATGTGGGTTCCTAAATCCCTAATTTTAGAAATGCATTCTAAAGCATCCAAAAGGAAAGAAAAATCAAAGTAAGTCTGGATTCCCAAGTCACTTTTGAAGGCCTTAGACACAAAAGAGAACTCAAAGTTGACATTTAAGCTTCCAAAGGCTTCCACTCCACATTCTCCCAAATGCATTCCATCTCATCCATCCATTTTGGGTCCTTGTGTCCCAAGATCCGTATCCTCTCTTACATCAAAATCCCAGGCTATCTCACCCATTTTTCCTCCATTATTCCACTACCCTTCAAGGTGTGTATCGATGTTGATCTTAATAATACTTCTTATCCTCCTATTCATTATTCTTCCATTCTCTTTTTCATGCCCATGCATGGAAAGACTTATTATCCTCTCATTCATTATCCTTCCATTTCCCTTATCCAATCCATTACATAAATCTTTAGCAACCCTCTACCTTATCCACCATATCACCTTTACATCACCCTATCAACATCTTTGAGCATACTTTTTAGCGGCCTTGGCCCACCATATCATACCTTTGCAAGGAGCATCCAAAGAGCATGAGGCTTGAGTCCATCCAAAAAGAGAAAAATTAAAAAAAAAAGAAAAGAAATCCATCCTATGGTGAAAACCACTTCTTGTGGCATCTTTGACAAGTACCATGATGAAAACTTGGCAAATAGGTGTCATGTGTAATTCCCCTCTCTTTCACTATACACTTGGGGGAAAGTTTCATCCATCATATCCTCCATCTTTCTACCATTGATCTCACTTGCATCCGTATTACATATTTCGCCTTTCATCTTGACAAGGTTGAACATATCCATGAGCACTAAGTATCTTGACATGAGTTATCCTATTCATTAGCCTATTCACTTGTTGCGTTCACGCTACCTTATCATGATCTTTCTTATCCTAAAGCCACCTTCATTATTTCTAAGAAGCCTTCCTATAATCCAAAATCATTCACTCATAGCCTTCACCACCCCTTTATCATGATTGTGTGATCCAATCCATATTGATCACTTGATCTTGATCCAATTGAAGAATAAAAGAAATGAAAAAAAAATGTTAGAAAAAGTCTATTGATATGTCCACTCCTTTGGACCATTTTCATGACACCAGGTCATTATTCCATATGCTATCCAACACCACATCATTCGCCTATATTGCGATATTATTTTTCGTAGCTTGGATAATCTTAAGGAGATGGTCCTATGGGTTGCATTCACTTGCTTCATCCATCGTGGCCTATTCATCCAGCATCCAACAATTTGCAAATCTATCTTTCATGTCCTATACCTTATTAGACATTGGGGGAAATTCAATGTGATCTCGCTTGAGAATTAGTGATCTCTAAAAAAAAAAAGTGAAAATGTTCCTCTAAAAATCCAAAAACATAAAAAACCTCTAAAAATCCAAAAACATAAAAAAATCTCTAAAAATCCAAAAACATAAAAAAATCTCTAAAATTCAAAAACATTAAAAATCTCTAAAATTCAAAAACATAAAAAATCTCTAAAAATCCAAAAACATCAAAACCCCCTAAAAATCCAAAAACATAAAAAATCTCTAAAAACTTCAAAACATCAAAAATCTGTAAAAATCCAAAAAAAATTTAAAAAATTGTAAAATCCTAAATAAAATCTCAAAAGATGCATTTCCCAACAAAGCACTATCTTTTCCAAATCAAACTGGGGGCACCATTCCAAATTCAATGAGCTTAGCAAAGAAGACATCAATTTGCTCAAATCATTGCATGAAAATTGAAAAATGGCTACACTTGAACTTCATGATCAATGTCACATTTCAAACATCCAAATATTTGATCTAAACAAAAAAATTTGACAAATGAAATCAAAATCTAAAAAGATTAATCAAATCAGATCAAAATCTAAAAAGGCTTAAACATAACTACGGATCAAAGTGGATGATATTTTTGAAATATGGATCTACAAAAAAAGAAAAAATGTTCAAAGTTATTACTTGATTGGTAAAATCATGTCTTTTTAGAAAATCAATGATGTTTGACTAGATGAGAAATCATGAAGACATGATATTTTCATGATTTCTTCTTGAGTGCTTGTCAGGTTGATTCATAGCAGTATGCAAGTTTGTCTAATGACATGATCATCAAAGAATCATTGAGGACATTTGTATATGAAAGGGATAAATTCTTTGTCTGTTTACTTGAAATTGTTAAAATCTGAGGAAAGAGGTATTCATATCATCACGGTTGAACTAGTGACAGTTGTACCAATTTCATGTTCTAAAAAGCTTGATGATGAAAATAAGCATCCAATTCTGAATAATGACAGTTAGTTGCATACATACTAGATTAAATGCATTTAAAGTATTTTCCTTTCTTAGCATAAAAAAAAAATTGCAAGAGGAAAATAGAAAGGGGGTGGAGTTATTATTATCAAAAGACCAAATCAAGGTACATCAAATGATAAATGATATCATCAATGGTACATCATCAAATTTTTTGAGATCTACATCATTAAAGGTCCATCCATATAATCAAAATCTTGATCAACATCATCACTGCTTGAAATATTCATCATCAAAAATCACGCTCAATCTGATTATCAAAGGTACATCAACATCATCAAGATACAAGTACATTCAAATGTTTGATCCATAAAATGATTCATTCTTCATCAAGGAAATCATCAATAATCAATCATGTTGATCAACTAGGGGTAACCTAATGCTGTTCATCACCTTCTCTTCCACCAATCTCTAATTTTGCATCGTGAGAATATTCAATCAACTCCATATCATCAAAACATCTAATCATGTCATATCAAATATCAATTAGTCAAATCATCCAAGTGATCATCTAATGTTAATCAAGTTATCCTATCATCCATTTTCTCATCTTGAGCGCATCAAATATCCTAACTCTATATCGTGAGGAAGGAAAATCATTGTTTTGTTTCTCTAGATCTTGAGAGCGAAATATCAACCCATCAACTTATCCTATCAGATTGACATCAACATCAACCAAGTGATTCTGAATAACATCAAATGATACCAAACCATCATCAACTTATTTGGAGCATCAACAACATCTTATCAATCAAATCTTTTCTCATTAAATTCTCTCATGATTGGGGCATTTTCACATTGATTTTATCAAGAAATAAATCAAAATTTCCCAATCTCAACCAAATCATCCAAAATCATTTTGATTGATTTCCCAAGGGGTAAAACCATTAGATAAATCAACATCAACAAGATCATCATGGAATCAAGAGACCGATCATCAAATCAAAGCGAAAGCTTTTATCAAGAAATTTTTTGTAATCAAATGAATGGGGCATCGAAATCAATCATCAAATCAGATATCATATCAGAATCCTTCATCAAATCAAACATCATATCAGGGATTAGTCATCAAAATGATCATCAGAACAACCATTAGAGTATCACATCAATTGAATTAACATCATCAGATTAGCATCAATCTCATATTAGGCATCAAGAATCGACCATCGAATAACATCAAATAAACATCAAAGACCGATCATCAATGAATCAGGACTTATCATCAAGCGAGATCAGAGTATTCTTTCAATCAACATGCTTCACTCGTCAACTGAAAGAGGGGCATTTTTAATCACTAAAAAATGGACAAAGACAATTGAGTACTAAATCAAGGAAAATCCAGAACAAAATTGAATTAATTGGATCACAATGCATAATTAGCCAATCAAAATTAAAATCAATGTTTAATTCAAGATAAATCAAAATTGAGAGCATTTTAATCAAATTCAATCAAATCAAAGTATAAATAAATCAATTAATTGTATATATTTGAATTAAATCAAATTCAACCCATTCAAGGGGTCAATGGCTAAATAAATCAATTTAAATCAATTAATAAATCCTAATTTCCCTCAACAACCACAAAGGGAGGAAATTCAATCAACCAATAGGATTTGAGGAAAGACATTCACATGGATCAAGCCAAATTCAATCTCAATCACTCAAAGTGAAAGAGAATCTTATCCATTGATCTTGTCTACTTGTCCCAAGCTTTGAGGACACAAACTTTGCATTGTCTTCAAAGGGTGGAACCAAAGACTCAACTAAGGCTTAATCATGATTAACTTCACTACACTCCCAACCATTGGGAAAATCTATAAAAGGAAGACCAAAATCCTCATAATTCATAACCACGCATCTAAGAATTGCATAGAACCTCTTAAATTTTATAGCTAGAAAGGCATTTTAAGATCTTAACTAGCATTTACTTTGATCTAATTGTTAGCTTTAGCTTTTTTATCTTATCATTTCTCATTCTAGGATGGTCATTAATGGTAGCTTGCTGAGAGCTTCTATTAACACTCTTAGATAGAGAGCCATAGGATGCTCAATTGATCATTAATTTTATAAATAGTTGCTATAATTATGGTTTATTTAGTTTCTATTTCATTTATTGTCCATACTAATTCTATGAAGATACTATTTCTAGTATACAATAACTTACACGATGTGTTTGATAATATTAATGTGTTAACGACCAATGTTTCTCTTTCTATGGAATTTTATTCTTAAGATTCAAAAATTGTATGCTACTTAATAATAATCACCAATTTTCTCCAATAAGTTTTTTTGTAAGTATAGCAAGTAGAATAATATTTTCTTGGCCCTAATATATTCTTCACTTCCTAAGAAAAGAACAAAACTTTTACACACCTTGCAACAATAATTTTTTTTCATTGATTGTGTTTTTACCTCATGGAGATATTTGAATTGGAAAATATTTCCCCAAGGTGATAGCTCTCTTATGGGTGGTTGCAAAGGAACTAAGTTTGATGTCTAAAATATTAATTAGCACAGGCTTGCATGATTCTTTACTTTTCACTTGTTTATTCAGAGGTCAACATAATTTTGACCATAAACTTGGAAATTTTGGATTTCTTTCTTGTTGAAATTAATCTTTCTTTTTATCTTTCCCTAGTTTTGTCAAAAAATTAATTGATGAGTGGTATGTCAAAATACAAAGTGATTCCTTGAGGGTTGATGCTATTCCCCTAATCACATGAAGTTTGTGGAAAGAAATAGCCTAATATTTAAAGAAAAATATTGGCCCCTCCATTGAATTCTATTTAAAAAATTGAAACAATAATCTCATAAGTTCCCAATGGTTAGTTGAAAGAAAAATCTAAGATGCAAAAGCATTATTTAAGATTTTAGAGCTCATAGAGTAAAAATATTAAATTTTAAAATAATTTTTCTTTATTTAGATATTTTTAGTTGATTAATCAAAATTATGGTATGTATCAAGTGTTTGAATATGGGTGCCCTAACTCATATTTTATGGCTATAAATTTTGAGCAGATGGGGCTGTAGTTAGAGTATAATTAGAAAATGTAGTTTTTGATGATATTTCCGATGATGCTACCATTTTAGTTATTCTTTCATTGTTACTTTCTATAATGTTGCATCTTCAGTCTAGGCTTGGGTGAGATGCACTATATAGTCACTTAGACTTATCACCTAGTACAAAATGCTTGCAAGCAATAGTTTCTTTTCTAGCTTCATGTTTTTATTATCACTAGTCATTACTCTTATGCTCCTTTTGATCTAGTAAGTGTCCAAGCTCAATCTGTAAACCTCACAAAGTAGGATACCTTGTACTTTTAGTTTTCCTTACAAAGAATATAGATATGTAGGACCAATTTCTGACACGGTATGAGATAAACAAGTTCAATTGTTTGAGAGTTGGAACCATAACTAGTCTTGTGTTTTGAGCATCCATATTTTTACATCGAATATTTCATAATAAATATGAACTATAACATATGGGACTATAAACTTATGTTGATTGTTTAGTGTATTATGAGTTTGATTGGGTTTCTACCTTCTGGCTAGAGTTATACTCGATATGTTATTAATTCGATTGGTGTTTCCACTTCTGAGTGGATTTTACCAATTAGTAGTTACAAAAATCAAATCATACGTAGAGAAGTACCTTTTAATGTGATTTTAATGATATCATGATATGAGTATCGAACATTTAGGTATCAACCATAGAGGGATAGTTTTCATTATTCTTAGGACTTGTCAATACGATACACCTGAGAAAAGTTTATGGTCATTTCTTCACTACACCGTGTGGTGCATATGAAGAAAATGTCCATATAAAATTTGGAGTGTACTTCACCATTTGGTACTACTCTTTAGAGTATCAATCATGTGGTCTAGATGTTTTAAATTGAAGCACTTTTTATTTTTTATTTTCACTTAAATAGTGCTACTTAATATAGAAAATTTGAAACAATTAGCAAAGTTAAACCCAGACATTCAACTTTGGCTTAGGCTCTTGTAAGTGATACTATGGAAAACTGCATATTTTATGTTGTTTTCTAAAGTTTGTTGCATTCCTAAGAGAAGATTATGACCGTATGAACAACCTGTAGGAAGGAATATAAATGATACATCGAGTTGGAAAGCTTGTAAAGAAGAATTGAAAATAGAAAAAGATGCATATGCTTAATTTCCCATTCTACATCTTATCTTTCATTTTATTTTTTTAACTATATGAAATTTACATGTTGATCTATATTTTAGCATTATAATTACTTTTCAATGGCTATAGGATGAATCAATGTGATATCAACTACATGCAAAACATAAATTCTAGTAGTAAAATATAGATAAGCTTGGCTACAGGGTTGGATACATTTTTCACCTAAGGACCATGGTGTACAATAACTCCTCTACTTTATGAGTTCTCACTTTAAAATAAGCAAGAAAATAGTAAGAAAAAACAACGACAATCACTACAACATAATCTTTGGAGAATGTATGTATTTAGGGGTTAAAATTTTATATATAATTTTTCCTACTCATCTTGCAAAATCCATTTTTATGCTTTGGTGACTACTTAATATCTATCACTGACGCAAGACTTTTAATTCTTTAAAGGATTTATATACTTGTGCAAATATTGAATTCAAAAATCTCTATACTTCTACAAATATTTTTGGCACTTCTTACTTGGTTCATGTCATATCTTGTACAAGAAAAAAATATAAATTTCAAGTAAATATATAGGTTTCCCAATATATTTCTAGACTATTCACTACTAAATATGGACCCAATTTCTTACGATTGTTTGTTGGCATTTAAAAAAAAATTGTCACTTTAGCAATAAATTATTGGTTTCCTTTTTGTTGGTAGATTTTTTTTGATATATCAATGATCAATTTGTTCATTGAATGTACGATGAAAATTGTTTGTGAGCAACATGGGGAGTTTCCTCTATATATCCTTACAAGAACACCATTATTTCATCTATTTTTTGACGAAAAGAACGTCATGTGTTCAACAAGGGATGCAAGCATCAAAGTTCCTTCCTATAGTGAAATAGATTTTGGTGTAGAATATGGTGAAATGAGAATGTGGTTAAGGTAGAGTGAACAAATTCGTCGCACCTAAGCTATGGAAGTCATATAGTCAGTCATATTGAATGGTGCATTTTGGTTTTAAGTTAAAAAAATTATGTAAAATTGAGCATCAACATTAAACCTGGTTTGTACAATATAGATACAATTTGGGTTGGGTTGGATAGGTGTTTGTCTAACTTATAGGTAGATTGAATGATATGCTACAAATATATTTAGTACTGAGTCATAAAACTAAATGTGGCAAGTGTAAATAAAACCTGTGAAAAACCAATGTTAGGTGTCGGAAAGAGTAATCCATTTCTCAGAAAACATAAATTAAAGATTAAATAAATCAAATGTAGGATTAAAAATCATTCTTATCTAAAAACTATTTCCAATGTGATAGTAAGCCAATGCAATCATTGTCAATGGAAATTGTAGGTTCAATCGATTCATGTTCATTATTGCTTCTATTTTGTTTTTGCCCTTGCAGAGTTATGTTCATTGACGTGTCTTATTTTTTTTGGTCCATGTCTATTTGTATTTGGATATTTTATGGATTAGTTAATTTTTCTTCATTTATGAATATTTCACTTTGCATGTTATGTTTATCTCTTATTATTTTTTTGAGCTCTTGAAAAGTTCTTTGTTTTTTCTTTCCTGCATATTGCATTTCAAAATGTACGAGGGGTTCAAAATATCCAGAAAGTGGATTAGCATCATGGAAAAGTAGTGAGTATGATTTTGTATCTAAAGATTTATTGAAGTGCAAGTACATTTTTCCTCTTGTTAATGAGTAGACACATATTTGTATTTTTAACCACTTGGATAACCAATGAACACAAAATATATCTCCCCAAAGTCTAATTTCATTGATAGTCTTTGTTGGTTTTGCAAACAATTGAAGTTATCTTTTAAGATATTTTTATCTTAGATTATGGGAGTACCTTGCTATGAGGAATCTATAGTTCAAGAATTAAAATATAATAACATGAATGAACATTAAGCTATAATATATTTTATTTCACCCTCATTGCAAATATAATCATAATTGTTTAGTTTGAATCTTGATCCACACACTATGGTAGAGGGGAATTATAGAATGAATATATTATATGTGCAAAAAACTCTAGAAATAAATAACAAAAGTAAAAAGAAATGATTAAAGACATATATTTAGAAAAAATAAATGAAGATACATATTTAAATACATAAACATAGATATAAAAATGCACATGTAAATTACTTTAATAAATAAATAACCAAACATGTATTTATATGTATAAACATGTGAAAAGAAATAATTAGAAGTAAAATTAAATTATATATAAATCCAGTCATGAAATAGTATGGAGAGAAATAAAAGAGTTGGGATTAGTCTATAAAAATATTGATAAGGTTGCAGTTGTGAAGGTGTGGAAAATTGTTATATAGGAAAAAGAGATAAAGGGTACATGGAATAAATAGAATATCTGAATTATTAGTATGCAAGAATATTGATTAGGGTTTAGTAGTGAAGGAATTTTGTACAAGAGGAATGAGAATATGAGTATATTGGAAAAAGAAAAAAAAGGGTATATGCATAAATTAGATCCAGATATTATTATATAAGAGCATGATAACGGTGTAGCTATGAAGGTATTTTGTGATAGAAATATTGCAAGAAGACCCAACATATTAGGTAAAGGATGTGTATATAATTCCAATATCAATCTGCATGAAAATCAATGGCTAATGAAACATCATTATAAAAATTGAAAGACAACAAATTATTAAGTGGGTTGTCTAATAAAGTGATCTAGGTGTTAGTGTAAGTCAAACAAAATTGAATATCTGCAAGGATTTCATTTCATTTGTGATTTACTGCAATCCAATAACAGGTTAAGGGAAATCCATGCTATTAAGTGCATGTGGTGCTTCTATTCATTTCTATCCACCAACGTTCCATTCCAATGAAGGTATAGTTTTGAAGCAAAATATATTCAATTTCATTGACAATATTTTTTCTTGGTCTAAAAATGTGGAATTTTGTGTTTAAACATGCAGAGACTTGGAAAATGCAGCCAGTGCTTAGGAGTTGGTAACAATGCAAACCACTTCTTTCTTTAAAACCCAATGAACTTATTTTTATTTTAATTGGATACTAAGGGTTTCTACGCTTGTAGTATAAGGACCTTGCTTTAAAAAAGAAAGAATTTATAGTTGAACAAAATGAAAGATCTTCTTTCAACTTATTCAGAACACAATAATTTTATCTTAGGTACACTATTATCAGTGACGGTAACTTTGAGTACATAAAATCTTGAGTTAGACAAACAAAAATTTAGTTCTAACTGTTAAAGTATTCAATATTTATAAATACTTTTTAGTTATTTATTGAAACTCAAAAGTTTACTTTTGACTATTGAATTATTCAATATTTAAAAATAGTTTTTACTTATTTATTGAAATAATTTTATAAAAGTATGTAGTATACGGGTATGTGCAAGATCATGAGGGGCCAAACTATGCCCTTAAGTGGCAATGAAAAATCAGCAAATCAGGGTTAGTCAACTTGACGTGAAAATTTCAACTAGCTATGAACCTAATATCAAAAAGTTGTAAGAATAGAATCTATAGAAAATTGAATGTAGTTTCTAAACTACTAGGCCTTTTTTGAGAAAAAGTTAGTATGATTTGTGAAAAGTATAGATTTCAATGCAGCAGTACAAAAATTTCAAGAAAAAAATAAGAAGTAGGTGTATGTCTGACCACCTTAATCATAATCAAATGATAATATTTTATTATAAGATTTTATATATAAGTAGTAGACGCATGCCCAAATGTGACACATATTTTTTTGTAATTTTATTCCAAAAAATTAATTAATTATGAATTTTTTGCTACAACATTTTCAGAATAAAATAACTCCCGTGTCTGACCACCTTAACTCATTCAAAACTTTACAAAATTCAATTTTATTTTTTTTCTTATAGTAGGCGAAGCATAGAATGTGACGCATTTTTTGAATTTCAAAAATGTTATACCATTTGAAAGTTATAGTCATTTTTCAATCAGTATCTAAATCAGCACTTTAGAGGTAGCTCAATTAGAAAATAACTAATAATTACTTACCGAATTCAAAATTTGACAGCAATTATATTGATAGAAAGCTGATAATCTCCTTAAGATACCCTTTTTGTTTTATCAAATTCGGGTGAAAAAAAAGTCATCAGCTACATTATCAAAGTTTTGAACTGACATCGCCACTTTTTGGCCCCTCATGATCTTGCACATAACAATACTCTCTTTTGATAGATTGTACAAATCATTCTGGCTTAAATGACATCAAAGGTTATCCTATTTCAAAAATTCTCTATATATTATAGCATGAAATGTTTTATGAAATATTTTTGGACTTTCACAGTGAACTTTCAAAATACTTCACTTCTTATGATTCAACATTAATTCTCCAACATGATATTACAAAATGATGCATTGTAGAAGCACAAAATACAAAAAAATAATTCAATAATGTTTTATTTTTCTGTCATGTCCATTGATGCTTGATAATTTATATACCTATAGTGATTGAAGGATTCCTCGCTTGAGGTCATCACAGTTCAAACATCAAATTTGTAGAGAATGAATAAATTAAAGATATAAATACAATCCATCCTAATCAATTTAATAAAAACCTACTTATATTGAAATTAAAATTGAAAAAGTAGTTATTTTTTGTGCTACTACATTTGAATTTCAATAACTTTGTGTCATATATGTGTAAAGAAAATGCCAAATAGTAAGGGTGTTTCTTGCCAATAATATTGTCTCCTTCTTTTCTATCTAGTTATATGAGATAGATACACAATGATCATATCAAAACTCCATAGTCAATTAAACATAATTTTTTGAACAACAAAGCACCCAGGATAAAATTATATTAATAATTATAATATAAGCTATGATCGATGCAAACCTAATCTATTTTGAAAGGCATATACATGTCAAACGTTAGCCTAAACAGTATATACCTAACAAAGCACATAGTAATTCACAAAGTCATTCAAATTGAGCTAAAACAGATGTGCCCATGCACTATTTGATTTGCTCATATAAAAGGAATGTGGGTATGCTCTCAAAGCACCTGGAGCATGTTCCTAATGCAGATTTGGACAGATTGAGATTTGTGAAAACCCCATAAGTGGCACAATATTGGGTAGAACACCCAAAATTGCCCCTAAGGCTTCAAGAACTCAAGATTATGCAATTAGTATGATTAAGTAGATTTTTAAGCCCAAAATAGATGTGAGATGATGCATAAACAAAAATCAAACTAAGTTAATCCATTAGTACTATACTAAGATGAGCTAAAAATGCTTGAAAATAAGCTAAACTAGAATGATTATGCTAAATCTAGAGCTAAATTAGCATGATAACAATGCTTGAAATAAAGGGTGAATGGGTCCATTACTCTTAGAAATGAGGAGTATTTATAGGCTTTTGGAAGGGGTTGGGTTAGGAGGTTGAGTCAGGGTTTGGGGTAAGGTTAGGGTTAGGGTTAGGGTCAAAGATAAGGATTGACTTCTTCTAGAAGAGTCTAGGTTTTGGAAGAGGATGAAGACTTTCTAGGAATTTAGGAAATAGATAAAGGTTTATTTATTTCAAAAGGTTTTAGGTTTTGAGGATATTTATTAAAATATATTTAATAAACATGAGGATTTAATATTTAATCTTAATTAAATATTCTTGAGTTGGGATTAGGGTTAGGAAATGATAGGATTAGCCTTTAATCGAAATTAAAGAGGGATTATAAGATTCTAGAAGAGGTTAGTGGTCTTTAGGATATTTCTAAGGTTTTGGAAAAAAATAAATAAATTATTTATTTTTTGGTTTTTTGGTAAATTTATTAATTAAATAATTAATAAATAGGGGAATGGTGTTTAAATTTGATTTAAACATTTCTGGAAGAGATTTCTTAATTAAATATTTTTAATTAAGATAAAGGGATTTAATGACATAAAAATAAATTAATTAATTAAATAATTAATTAATTAACAAATGATGATGTCATCAGGGGTTTTTCAGAAAATAAAAATACTTTATTTTCTAAAGGATTTTTAGGTGTCTACATTTTGCCCTCTTTGATGTGATGCCGCAAGTGGTGTGGCGTCAAAGACAAGAAAATAAGATGCCCAAGGCTAGAATTTGGAGGAATAAGGGGTTGTGCCCCCTCGAGAAAATAACGTAAAGAGGAAACTTTGTGGAATTTTCTTGAAAGGAAACAGAAAGAAAGAAAGAAAGGAAGAAGGGAGGATAAATAACCAAGCTTCCAAGAGCAAAGATGGGTGAAGGCAAGATGAGAGGGAATGCAAAATGCAGGATGCAGCTACATGAAGATGCAAGATGCAAGATTAATCTATATGATGTAGAATGCAGGGGATTTCAGGAGCTCCAGGTGCAAATGTGGAGAGCATAACCTAGTTTAATATAGAAATGCTAGAGTCTTGCCAAGGATAATGGGATCACGAGGCCTTGTCACCAGTGTTGCATAGGATTGACGCTAAAAAGACACGCAGAGTTTCCCCAGCATTAGGCATGAACCCAAGAGGAATCATGGTGGAAACGATGTGGGAGAAACCACAAGAAAATGACATTTCCCAAGTGCACCATGTAACCCAGAAGATCACATGTGAACCGTGCAAGGGTCACATCTGACTAACTCATAGGCAGAATCAAAAGATCAAAAGACCGTGCCCTAGACTATTTGCATTTGCAATGCACCATGATATAAAGGATCATGGTGACTTTGAGTAGAGAACAATGAGAAGCTGTAAAATATTAAAAAGATCCAAAGGACAAAATCCAAGACCAAAATGAGAACTCTAAAAAGACATCCTTTGCCAAGGAGAGAGATTTGATGTGACTGAATTGACTGATGGTGGGAAGATTGGTCTAAACATGTGGAAGGATACATCAACACAGAGCTAGTGTGATGGGTGGAAGATTAGGTCTTATAGGAGGAAGGATACATCCTCAAGGACCCGCTGATTGATGAGAGAATGAGTGTTGTTGTTTGCTGGCAAATGATGAAGTCAAATAATAATCACTATGATCAAGAATAGTCGACAATTGATGTTGCTGAAGTATGAGGCTAGGTAGGAAAAAATTTCTAATCAAATGCTACTGTAGGACTGACAAGGATTATGTACAACAAAAAGGGACGATATATATAATGGATGGGAAAAGATAGACAATTGATATGTACAAAAGTTCAAGATTTGGGATAGGGATATCTCGCTATATAGGACGTACAAGAAATGGTACAAGATATGTGCAAGATATGTGCAAGATATGGTACAAGATATGGAGACGCTAGAGTGCGGATTTGCTTGAGGATTATGAAAAAGAGGAAAGCTAGGGGATGGTGGATGGGGATGGGGATGGTAGAAAAAGGACTGAGATGTTGGGATGGGGGGATGGGAGTTTGATAGATAATGACTTGGTCCACTATGTATGGCACCTGTTTGCCAGGTTTTCACCAACACACTTGTCCAAGGTGCTTGAATTGCCAAGTTTTCACCTGTGGATGATTATTTTCTTTTCTTTTCTTTCTTTTTGATTATTTTGTATTTTTCTGCTTTTTTTAATTTTTATGGATTTTCTGAATATGTAGGATCTGGTTCAGGCATAAAATCTCTTCAAATATATGATGTTGATTGGATCATTCAAAGGCTCACCTTCTGGTGTAGATAGTTGATAAGCTCCAGAGCCGAAGCATGTTGTGACAACATAGGGGCCCAGCCAAGTAGGCTTAAACTTGCCTTTCTTTTCTCTGTTTGCTTGGACTTTCTGATTTTCTTTGAGGACCATGTCACCGACCTGGAACTATCTAGGATGGACCTTCTTGTTATAACTCATTTTGATTCAATTCTGGTATGCAACCAGGTGATCATATGCTTACTGTCTCTTTTCATCTAACAGGTCTAGCTGTGTGAGATGGGCCACACGATAGTCTTCATCAGTGGTGTAGTTCTTCATGGAGACTCGTAATGATGGGAGCTCGATCTCGATCATAGAATGACTTTGACACCATATACAAAGGAATATGGGGTGGTGCCTGTGGGAGTGCAATAAGAAGTGCGTTAGGCCCAAAGGGCAGGATTGATTTGGAGGTGCCAGTCACGACCAGAATCATTGACAACCTTCTTGAGGATTTTCAAGATAGTTTTATTGGTTGCCTTAGCTTGGCCATTTCCTTGAGGGAAATATGGACTGGAGAAATGATGATGTATGTGGAGTCTAGCACATAGATCATCCACATGCTAGTTTTCAAAAGGTGTGCCATGGTCTGTGAAGATGGTAGATGGTATACCGAAGCGGTAGATGATGTGGTAAAGGATGATCTTGGATATTTGGATGCCAGTAGTTAGGATGAGTGGAATCACTTCAACCCATTTGGTGAAGTAGTCTATGGCAGTTATTATGTACTTGTGTCCATCCAAGGAAAGGGGAGTGATTAAGCTGACAAGGTCAAAGCCCGAACATGAAAATGGCCAAGGTGGCATAATGGGCTGCAAGTCTTGTGCTGGTGCATGAATCAGATTTGCATGCTGCTAACATGGTAAACATTTTCTGATGAACTCACAAGCATCATGTTCCATGGTTGGCCAATAATACCCAACTCGAAGAAACTGCTTATCTAGAGCCATGCCACTTGTGTGGGCACCGCAAATTCCAGCATGGACCTCTTGTAAAGCTAGGATGGCCTTGTTTGAATCTAAACACCTAGAGAGGATATTGTGATACCCTCGATGATAAAGGGTGTTGGCTACAAGAGTGTAGCGGGAAGCTCTATGAATAAGGTTTTGGTTTTGGAAATTGGTAAGATGGGGAGATATGATACCATTATTTAGATATGCATGGATGTTGTGGTACCACGGGGACTGAGGACCAACCAAGACACACACCATTCCTGCATCGGTGTTCTCATAAGCTGGCATGTGTAGCTGCTCGACTAAGAATTCATACTATGATGCATCACGTGGGATTTCTAGCAAGGATCCAATGGTTTCCATTGCATCTGCTGCTTTGTTCTGAAGCCTTAGGATCTATGTGAACTATAGATTTAGAAAATGCTCTTTCATTCTATCCACTAGTTCTTTGTAGGGTAGTAGCTTGTCATCTTTTATCTGATATTCATCTAGGACTTGCTTGATAATCAGCTGTGAATCTCCAAACACTTGCAATTCTATGATATTCCACTAATTGTCTATTTTGAGACCTGAGATGAGTGTCTCATATTCTGCAATGTTGTTAGTACATTGGAATCCCAACTTGAATGATTTTGGAATATAGTCACATTGAGGTTTGATGAATAGGACTCCTGCCCCTGATCCATGTGATGTGTATGAGCCATCAAAGTATAATTTCCACATGGGTTGTTCTTTGATCATACATAAGTGTTCATCTAGGAATTCCATGATTAGTGGATAGGCATCCACCAGTGGTGCCTCTGCTAGCTGATCAACAATGACTTTCCCTTTGATTTCTTTTTGATCTATGTACTGGATGTCAAACTCACTAAGTAACATGACCCATTTTTCCATACGGCCTGTGAGAGTTGTCCTTGATAACAGATATTTGAGGGGGTCCACCTTTGAAATGAGCTTGATTGTGTGGCTGAGCATATAATGTCTGAGCTTTTGAGTGGCAAAGACTATTGCAAGGCATGCTTTTTCCATGGGTGAATAATTAAGCTCATAGCCGACAATAGTTTGACTAATGTAGTAGATGGCTCTCTCTTTATTTTCATCATCATGCTGAGCTAAGAGTGCCCCTAATGCTGTAGTGGTTGTCGAGATGTAGAGTATGAGAGGATGTCCTAGAATTGGTGGTACTAGGATTGGAGAGTTGGCTAGATACTCCTTGAGCTTATCAAAGCTTTTCTAACATATGGGATCCCATTTGAAGCTTGTGTCCTTGCATAAGAGATGTGTGAAAGGTTGGCACTTGTCTGCTAGTAGAGAGATGGACCAACACACTGATTGAAGCTTTCATTGTAGACTTCTGAGTTGTCTGAGTCTTCTTGGTGGAGGCATTTTTGTTATTGCTTTGACCTTCTTGGGGTCAATTTCTATGCCTCGTCATGATACTATAAAGCCCAGAAGCTTTCCAGATGTTACACTGAAGACACATTTATTTGGATTGAGTTTTAAGCCATAATGATGTAAGCAATCAACCACACTCTCAAGAATGCTTAGGTGTTCACCTCACATTTTAGATTTTGCAAGAATGTCATTCACATAGTCTTCTAGGATCTTATGGATCATGTCATGGAAGATTGCTGTCATTGCTCTCTGATATGTGGCTCTCACATTCTTTAGCCCAAATGGCATCATGTTGTAGTAGAAGGTACCCCATAGAGTTGTGAATGCTATTTTATGTTGATCTTCTTTTGCTATATGAATCTTATTATAGCCTGAAAAACCATCCATTAGTGACAACATTTCATGACCCGCTGTAAGATCTATAATCATGTCTATATTTGGTAGCAAAAAATCATCTTTAGGACATGCTTTGTTTAGGTCCTTGAAATCTGTGCATATTCTGATGTCACTTGAAGGCTTTGTGATAGGCACCATGTTGGAGATCCAATCTGAATAATCTATAGCTCTGATAATCTTGGCTTGAAGGAGCTTTTCAAGCTCTGCCTTGACTAATAAGGTGACTTTTGGATGCATTTTCCTTAGATTCTGCTTTACTAGCTTGACATTAGGATCCACTGCTAGATGATGGATGACAAGATTAGGATCAAGCTCAGACATGTGTGCATATGACCATGCAAAATTTATGATGGATTCTCTAAGGAGCGCAATCAAAGCCATTTCTTCACCCTTTGTCAGATTGGCTGCAATGTAGGTGATTCTCGAACATTCCTCTGTACCCAAGTTGATTGGCTTGGTTTCTTCTATGATTATAGATGATTGCTCAGGTCTATAATCCTATATAGGAGGAAGAGGCAAGTCTTCATCTTCTAGCGCTTGAATTGCCAAGTTTTCACTAGAAGATATGCTCTTTATTTTTACTATTTTGGAATCAGAATGTGCCCCATAAGGGTTTTCACATAAGGATTCATGTTTTACTCTTTCTATTTCTCTTTTGTAGCTAAACCTTTCCTCCTCCCTAAAGTATCCTTCTGGGTTGAGCTTATAGATGTGAGTTGACTCTGAATCTTGAACTGATGGTGGGCTTGATGCCCCCATGAACTCTAGGAGTGCTTTCGTGCTCTGGAACTCATCAATGTGTGTGATGCTTGGTTGGTCCTAGTCTATGAGTTGGGGGTAAATGAGGGGAAGTTCTATAAGATTGATGGTGAGTTGTTGGAGGACAGAAGTTCCCAAGAGGGTATCATCATTGAAGATGTCATCATAGGATTTGATTTCTTTCTCTTCAAGGATGTCTTTGATTTCTACAAGGTCATCCTAGCTATTAAAGAAGGAAATGCTAGTAATGTTGGTCTCCCTAGTTTCGATATTGGGCCCTTGTATATGCAGGTGAGGGGTATTAAAGCCAAGACCTTGATGTTGTGGGTTTTTGGATGTTGTGATCAGGTCTTTGCTTCTACCTTCTTATGGTCCTAGACCACTGCCTTGGTAGTTTCATTGTTCAGTAATGTACTTGTGCGATTATGGGTATTTATCCTTGAAGTAGCCAAGAAGTTGAGTGTCAAGTGGTGGGGGATCTTTGTACAACCACCTATTGATGTCAGGATCCATCTCTTGACTATTTATGTTTGCATGGGATTCAAAAGTCATAGGTCCCATTCTCTTGATTGCATGAATATCTTTTGTAGGTTTTCTTTGGTGACTCAGGTGCCCTTGGGTATGTGGATCAAGTGGGAGGGCCCCTATGGAAAATGCATCATGTAGGCTATATTCACCATAGCCCTAGTTATTGATATTGACAGAAGAGAGGGTGGAAGAAAGGATGGTCTCTGGATTGCAATGGGATTGGGACAAGCTAGCAACAAAAGTACCAATGTTGGTTCCAAGACAGTGAGTGGAATGAGGGAATGATGCTTTCATCACACAGTAGTATGCGAAGGGTTGGGGATCAGCATGATTGGTAACCTTAGCACCTTGATGTGGAAATTTGATGCACTGATGGTAAGTAGATAGTACAGCCTTGATGGAATGAATCCATGGTCGGACGAGGAGGATATTAAATGGTAGGTCAAGATCAACAACATGACATATGGTATCTTGTGTTGTTGGGCCTAGCTGAATAGGAAAATTAATAGTACCCTTAGAGGTACGCTCCAAGTTGTCATAGGCTTTGATAATGATTACTTCATGTGATATATCGGCCTTTGTGAACCCAATCTGTTGAATGAATTTTAGAGTACACAAGTTTAGGGCCCAACCATTATCTATTAAAACCCGTTTGATGGAAAAGTCTCTGACCATAACGGTGATGCAAAGAGTGAGAGTGCGGTCAAGTGCAACATCTGGCATGTCGGATTATTTGAAGGAAAAATCACAGTATGTGGATAGATGTCCCACAAGGTTCTTGAACTGGGTGGTGTTAATGTCTATGGGGACATATCCTTCTTTGAGAGCTCAGCCAAGGATCTCTTGATAGAGGGGTGAAGTGTGGAGAAGGTCCAAGATGGATATTTGGGCTGGTGTGTTCCCAAGTTGTTCTATGAGATTGTACTGCGCATTGTGTGCAATGGGTGTTGGTCTTGGACATGCACCAGCGATAGTTATCCAGCCTCTACAGGTGGTAACAACACATTGACTATCTACTCCTCTGACATGGATGACATTGACTGTGGGCTCAACTTGCACTATACATCCAACAAATTTGTCATAATTGATATAGGCAGTAGTATAGTCTTTGTGACCAGTTTGATCTTCTTGTTTTCCTTTGCCATGATTCTGGGGATGATTGGTATTAGCTTGGTTCTTCCCAACATTGTGTTGTGGGAACACATTCTAATAGATTTGTAAATTGGCATTTGGAAAGGCTTGAGAAGGTATGTCTACTTGGATCTCCTTTTGGTCAATGAGATCTTGAATGTAGTTTTTGAGTCTCATGCACTTCAAGGTAGTGTGTCCTTTGACACGATGCTAATCACAATACTCATGATCTTTGTACCAATTGGGCTTAGGAGTGTTATCATCAACCTGCTGGATTAGTGGGTATGTAATCAAGTTGGCATTGGCCATTCGATGAAAGATAACATCCAAAGGTTCACCCAACAGTGTGAAGGTCTTCTTCAGATAATTTTGAGCTCTGGGCTTGTTCTGATTGGGAGCATTATTGATGGCATTGATTTGATTGTTTGGATTACCTTGATAAGCTTGATGTGCTTGTTGCTGATAATTCTACTAATTGTTCTGAGAATGATATTGTTGCATGGGTTGCTGATGAACCTAAGGAGGTTGCTGATAGATAGGCACTTGTTGTTGTTGGTATGCAGGGGTTGATGTAGGACTAGCCACAACAATTTGGACATGTTTGGTATCAGTGGCTCCATCAGTAACAACATTCTTGTTATGATTCCAATAATGAGATTTGTCATTGTTGGGCTTATTTTGGGAATCATTTTTTGAATTTCTAGATTGTGCCTTCGTCTAGGAGTGCCTTTTCAATACCTGTCCCCTTGCTCTTGATATCCTGATAGGTTTGGAGACAATTCATCCTCATGAAGTGGGATAGTTTAAGATGTAGATTATCAATGAAGATTTTTGTCAAATGCTTCTCAGGTGGTTGGTATGATAACCTGGTGGTAAGGTGCTTCCATCATTGTAGGTATTCTGCTAGGCTTTTTGCTTCTTTTTACTTTGAGTTGCAGAGGTCTAATAGGGTCAACTCATTCTCAACATTGTGGACATTATGAGCAATGAACTTCTATGAGAGTTTAGCAATAATCATGATGGTCCCACATGGTATTTTGTAAAACCACTCAACAATAGTTCCTCCCAAGCTTTTGGGGAATAGGCGCAAAAGATAATTATCACTGTAAGCCACTTCTTGGCACGCCATATAGAATTCTTTAATATGATTCACTAGATCTCCCTTCCCTCAATATTTATCAAATTTAGGTGTCTCAAAGTTCTTGGGGAAAGGAATAGTTGCAATTGATCGATCAAATGGATAAGGGCACACCTCTTTGAATTTGAAGGTTTTGTTCTTAGTACTGGTTTGAAGCTCCTTAAGAGAATTCTTCATTGCTTCCCACTTGGCATTGATTGGTGTTGGAGCGGGTACTCCCATTTGAGGTGGGTATTTTGGAGTGGGATATGGAGATGACCTAGTGGGATAGGTAGATTGGAGTGAATTTTGGAGTGATGTTTGCTGGGGAGGATACTGCTGATATAGTGTGGGGGTATATTGTGGTAGAGGATATGGGACTACTTGCTGGTGTTGTGGGATGATGGGGACTTGTTTCTATAACTGGTAGGAGGAATCTTGTTGCTACTGGGGAATGAGAGGAGTTTGTTGCTGTGACTGGAAGTATGGTTGCTATGGGGGAGGTTGGTGGAATGATGCAGCTTGCTGGTAGGATGGCCCTTGGTGACCTTGGCTTTGACGTTGGCTAATATAGGTTGGGTGCATTCCTACATTGGTTAAGGGTGGAACTAATGTAGGGAAGCTAGAAGCAAAAGGTTGTTGGGCAAGATAACTTGCAGAATGAGAGGAACTTGGCTATTGAGGTGGAGGAACTTGCTAAAAAGAACTAAGTGTTGTGAATGGATAGCTTGCAAAGGATGAAGCTGGCGGAGGCTGTGATGGTTGTTGTTGTGCTGTTTGTGAGAAGGTGGCTTGTTGGTTTGTAAACATGGATGTAGGAGAGTGTATTGGTATGCCAAAGGCTTTCATGTCCTCTTCGGTGAGGCCCCAATGAGAACCAGTGTGCAATGGGAATTATGTTGTAGTTAATGTCAAGAAGGTAGATGTGATGGGAGTTTGGGACATGAATGGTGGATTCGAAGAACCCATGGAAGGCATTCTTATGGTGAAGGCATTTTGCTAGGCTTGTGCCTGGGTAGATGCTTGCTAGGGGGGAATGAAGAGGATGCTTGTGTTCCCCATGAAAAGGGTAATGTTGATGTGGAATTTTGTTGAGTATGAAGGGGGAATGATTGCACTGCCCCCAAAGTAGATGATGTAGAGATTTCTTGGGTGAAAGAGGAAAACAATTGCATTGACCCTGGAAATAATGGTGTGGATGCTGAAGCTTGTGGAGCAGAAGGAAAAGATGATTGCATCCCTCTTGGCATATAAGATGTGGGTGTGGAAGCTTGTGAAATGAAGGGGAAGGATGATTGCATCCCTCCTGGAAAGAATGGTGTTGATTGGCCTATGGATGGTGGTGGAACTGCTTGTGTAAAGATTTGTGTAAGAGGTGGGAGTTGATTTTGTGACAAGTGTTGGATTTGAGCAAGAGCTCAGGTGGCCATGGTGGATGATGATGTATCTATAATAGGAAATGGAGCAGATGGTGCTATAGCTTGTATTACAGGACTTGCAAAGCTTCCTTGCAGAAGAAGGGGAATGGTGGAGGTTTCTTGAGATGTTTGCAAGGTCAGATCAGGGAATGGTTGAATGAACAGAGAGTATACTTGTGTTGGGATTTGGACGGTGTTTATGGGAATGCGAGGATGGAGATATGGAAGAATGGGAGTATGCACTTGTGTAAAGTTAGTGAATATGCTCTGCTAGTTTTGGGCCATGAGTGTATTGACTACTGGTGGATTCCCTAGATGATTTACAAATGTTTCTATTTCTAGAGGAGCCAAGGGGATATTGGGATCATCCCATGCATTGCCAATTTGTTGTATCTGGGGATCATAAGCTACCATCGCACTGGTAGAAGTGTTGGGATCAGATGAGCTGGTAGTTGGATAAGGATCCATGTTCCTTCATTTTCTAGATCCAGATCTTGTCTCGACAGACATGGAGATGCAGATACTAGATGGATGCAAGATGTTTCCTAAAGACTCTAAAGAATGATGGATGCAAGCTTAAGGAACTTCTAAGGATGATGAATTTCTAGAATGCAATGCAAGGATTGGTGAGATTCTTGGATTTGGATCAAGGATGGTGGAAGATTGGCAGAAGATGGTGACAGATTGGTGAAAAAGCTTGGCGATGATGGAGGCTTGGTGGGATGCTCTGATTTGGGTCAAGATTGGGTGGAGGATTGGTGGGATGCTGGTGGAAGATTACTAAGTGTCAAAAATGAACTATTGTTTTTCCCGATGGAGGATCAATGATAGGATTTGGCCAACCTAGGATAGACTAATGATCTTTGGTCAACTAGATTTTTACCAATGCAAGCCAATATCTTGCTCATGATGATGAGGCTGTGCAAGGACAAGTTGGATTTCCTTTAAACAATGCTCTGTCAAAAAGGGGATGACTTCTGATTTAGGATAGGGGATGAAAACAACTCAAAGGTTTTTTGAAAACTAAGTGCTTGTGGATATGGATCTTTGGATTTGGTGCAAAAGATGGTGGTTTCTAATTTGGACAATGGATGCTGGATTTGGATCAAGGATTTGGGATTCTGATTGGTGGATCACTAATGGAATGATGATGAAGGATGAAATGATGTTATTTCTAAAAGGATGATGTAGATGCAACTGGAATAGATGACTTATGATGCTGCTAGGAAGATGATGATGAATGCAACTATGAAGGACTCTAGAATGCAACTAAGGGTTTGGTGATGATGCAAGGATGAAAATTAGGATGAAACTAGGATGAAGGACTGTCGAGATAGGATTTGAGATCTGAAGGTGGAATGGGATATGTGATGGATCCAACTAATCTTCTCTTTCAAGATGGACGTAGCCATGGTTTACTCAGAATTGGTAGGTAAGCTGTTTGACTGTTGTATTATAGCCAATATTATCAAGCTTTTCTTGATATTTTTCTTTTGCTTGGGTTGCTTTGACAAAGGATCGATGGCTTTTAAGATTTTTCTCTGCAGTTTTCTTCTCTCGATAAGCTTGGGATTTGGGAAGTTTTTCTTTTGGATGTTTGATCAAATTGGGCATATCTTTGGGGAAATTCCTGATATTTGGTTTGAGACAAAAGGCTTTAGGATATTTGATTTCTACAAGACTTTCTAAGTATCTTGAGTCATGTTTGTAGATTAGTTTGAGGTTTCCTAATGGCAAAGGATAGATTTCAACAAAGATTTTTTGGAAAAGCAATCTTTGCAAGGGACAAAGCAACCTTGTGAGATATAAGTAGGATAACTAACCTTTAATCTAAAAAAAGCTCTGAAATGTGTATGTTCCAACAATGTTTTCAGGGAGTTTTTGACTGTCAAGGACTTCAAGAAGGTCTACCTAAGGAAGGTGAGTATCAAAATTGCTTTCCCACAGCTTGGTACCCCCTAGAAGGGGATACAAATGGTGAGTATTCTTGAGGCGACCCGATAAACCCCTTGGAATCAGTCCTTGCACAAGGATTTTGATACTTTTAGATTTAGATAGGGTAGCCTCTATTTTATCAGGTTTGTAATGGTTCCGTGGAGTTCCCCCAATCAATTTGTATGCATGTGACTCACTTAAGAGCCTAGTTGACTGTGCCAGAATAGTAGGGATGATTCACCTACCCCAGGCTACCATGCAACACACCTCATCTGAGCTTGAGGAGATATAAGCGAGAGTTTACTTAGCACTTTATTTATATACCGATTAGGGAAGATACCGGTTGAGGTCGTTCTCCAGAGAGGAAATTCTTTTCTCTCCCCGGATAGGCCTCGCGAAAAGTAAAACAAGTGAACTTGTCTGAGTTCAAATGTTTTACATTGCTTACTTTAACAAGGATTTACAGAAAATGTAAACCTCCTAGATGCACTTCAAGCAAGTTGTTCTTTTTCCAAATTGAATTTAAGTGTTGTTTGAATTTGAACAACTGAAGACACAAGTGTTTAGGCTTTGATTTGTTCTTTCTCTAAAAGACTTTCGAGCGTTTGCAGTTGCTTTGATTTGGGCATTCAAGATTGAGTTATTGTGTTGATTTAGAACTTTGAAGTGCTTTGTTTTGACCTTAAGGAATTCAAGATTGGATTTGCGCTTTTCTTGAATTGAAAAGGAGGAATAAAGATGCCTTTCTTTCCCTTAAGTCATTTGAGAGTATGTTTGATTTGGAAATAAAAATGACTCTTTTAGGACTTAGATTTTTTTGCATTCAAGATTGAAACTAACGGTTCTTTTTAAGCTCTGTCAAAATAAAATTATCTCGCATTCCTACAAAGACATGCAATCCAACAGTGTTTTCCTGTGTTCCCATAGAAAGTTCTCGCATTCCCACAAAACTGTCAGAATTTTTTTAAAAAATAGAGACAAAAGGCCGAGTCAAAAACATTAGCTAGGTCGTGATCCCATGGAGAAATAGCATTCTAGAAAAGGTGAATAGCGATCCCACATTATGGGAATAAGGGCATAGATTCCAAAGTTTATTAAATGCCTTATGGCTTATAGATGTCAATAGACATTCCCAGCTGGTCAAAAAATCATTCCCATGTTGGGAGAATGCAGTCTCGCAAGCAAGGTATAGTGGTCCGACTGGTAGGTTTAGTACAGAAAGTGGGAAAGATAGAAAATAGAATTTTTTTTGCCAAAGTGTGTTCTCGTAGACTATACCCACATTCCCACCAAGCATACTCACATTCCCGCAAGATATTCCCATGTTACTAAAAACTGTGGAATTTTCTGTTGATGGCCAAAAATCTGAGAGAGATTTTCTGATGGTTTTTTCTTCGTTTTGAGTGGATTTGTGTGGTGAGTGTCCCACCGGGAGTGCCAAAATGTGAGTGATGCAAACCTAATTTTTTTTGAAAGGTGTAGACATGTCAAATGTTAGCCTAAAGAGTATATACCTAACAAAGCAAATAGTAATTCACAAAGTCATTCAGATTGAGCTAAAACAGATGCGCCCATGCACTGTTTGATTTTCTCATATAAAAGGAATGTGGGTATGCTCTCAAAGCACCTGGAGCATGTTCCTAATGCAGATTTGGATCGATTGAGATTTGTGAAAACCCCATAAGTGGCACAATATTGGGTAGAACACCCAAAATTGCCCCTAAGGCTTCAAGAACCCAAGATTATGCAATTAGTATCATTAAGTAGATTTTTAAGCCCAAAATAGATGGGATATGATGCATAAACAAGAATCAAACTAAGTTAATCCATTAGTTCTACACTAAGATGAGCTAAAAATGCTTGAAAATAAGCTAAACTAGAATGATTATGCGAAATCTAGAGCTAAATTAGCAGGATAACAATGCTTGAAATAAAGGGTGAATGGGTCCATTGCTCTTAGAAATGAGGAGCATTTATAGGCTTTTGGAAGGGGTTGGGTTAGGAGGTTGAGTCAGGGTTTGGGGTAAGGTTAGAGTTAGGGTTAGGGTCAAAGATAAGGATTGACTTCTTCTAGAAGAGTCTAGGGTTTGGATGAGGATGAAGACTTTCTAGAAGAGTCTAGGACTTTCTAGGAATTTAGGAAATCGATAAAGGTTTATTTATTTCAAAAGGTTTTAGGTTTTGAGGATATTTATTAAAATATATTTAATAAACATGAGGATTTAATATTTAATAATAATTAAATATTCTTGATTTGGGATTAGGGTTAGGAAATGATGGGATTAGCCTTTAATCAAAATTAAGGAGGGATTAGAAGATTCTAGAAGAGGTTAGTGGTCTTTAGTATATTTCTAAGGTTTTGGGAAAAAATAAATAAATTATTTTTTTTTTGGTTTTTTGGTCAATTTATTAATTAAATAATTAATAAATAGGGGAATGGTGTTTAAATTTGATTTAAACATTTCTGGAAGGGATCTCTTAATTAAATATTTTTAATTAAGATAAAGGGATTTAATGACATAAAAATTAATTAATTAATTAAATAATTAATTAACAAATGATGATGTCATCAGGGGTTTTTCAGAAAATAAAAATACTTTATTTTCTAAAGGATTTTTAGGTGTCTACATAAACATACTACAAATTTATCTTAAAAATATATAAGTTCAAAAATTTGTAAAAGGGGTAAAAATTTAAAAGCCTTCTAAGTCAGAATTCAAATTTTTCTACAAAATATAAATTTCTAAGATTAAAGTGTATCAACATTTAACAACGCACATCAAACTCATGTCAGTATCCGTCAAAGGCATGCAGTCTCACAAATTGTGTTGATTGGAGCTTATGCACAAGAGATATGAAAACAAAAAGTCTGAAAATTTGAAAACTATAGGTATAACGCCAGTTCAAAGATGTTTCCCAACATCCTCGTTGCTTGTGCTAAAATAGAATAAGTAAAATGGTGTGAGAATAACCACAAGTGTAGGGTTATTTTTTTCTCAAATTCCACCACTGGGAATGGTCTGGTAGATATGTATGTTGAAGGTGGACAAACTAAGCATGGTCTATTTGACAAAATGCCCCAATATGAAATCTTACAAAAAGAAATGGATGTAAACATAATTTTCTATGGAAAAATGCTCTGGTCGACATGTGTACTAAGTGGGAAAGTTCAAAAAATTATGGGGATTGTGTGACATGATACCTCAAAGAAAATTTAACTCCTAGAACTCATTAATTTTAGGTTATGAGAACAATGAATTTTTTTTGAAGGGCTAGTAACTTTCAAGCAAATGCATTTCATAGGTGTGACACATATTTCTTGCTAACATACACTGAAAGATTTTTGACAATTGAAATTAGTGTTATCTGCCCAAATGAAACTAAAAAATCACAAACAACCCCTAATAAGCCTCAAATGACTTGTAAGATAAAAAAAAAAAACCTAAACAATCTCTACAAGTTTGCCGAGAAGTATCAAAATCATTGACACTGAAAAACATTGAATTGGATCTGGCAAATAAAATATTAAACTTCTACAAAGAAATGATTGAAAGCCACAAAAACCAAGGAATAATTTTCAAATGATGTAAACAGATCTCGTAATTAAATTCACGGCACTCCCAATATCCAGATATATGCTGTGAGGTCCACTTTCGGCCCACATAGTGATCCTGTGTTATTCATATTAGCTATCTTTTTGATTATGTTTCTTTCAGAGATACTTGGACTTTGTCGACTACTGTTATATTATGTTTGGACTCGTTGGACTGTTCTTTTGATGATTCTGCATATGGGATCCATGATGTGTAGATTTGGTTTATGATTTTTATATGATGTTTCGTGATCCTGATGGTCTTGATGATATTTAAATTACGTTATGGAATTTCATTTGAAATGTGCAATCAAATCCTGAATATTATATGCAATTGACGTATGAGTTGAATTATGTAATTTAATGATTAAATTTCGCTATATCATATATGTTTATTTTAATGGTTTTCTTCCTTGAATTACTGATGCTGCATTTAGGTATTGCAGGTGGAAGGACCATGGAAACACATTCGGGGAAATCACATTGAACGTAGGACAGCCAGTTAAACCAAGGCCCCGTCTATTAAGAGACCTGAGGCCTCGTTGTTAAGTAATTTATTTCGTAACAGTAATTTGAATGTTTGTATGTTATGTGTTGTTATTCTGGATGTACCTTTCATGAAATGTTATTTTGTGAAGTGTCATTTGACACCTATGTTCAATGTTATTAAGGTACGTCATGTGTTGTGTGAGAGCACTTGCTAGGAGCTTTAGGGATATCTTAGCACACCTTTCTGCCATAGGAATCTTTATGCAGTCTCATTCCCCATTTCCGATGTTATTTCTCGACATGGGTTTAGAGGGTTAATAATGGCCTTAGGAGATAGTTTTATGCTTAATTTGTTAACCCATTCCATGTATCCATGGGTTAGGGGTATTTTCACCTCTTTAGAAGCCTAAAAGTGACTTTAGGACCCTTTTAAAATTTCATTTTCCTTCTTGAGCGAAAATTGCAACTTGCTTGTTTGAACCTTATTTATGAGGTTAGGTGTAGAAGCCCTATTTAGAGGAAATTTTGGCTTAGGGTGATTCATTCACCCATTCTCTATTTTTAGAGAGCTTTCAGAAAGTTAGAGGAAAAAAGGCTTGAAGCTTGGATTAGGGCTTAACAACATTCTACCATAGCTTGGATTTGAGGTAGGAATTCATGTGCTCTCTCTGTTTGTTTGAGATGTTTGTTATTATGATCATGTTCTTGGCTCCCCATGGTTGGTCATGGTGGAGGTTTGTTTTGTTTAGTGTTGTGTTTTAGCTCCCCATGGTTGGTCATGGTGAGAGCAAGCTTGCATATGTGTTTATCTTGTAATTGAATTTTTTGGGTTGTTTACTCTTAGATTCTCTCACCCTTGGGAGGGAAGAGAAATCAAGAGGGGGTGTGGGAATGGAGGCAACTCCATGTGTAGAGTCTCCTCCATGTGTGGGGAAGGATGAACCTTGGGTGAGTGATTTTCCCCAAGAGACCTTGCATGTAGCCTTTGTGGCAATGGGGGTATAAGGAGGGAAAATTGGCCTTGTGTGCCTTGTATGTATTTGAGAAATATGGGTCCATGTGTGGCCTTGTATATTATGCAATGGTAATCTCCATGGTTTTGTCTACCACACCCTACAAAGGAAATTCATGGGAATTCCTTAGTTTACTTCTTGAGGGAATTTGGGAATTTTGTCCATGTTTGTTAAATCATGTTGTGATTGTGTGTATATGTTTGTAACCTGTTCAATGTGTTCTCCCCAAGCTCGGGGGTGGTCTCATGAGAGACCTTGGATGGGAGGTGAGCTCCCATGGTCTTTTCCTTGTTTTGTTTGCAATTGCAGATTTTGAAGTATGGATGCATGATGATAAAGAAGATAAAGACTTTTGCTTTGATGTGTTTGAATGAGGAATTCACTCTATGTTTGAAAGAGGAATTCACTCCATATTTTGATTTATCCTTGTAAATTTTGAATCATGTATTCAATCTCCCTTTGGAGCTCTTGTATATTGTATTTAGAAAGAAAAAACATGTTGCTATATTGATCTATCATTGCCAAATTTATGTTTTAGAAGATGCTTTCATTATGAAATTCATGTAAAGAAAAGCAAGCTTCATTTGAATATTGCAATGTTACTTTGTAACCTAGGAATGATGTAAATTTCAATGGGACAAAGATAATGAGAGGATTATGTAGTTCATATTATGGGAAGTTGAATCCTTGCATGATTCTTAAAAGACCTTCATTCTCTCTTTACCATTGAAAATCTATCTCTTAATTATTGTTATAAGTTCATCAAGTTGACAAAATCTATATTGTTATGTTACCAACATTTACTTGAATGAAATAAGGAGATTGTAGCTCCATTAGATGTTTTAAATTGGTTAAGATCAATTCAAATATATTCTGAATATGTGTTTGAAAACACTCCTTAGTTCAATGATATTGTCAAAAAAAAAACTATGAAAACTATGAGCATTTAGTCTCTAGAAGAGACCTTATTTGAATAACAAATAAACTATGATAAACATTGTTTGAAATACTATCTAAATTGCAATAACTTAAACTCTTCATTCCATATTAGGAACCATTAAATTTTCATTGCTATGCTTAATGAGCTTCAAAAAAAATGAACTAAGTAGTGCTAAAACAAAATAACACTACCCAGAAAATTTTAAAGAGCAAATAGCTCTCTGGATTTTGTATGGGAATGAATTCCCATACAAAATACCAACCACAGTCATTTAATATTATATATTCTGCCACCTTTGTCAAAGAAATTAATAAAAAATAAAACTTTAAAACAAATATCTTACTCACCTTTTTGACAAGCCTTTCCCCTAGGCGCAGGTGGATGAAGGCTAAAGCTTTGTAATTAATCCCAATCCTTTTGGATGATGGGATGGTGTACTAAGTGCCACCTAAGCAAGCAAGCAACTTGTTTGGTTTTAAAGCTTTGTCTTCAAAAAAAAAATCCACGCAGCTCTCTTGAAGGAGATAAAACATGTTAAAGTTTCCTTGTTTTTGAATCATGCTAAGAGGGTAGGTGGGCTATCTAATCTTGGCAGATTTTTGAAACCATTCCCCAAAACACATCATCACTTCCTTGAATTGCGCCCCTTGCTTTATGAAACTCAATTTCCTCTTGGCACGTGAGTTTAGGAAGAGAGATGGTAGTAAATATAGAAGGTAGGGTAGTTGATAGTTAGGATATTTAGAGGTTTAAAGGAATGATTTGATAGTTTGTTTAGAAGATAAGTTAAATTAGTAGATTTTTTTTAAGATAGTTTAGAATATTAATCATTATGTTATTTTGAGTTAATGTGTTATTAATAGATGGAATTTTTTTATGAAAAGCAATTTTTATTACCAAAAAGTTAGTTTAGTTAGTGGTTAAGTTGGATTTTTTTTAGATAGTTAGTTTGCAATGTAGTGGATAATAAAGTCATGAATAATTTATGTAATTTTTATTATTTATGCTTTTATGGGTTATTATTAATTTAAAAAGATGTTAAGTTGTTTTGTAATTCTCATTTATTAATTTGTTAATATTTTATAGTTATTAATTAATAATATATTTAAATAATAAATAAATAAAATTAATGATTAAGTCTTATAGATTATGTTTTCTAATTTAATAATAAGTTGGATGAACTAGATCATGTTTATCCGGTATTTCAATTCAACCGATAAGCTCCATGAACAGATTGGACTAAACGTAAACATTAGACATTCATGTCCTCTTAAGTCAACCAATGAGATCTCTAGTTGGCAAACAATAACTTTGATCGTCATGTAGTTGGACGTACTTATCCTTAATTAATTTTTCCCTAAGCATCCTTCTTAGACAACATTGTCGAGGTAATTCACCTGACCCATTTTAACCTTGTTGTTGAATTCATTAACCCGCATCTTGTGTGTGTAAACTTATCACTTTTAAAAAAAATTTGTTGGTTGTGTTTTGTCCCAACTTTTGGGCATCACATATGCATACATGAACTTTTTAAACTCCTCTTCACACACTTCCCTTTCAAGAGAAATCATGAACAAAATTACCCATTTCATAATTTTAGCATAAATTATGACCCAAATTACCCATTTTTCAATATATTAACAGGAAGAATGAAAAAAAAATTATATTCATCAATACGTTTAATGATTATTTACTATTGCCTCACAATTCATTGCAACCTAGCTAGGTTCTAGATGACTGATGTGAGAACATGATATTAAGAAAAAGAAAGAAATTTCTAACTGAGCCAAAAAAAGAAAAAGAGAAGAAAGAAGAATAGTCTAAAATCCTTACCTATCAAAACCCTTTCATAGTTACTACTCTTTTCCCTAATGCCATAAGAATGTCAAAATTCTATCCCTTTTGTGTTGGGTACTCTACGGAGGAAAAAATGATAGATTTAAGATAATAAAAAAATGCACAAGTGGTCTTAATTTGAAGGGAAAAATAGAAAACTCAAATCCATTAACATTGGAAGGATCCAAAATAAATATAAAATAATGAAAAACATAAATGTCTTGGCGTGCACTGCAAAACAAGGGTTTTCTAAAAATAGGCTGCAAGGTTACAGTAGCATACAATGCCAAATTCCTTCAACGCCACTAGAAATCTACTTTTCCTCTATTTCCTGAGGGACGTCAATGTCTCAAACAAACTATGAAGAATGAGATAAAGGAGACATAAACTGTAGCATTTAAGTTGGTTTAATGATCTTGTACCACTAGCAATAAATTTGAATTAAATAACATAACAGCCCGAGGATCATGTGACTTTTTTAATTTCTTCCTAATTAAAGTTATAAAATTTGATATTTCTCATTACCTTTTTCGGTTATAGCCAATAGAAATACAAAAAAATACCATTATTTAAATTTCATAAATATGTAAAAATGATCAAACTTTGGGAAATAAAATATTCTTAAAAAATATTTAAATCTGATTGGTCCAATTGATTTTTTGGGGCATCTAATGATTCCAATAGTTACCTGCCTATGGAAGGAAATAACAAATACTCCAACAGTAAAAATTATAACAAAAAGGGGCATCGTCGAAAGAAAAGCATTGTTTCATCTGTATTTCAATGATGAATACTAGACCGCTTATTTCCATTCCGATGAGAAAAACATCGAGTCTATGACAATGCCATCATGATTTCCACTGTTTCATCAGGTTTGAAAGTTTGATGAAATCTTAAATTATTTTTTAAAACCAAAATTCATTATTTTATTGGCATAAGTTTCTCCAACTCCCTTATCGAGCATTCAAGAATCCCATCATTCCTCCCTTTAATGGTAGTAAGCTACTTTGATGACAATTTAATCACTGGAACTCTTCTAGTAACATAATGTTCAAAAATTATTCATCAATACTCCTTTCCCCCATCATTTTATTATTTCTACCTTCCATCAACCCAACTCTTCATAAGTCTGATTGATGTCTTCATTGGCACAACTATATACTATCAAGGGTGGTGACATTCCTTTCTTCCAATAGTCGATTATTGACTCAATTTCCTTTGTTAGCTTCATCGGTATAACTCTGTCCAACCACTCTTTCTTTCTTTCTTTCTTTCTTTCATCAGCATAAGTCTCATCAACTTCTTAATTTTCATAACATATTTCTTCCATTGGTGAAGGTCTCATCGATCGTTCCCTTTTTTATTTTTTTATTTCTCTATCAGTGGAATGTTTCCTCGATAAAATTGATCTAAATATGTTGTATAAACAGGTCATTTATTATAGTCTTTTGTTGATACTATATTACTATACTAAGCACTTCATGTATTTTTCATTGGGCCATCATATCTCTCATCCTATCGATACTTAATGTATGATACAAAATGAGATTTCTACAAGGTTGGAGCAAGTCACACTGATAGGAATGTTTCAAAACTATCATCCAAAGAATGCTTTCACTAGATATAAATGCATATGGGAATTATTAAATATGCTTCACAAAATTCACTATCTAGGTAGGGTGGATAACTTATTTAGGCTTCTACTGTGATTCAAATCTTGCAAGAAAACTTCAGTGGCTTCAACATTAGTAAGTCTGCTATGTGTTTAGATGCATGAAATATAGTTTTCTTGCATGTTTGAAGTTGTATATTTCATCGACATACAGTTGAAATGTAGAGCATTAAAAGACCATTGTAGAAACTAAATTATACCAAAACTCCTTGATTATAAATTCACTCGCTTAAGCATAAAGTTTAGAATAATAAGTAGGGAAGTATCTAGCCTATATTAAGAATAAAAAAAGAGGTACACATAAAATAACAAAGTTCAAATTATGAAGCTAGTCATTGAGTACATCAACTACAGAGAGTAATTTTTTAAACATTCTTTCTTCTACAAAAATAGTTATTGTTTAAACAACAACACAAAGAGGAATGACAAAGGTTCATTGGTTATTTAATGTTACAAAAGTAAACATGTCATCAAAAATATGTTTTCCAAAATAATTTTTACAATCATTTTTTTTGGTTTCTTTTTTTATGATAAGTAAAGATTAAGTGGAGTATCATTTTCTAAATCATCAATCCTCCCTTTTGTTGTTCTTCCCTCTACTCCTGATCTTAATGTATGCCTAGTCATGCACTCACAATATCAAGGCCAGTGCAAGGGGGATCTCTTGCAAGAACAATGAAATGTTCAATTGATATGTTTTTTATTATTTTTATAAGTATTTATTTAATTAAAATAATATTAGAGTGGTTCTCTTTACTTGATGGAGATCCTACATAATGTTCTTGAGCTCATGGTATAGCCTCATGTTCAACATGTTGAGGATCTTTTAAATCCTCTAGAGTTGAAACATCAAAAGTTACATTACTTAATACACCAATTGCAATTATATATGTTTAAAAGAACATTAGAGTGGTCCTCTTTACCTATGGGGCCACACCATGTTCTTGATCTTTCCTATCCTAACCATGGTCAAAATACTGAAGATCCTGTAAATCCTCCAGACTTGGAACACAAAAGGTTACATTAATTAATACACTAATTGAAATTAAATATATTTAAAGTAATATTATAGTAGTCCTCTTTATCTGATTGGGTAACATCATGTTCTTGACCTTGTCTAGCCTAATGATTCTTAACATGTTGATTGAATGTTCTACATGTTCTAAAGTTCAAACATAAAAGGTTACATTAAGTAATACAATAATTTAAATTAAAGATGTTTAATGATATTGATCCATACTGTGTTTTGTATCAGGATGCTCATCATGACCTTGATTTGCAAGTTGTACTCCACCCTCATCAGCGTGTATTCTAGTGTGATGTGAAGTATTATCATTGGTTTCCTATTTAAATAAATTATGAACATAATTACTTTATGGTAGAAATTAATATAGAATAGATTGTACAAGTCTTAAAATTTAAATAAACTTTATTTATTTTATTTACCTGTGTGTCACATATAGTCAAAGCTTTTGTTTGCCTAGTCAAGAATATATAGACACCTAAAAATTGTCAAGTTGATCCAAGTGAATAACCAAAGAAAAATCAAATATTAATTGAAATTAAATCCCAAAAGGATTAAATAAATCAAATAAGTCATTTAGCTATGTAATTAATCTAATTAATTAATAGTTGAATTAAAATCAAATTTAACCCATCAAGGGATACATAACTAAAGAAATTAAATAAAATCAAATTAATTAAATCCTAATTTTTCTCACCTACCACATGGGAGGGAATTACCTCAACCAATAGGAATTAAGGATTGGACTCATATGGATCAAAGCCACATTCAATCTCAATCACTCATAAGGAGAAAGCATCTTGATCACTCATTTTGTCTCATTGTCCCAAGCTTTGAGTACAAAATATTTAAATTGACCCCATAATTAAAACCATGGACTTAACTCAAACACAACCATGATCAAACTTGAGTCAACCCCCTATGCTTGGTAAAATCTATAAATAGAAATAAAAAATCAGGAGAAAAGGATCCACTTACATCTTAGAATGACATCATTACTATAGTGAAATTGAGCTAGAAGCATAATTGAGCATTGTTTTCAGTAAAATAGGCTTAATTGTATGATAATTTACCATATTTATTATTTTAGAGCTGTGACTAATGGAAGTTTACTGAGAGCTTAGCATTAGCATCTTTGAATAGAAAGTCATGGGATGCTCATTGTCTTTATTTTCATTCAATACTTCTTTAATTATCATATTTAGCATAATTTGATTGAAATATTGATAAACTAATTCTATGAAGGTACTTCATGTATACAAAATGATTCCCACAATGGGGCTCTAGGCCTCAACTAACGAAATTTCAAATTTATTTATTAAATTTCTATAAATTTGTGTTTGAATTCTCTGTCAAACAGGTAAAATAGCATGTATTAGGCCTGGAGTAGTGCGTATATAGAAAAGTATAATGTATTTGAGAAAATAAAAATTTCTTCTACGTTAAAGTTTGATGCATTTATATGGTCTTTTAGCGTGTACACACAACTTCTATCTATTGTCTTCATTTCTTTCAGGGCATGTACCATGACAATGTAGCACGCACATGTCCTATATTAACATGTACAATTTATTTTCCTTGTTAAATACCACATTCTAGCATTTCTTTATGTGAATTTAAGAATTTGAGTAGCACTTTTAATTTTTGAAATAGCGCGTATAGTCAATTCAATGGCACATTTATTGTTTGAAATAGCGCTTACAATCAATTTTGTAGCGTGTACTAATGTTTTTGTCAAATTTAATTTATGATAGTAAATAATGAATTCTTTATGTTTTCCTAATGGAAGATCATAAAAAATTTCAGAGACTAGAGAATAGAGTTAAGAGTGAGGACAAATAAATCAAGAAGAGATTGAAAAGAGAGAAAACTCTTCACATAATTAATTTGTACAAATCTAAATTTAATTCTCTAAATTAGATATTTGTTCCTTAAGTTCATCATTTTTAATCAAATTTTAAAAATGGAGGAAAGTTCAATTTTCTTGGATTTCTTCACTTTGTTGTTTTCTGTTGGACTAACAATCTTGAAGGAGGATGCAATGGATTTTGAAAGTTTGTCACTAGGTGAGTATCACAATGAATAAATCAAATTAAAAATTCCCCTAGCCTTTGCTAGCTACAAAAAAGGTATGCCTATATCCCTATGCATTTTCTTAAATTGTGTCAATTTGATTTGAATCTAGCTAATTAGCAGCTATGATTGCTTGTTGGATTTGATAGTAGGCCTATGCTCTTCACTTTTAACTAAATTAAAATGAAAAACCTATCAAATATTTCTATTAAAAGAAAGGCTAATGAAATGAGCAAACACAAATTTTAAGCCTATTGTTTGTGAAAAAGAGTATTAGGTGATTATGCTCTTCACCTTTTAGGTAAATCAAAAAGCTAGAAGTGCTCCATTCCCATTAGAATAAAGAGGCTTGGTAATTGAACAATTTTTATGGTGTTTGGAAGTGGAAAATAGTAGGGATACTCTCTTCTCCTTTGGTGAATCAAACTCCCAAACCTATTCTTTCACTTCATTTATTTTCTTTCAAATGAACATGCTAGAGAATTAGTTGGCTCACATCCTGAAAGCATGCCTTAATGAGGACAATGAGAGGGACAACCCATAGTGGGATACAATTTATTTTTCTACAATAATTCACCCCACTATAAAACAAAATTGACTCATCCTTAATGTGGCGAGTGAGAAAAGGATATCAAGAATCAAACCTCCTTGAGTAGTCCTTTAGGATTGCTTAAAACTCTAGTTCCATACCGGTGGTGGGAGGCCCCTATAATGGGGGATGAAACTTGATTTTTTTTTTTTGAATAAAATACTTATTAGTACCTTATTAATTAGTAAGCCTACCTAATAGAGACATTTTTACAATCCAAAATTGATTATAGGTTAAAGACCCATGACAATGTTCTTGAAAATTTAAACATTTTGTGTTAGAGGGCATTTAAAAGACAAGTGCTTTTGTATTGTTGCAATTTAAAGTACATGTTACAAGGAAGAAACATCCATTAAAAATCATTTAATATTTTTAAAATCTTCCAAAAGAACAATCACCAAGAAAGGGAAACTTCATTTGACTTAATCTTTGTTGATGTCAGTTTTCACTAGATCACATCAATTAAAAATATCACTTCAAGAAGATGACACTTTCATATGTCAAGAAGTTATATATGATGATTTAATATTTGAAACCCCTTTTGAGTAACCACACGAACAAGAAGAAAGACTCCACAACCTATTTGAAGAAAAAATTGACCCCATGGCAAGAAATAATGATTTTTATGATTTTACAAAAGGGATTTAAACAATGAGAAGCAAGATGCAAGCCCACCAAGAAACCAAGGGAAAGAAAAAAAACAAAATAAAAATCCAATAGAGCAGCCCAAAATTCCTTGTAATAATGGAAAAACTTTTCGAAAGGAATACAGAGAGATATTTCCTTAACTTAGCTCAATCTGGGTTTAAGCTTTCTCACGATTATGATAAAATGACTTTAAAGAAGGATGAGGAAGAACAAAATACATTAGGGGTCATCAAAAACAAATTAAGATGTTTTAATCCCAAATTGATGATATAAAAAATGTGGTCAAACCAAAACCAATCTTTGTTGAAGCATTGTGTCCCTTTTCTTTTGATCAAAACTTGGTTATGGTGCCTTTGCCTCCTAATGTGGTCTTTCCAATATATGACAAATACATGGGTAAATATCACACACAAGACCACTTGAGATATTTTTTTGCCTTAAGTTTTGAGTTCATTCATGACACCACCTATCTAGTGTTATTATTTCCAAGAAGTCTTGGAGGGAAAGCCATGGAGTGGTTTTCAAAATTAACACAAGGGATAAATACTTTTGAAGAGTTAGGCTTCAAGTTCATGACTAAATAATCTTATAATGTTGAGGATGAAATAACCATTCTAAACCTATGTGACACAAAGAAAAGAGAGGTTGAACCTTTTCTATTCTCTATTTAATGATTGACAATGGTATTTGTGAGATATCTAAGAAGCATACCTGAAAAGAAGAAAATGGAAATTCTCATGAACAATTTGAACATGGAAATGAACTATAGACTAAAACTTCAATGTCCCCTAACTTTTGAGAAGATCAACCAAAATGGGATAAATATTGAAGAGGTGTTAGTAAAGAAAGCAGAAATCAAACTCTTCAAAGAAAATAAAGGCTACACCAACACCAATAATAATAATTTAAACTAAAATAATAATAATAATAGTGGAGCTAACAATAGCAATGATAAATCAATATTTTGGTTGAAAACCACTAACAAAAATCTTGTAAATGATGGGTTTGTAGAAGCCAACAACTTAAAAGCTACACCTTGTAACTTATCAAGTGGGTCCAATCAAACAAATAATGTTAATCAAACAACCAAGACCCCTTTCAACAACAACAATCTTGTAACAACCATGGTGTGAAAAAACATAAGCCTTTCTTTCGTCCAATCCAAAGGACAAAATTCACATTCTTGGGAGAACAATTGGAAAATGCCTTGAGGAAACTTGTGGCCAATAAAATCATTGTCTTACCAAAATCTAGACCATACGAACCCCCAGTTAAACCATCTTGGTGGAACGATGCCCAACATTTTGAATACCATTTAAATAAAGGGCATAAAACCAACAAATGCATGAAACTCAAGCATTTGGTCCAAGATTTGATATATGATGGCATAATTAAATTTGAGGGTCCTCAAAGAAATGTAGATCATAGGACATTTAAGAATCCTTTCCTGAATCATTGGAAAGAAGAAACCTCAAATTCAAACAAAAATAACAAGAGAGGAAATGACAATGTAAATTTTTCTCACACATCAAAACACCATAAAAAAATAAGAAGCCTCTAACATTGTGACTAGCGGGAAAGTGTCCAAAATCACCTTGCGAGGGGGAACCCCTAAAATTATTCTACCAAATAAAGTATCCACATCATCAAAGAAATAAAACCTTGTGGATAAACTCAAAATACCTTCCTCACAAATTTCCATTTTAGAGTTGTTAAAACTTTCACCTGCCCACAAGGAAATCTTGGAGAAGGCTCTCATTGCAACCAATGTTCCTCTAAACTTGGATGTGGATAAGTTTCAGAATATGGTAGGATGCCTTGTTGCGCCTCATTGCTTATCTTTTTCCAATCAAGATGATATGTATTTAAACCATCCCCAAAGCCTCCCATTACATATTGAAGTTTTGACACATAAAGATTTGAACTTTGAATCTTGTCAAAGCCCTACGGTATTTTGAAGAAGCTATAGACCCTAAAATAAAGATAACCATAAAGTATTATGATGATGAAGAAGGATCCACCAAAGGGATATTAGTGCTTCCTATCTGAGTGGGCCCTATTCAAACAAATACTATTTGTCAAGTACTTGATTTGAAATTGACCTATAAAATTTTCTTAGGAAGACATTGGATATATGAAATGTAAGTGGTACCCTCAACGTACCATCAATGGTATAATTTTCCATACATGGTTCAATAAATTATGGTGAGTGGAGATTTAAATCCATTTCAAAATTGTAATCATATCAAACCCATAAATGACTCATTGGCTCCTCATAATTTCAAAAGTACTACATTAAGGAAAATAGAATAGGGTCAAAGCTCAAAGGACCTTTCCTCAATAAAAGGAACAAAAAAGATGGAGGAAGAAGATACTCTTGTGAGAGAAAATAAAATTCCCACTAACTTAGCTACATCAACTAAGGGAAAGGATAAAGTTAGTGATGAAAATTCTAAAGAAAAAGAAGAAGAAAGAAATTCAAAACCTTCCCAAATACAAACCAAAGAGGCCCATTGCCAAAGGATGGACACCAAGTTGAAGAATTTTGAAAAACAATGCAAGATTAAGTAGAATGGTTTAGGAGAATATTCCTTATCCACGATGGATTTTCTACTATCTCCTAGGTGTCATGGGAGATCTTCTAGCTCTAATCCTCCTCAAAAATACAATAACCATTTCATAAGGTCTATCACTTCTTTATCCATGGAAGAAGATGACAACAAAATTTTAAAGTGACTATATAAGGAAGATGATGAATCAAATGCTAATGAAAAAAGAATCCAAAATATTAGCATCCCTACCCATCAATATGGAAAAGGTTTCAAGAATCTGAAAAAGATGGGTTACAAAGGACAAGGACCTTTTGTAAATAAAAATGATGGGTTCGTTGAACCCATAGAAATGTCTTGGTTAGAAAGGATAAATAAAGAGTAGGGTATCTTGAACAAGGATACACTCAAAATAATCATCCCATATTTTATAAACAAATCCTACAATAGAACTCTCAAAGTGATGAAGATTCAAATGAATGGGATTGGGATTAATTATGTAGTGAATCTTGTCAAGATAAAGTGATGGATGTCATCCACACTTATGCTCCTAACCAAAGTAAAAGACAAGAGTTAAATTCAAGATCAAGTTCAAATCAAGTTTCAAGTTCTAGCCGAGAAGTTGAAGAGAATAATCAAAATCAAGAAGCAAAAGAATATTTGTGGTAGGAGAAACCTATGTATTCTCATGGACACAAAAAATAGAATAATCTAGTAATAGGTTTAACCCAGGATATTTTTACCAACAAGAAACTCAAGAGGATTCTAGTGAGGAGGATTTTGATCCAAGTTCTATGGAACGCTTAGAACAAGTACATGCCATATACTTGAGTAATACAATGTATAAACCATCTAACAAAGTCATGTCCCTAAAACCTACTAACTTAAACCAAACCAATGACCCATTATCCCTCATATATTTGAAATTCATTGAATGGAATTCCATGGAGCCAAATGACCTTCCCACATTCCTAAAAGACAATTCTTTTGCCTCATACTTAAATGTGGTTGAACCTTCTTCTACCAATAGATTGTATCAAGATGAAATGATGAAGGAAATTATCCAATCTCTCTGTCAAGAAATTAAAAAAAAAATGGAAAAAAAAACAAAACTGAAAGAGTCTAATCGTGAAAGCCACAAGGTGGTAATATTAGACCAAAAAGAGAAATAAATAAAAAATGTTTCCAAAGGTGAAATCCCAATTGTGGCACCTAAGGAAGAGAGGTTGGATACTTTTCCTGAACATTATGAGGAGAGATATCCTCTTTTAATATAACCAATAGAGTAGATCAACATTGGGACAGAATCAGAGCTAAAAGTAATACATCTTTTAGCATCATTATCAAATGAAAAGAGGGAAGAATTATAAAGTTCTTAAAAGAAAGTAAAATAAACTTTTCTTGGTCCTATGATGAAATTCCTGGATTGGATCCAAACCTAATTATGCATCATTTGAATATCAAAGTGAGAGTTAAGCTACTCACGAAAAAGTTGAGAAAAATGCACCCACATATTGAACTTCTTGTCAAAGTGGAGTTATGAAAATTACTAAAAGTGGGATTCATAAGAGCTATTAATTATGTTGATTGGATATCCAATATTGTACCTATTTCTAAAGTAGATATATCCATTATAATTTGTATATATTTTCAAGACCTCAATCTCACATGTCCAAAGGATGACTTTCCTTTACCAAGAATAGATGCCATAGTGCATTTGACAACGGGTCACTCAATGTTTTCTCTTATGGATGGATTTAGTGGTTACAATCAAATCAAAATTTCACTTGAAGATGAAGACAAAATAGTTTTTACATTTTCTTGGGGGATATTTTGTTGGAATGTTATTTTCTTTGGTCTTAAGAATGTAGGAGCAACCTACCAAAGGGTGATGACCACTATATTCCATGATATGATGCATATGTTCTTAGAGGATTAGGGGGGTGATATACTTGAAAACTATCACTCAAGGGAGGAGCATTTAGCAATTTTAGAGAAAATATTCACAAGCTTAGAATAATTCAGGGTGAGACTAAATCTGAAAAAGAGTGTCTTTGGAGTATAATCTAGAAAATTTCTAGGGTATATAGTCTTGGGAAAAGGAATAGAATTAGACGCTGTGAATGTCAAAGAAATAATAGAAATGGGGGTACCTAGAAACATGAGTCAGATGAGATCTCTCCAAGGAAGACTTCAATCAATCAAAAGGTTCATCTCACAAATAGCAGAATAATATCACTCTTTTACTCAACTCCTTCATAAAGACATAGTATTCAAGTGGGATGACAAATGTGAAGAAGATTTATCAATCCTTAAAAATTACCTCATGAATTCTCCCATATTGATGTCACAAATAAGATGAAAGCCTTTAATATTGTATATTGTTGCAACATAACATTCCTTAGAGGCACACTTGGCACAAGAAGATGAAAATGAAAAAGAAAAAGTTTTCTATTATATAAGAAAAACCTTGGTAAAATATGAGTTAAACTATAGTTTCATAGAAAGAACATGTTTTAAAATAGTCTTTTCTTCCCAAAAACTACGATATCATATGCTATCTCATAAAAATAGACTCATAGCAAAGATTGATCCATTAAAATATCTTTTAAGAAAAATAGCTTTAACAGGTAGGTTAGCTAAATGGGTTATGGTACTAAGAAAATTTGATATAGAGTATGTAGAAAGAAAGGAAATCAAAGGAAAATTCAAAGAGAAACAACTAGTAGAGGCACCTTTAGAAGATGGATACCATATTCATGTGGAATTTCCAAATTCAAAAATCATCAACACTAAAGCAAAAACATGGAAACTTTACTTTGATATTCCTATACCCAATATGTCTTAGGAGTAGGCATATTATTGGTTACCCCACACGGCTCCACAATTCCAAAATCATATGAGATACTATTTTCATGTACAAACAATATAGTTGAATATGAATCATTAGTTATTGGCATCAAATTCTTGGTAGAAGAAATGGAACAACCTGCATTTGAACCTTAAAATTTCCACATGATTTTCCTATTAATGAGACATAGCTCTCTCTGGTATAGATCCATCTATACTTATATGAAATACCAAACCCTACCCTTGGATGAATCTCAAAATCAGAAAAGAAACTCCATAAGACAACCCTCTTGTTACTCCCTTGTATCTAACACATTGTATTACACGAGTCTTGACAGAATTCTTTTGAGGTATCTAGAGAAGGAGGAATCAAAATTAGCCTTGCAAGAAATCCACAAAGAAATCTTTGGGTCACATTTGAATGGGTTAACTTTAGAGAAAAAAACTTTTAAGGATAGGATATTATTGTCCTTCCATGGAGAAAGATGCCTGCCATTTTGTGAAGATATGTCAAAACTACCAATATCATAGGAGCTTAATTCATGCACCAGCTCAAGAATTATATTTGATGACTACTCCTTGGCCCTTTATCAATGGGGGTTAGACCTGATAGGGATGATTTACCCACCTTCATCCAATGGTCATAAGTTCATAATCACTCCAACAAAATATTTTACCAAATGGGTCAAAGTTGTGCCTTTGTCTACTGCAATAGGAAAAAAAATCTCAATGTTCATATTGAGCCATATATTTTTTAGGTATAGCATCCCTGAAGCCAACAAACAATGCTAAACACTTTAATAAAAAGGACCTAAAAGAGTTGTGTATGAAGTTTTATATGATACATCATTCATATTCAATATATTATCCACAAGGGAACAGACAAGGAGAAGCCACTAATAAAAATATCCTAAAAATATTGAAGAGAACAATGGATAATTTAGGGAGATATTGGTATATTAAAATAAATCCTACTCTATGGGCATATAGAACTAGTGTGAGAATTACAAAAGGAGATACACCATTTTCCTTAGTATATGGAGCTAAAGTTGTGCTATCACTAGATGTAGAGATTCCATCTTTATAAGTTTCATTACATGGGCTATTAACTAAGGAGGATTATAGGGTTGCTAGACTTCAAGAGTTAGAGTTTCTTGATGAGAGATAATGACAAGCCTTTGATCATCTCAAAGTGTACCAATATAGAATGTCAAGAAACTATAATAAGAACATCAAACCAAGAGAATTTCAAATAGGTGACTTGGTATTGAGAGAAAACTCTAAAAACTAGGCAAAAAGAGAAGAAAATAAAATTTAAAGAAAATTGGTACGGGCATTTTTTCATTACTTCTTCTTTTGGAATGGGTACATACAAGCTAGCTGACTCTGATGGAGAATAACTACAAGAACCCATCAACAACATACACCTGAAAAGGTTCTACACCTAAAGCAGATGAAAGAGTATAAGTGGAAAGAGTATCAAAATATAAAATGAGAGCGCATATTATTTATTATGTATAGTAAAAAATGATCCTGGAAAAATTCAAAAATAATAGAAAATGATCTTGAGAAAAAGAAAAATAATTAGAAAAGGAAAAAGAGAAAAATACAAAAAAATTGAAAAGAAAAAAAAATTCCTTGGTGAAAACCTAGTAAATAAGTGCCTTGGTAGTAAAAAAAAAGAATATAAAAGAGAAAAAGAAATAAATTCTATCTATTAAAACTTGGTAAATAGACACAATTGAAAGTCAAGTCAAGTCTCATTCCTAGCCCTCCTTGTATAAATTTGCATTCACCAGCATTTGTAAAAATCACATAATAAATCCTAGAGTTTCCTTTGTAAAAAAAACCAAGGCTTTCGTCATAGATCTGAAAAGTGTCTAAGTGCAACATCACAATGGAATCAAACTGGGGGCAATTTATCCTAAATCAAAGAGATTCATCAAATAGACACAAATAGACACAAATCAATGCATTCAACCACAAGCATAAGACCTAGATGATTAATTTGAATCCTAATCCAAATTTTGATCTCACAATAAATAGCTTTAATCCTTGATGTCACAATAACCTTATCTTTATCAAGATTAAAAATAACAATCAAATATGAAATGGATGAAGTTCTACTTGAAGTATGGATTTGAAAAACAATGGAAAAATATTCTTGCTATGTGTTTACTTGATTGATGAAATCATGTCTTTTTAGAGAATCAATGAAGTCTTGGATGAGATAAGAAATGATAAAAGCATGATATTTTCTTGATATCTGCATGAGTGTTCTAAGATTAAGGTTTTAAGATATGTATAATCCATCTAATGAAATTATCATCAAAGAATAATTGAGGATATGTACATATGGATAAACTAAAATCTCTATCTATTTACATAACAAGATACCTTGGATATTTTGATCTTCAATAACATAATGCCAAAATACACTTGCAATATTGAATCCAAAGAAAGTGATATTCAGACTATCATGGTTGAAAATCTAATGAGTGACAATTGTACGAGATTTAGGAATGTAACTCAAAAGGAAAGGGGTATTCATATCATCGTGGTTGAACCAGTGAGGATTGTACCAATTTTAGTTTCAAAAGTCTCGATGATGAAAGTAAGCATCCTAATTCTTAATAGAGACAACTAGTTGCATCCATAATAGTTTAAGTGCATATTAACTTGTATACGGGTAATTTTCCTCCAAATTTGTCATCAAAGATAAAAGGGGTGGAGTTAAGATAAAATTGGACAATTCATCATTATTGTATGTGATTGAATGTGTTGAATATCAAAATCAAATCCGCATCTTAGTTACATTTTCATGGCATGTAGATTGTATTGGCATAAGTGCATCTATTAATAATTAATCATTAACTTGTATACTTTAGGTTAGTTCTTTATCAATTAATCATTAATCATCAAGTTACATTAGATTAAGTTCATTATTCATCACTAATCATTAAGATAGATTGCATTAAATTCATTATGATCATTTACCATATAAGTTCATTAAGCTCATTAAGATAATTTATCATATAAATGCATTAAGTTCATTAGGTTCATTTACCATTAAGTTCATTAGGTTCATTTACCATTAAATTGCATTAAGTCCATAAGATCATTAATCATTATTAATTACATACATTACATCATCAATCATTATCCATTAAGTATTAAAATACATTTAGAAACATTCACATGCATCATATTATACTCATCTTGTGCATTAAGTATTTCATATCCATTAGCGCATCTAATCATTAAATATCTATTAAAGCATTAATCATCAAAAAACCTATCATAATGCATCCATTTAATTTGTGTAATAAATAATGTATCCATCCAAATAGAGTAAATTCATTCATATTATTTTTTGCATCAGAAAAACATAATAAAAAGGAGTTTATAGATCATATAGAACTGCATATCATCATAAAATATAATTCCAACACATAACAACATCATATAAACCAAAGTCCATAGTATAAATCAATTTTTATATCATTCAATGTCCATCACCAAAATGAGAGTCTATCATACGTACATCAGTATACAAAATGCCAATCAAAATATCATGATACATGGTACATCAAAATGCACTAAATGGAATCAATTGACACTACTGCCACCTGCACCTATATGTCCACATGTACATATACATGTACCTTCTATGCTAGGACCATATGATTTTGTACCTGGACCCCTACTAGAATTGGGTTGAGAACTTTGTTGATCCATACCAGCCATCAATGTCTACATCATGGCACTAAACTAAGTCATCTATTATCTCATCTGGGTCATATCTTCGTATAAGGACCTAACATCATGTACCAAAGTATCAGGAACTTTTAACACCTAAGAAGTCTATGATGGTGGAACAAGAGGTGCTAAAGGGATCACCTATGGAGGTACCTATGGGGTAACCTATGGGGAAACCATGATAACTCAAGGTCTATGTTGATCCCAACCAACAACTCTAATCTTTTGAAAGGCTCTAAGAGTCCTCCTCTCAACTACACTCTACCACCTCTCATGTGAACACTACCTCTAGAAAGAATAGTGGAAATGATAGGAATAAAAACTCTTCCACCTTGTCTATCTCTCCTAGCCCTCTGTTTTCATCTCCCACCTCTCCCAGTGCCACTATTATCATCATCTGATTGGTCATCAATATCTAGAATAGGCTCAACTAGATTGGTGAACCTCAGAAATGAGTTCTGACTAAACCACTCAGAGTAATCATCATTCATACCTACATCCCCAACATGATCTCTCATATCCTAGGCTAAGTGAGGAAGGCCCAGGAGCTCATCATGTGCAATGTGAAAATCAATTTGAGGACCCCATAAACATCTCACTAGCTATACATGAGCATATAATGCCAAACCTTATGGAATACCATATATACATCCATACTACTAAAGAACCTTATAAAAATAGAACCTCTCAATCACTAGAGGAGTACAACCTATCATCCACCATGACACACACATAAAGGGTATCTCTATAGGATACTCTACCCATGGCTCACAAATCATATATGGCCACCAAGTCACTTGATCTAGATCATCAATGATAGGTCACAAAAAATTAATCTTGCCCAGATCTGACTAGATAAATATACCCTCATATATATAGGTAAAGGTCCACCTAGGATCTCTTTGTCATATTGAAACTAGATGACTCATTGGGATGTGCTCTCAAGTCCATAATTGTAAAAGAATGGCACTAGAAGATTGTACAACACCCCATCTATATACAAATATCATGCATCTCATGGTAGAGTTGTGCTAGCACACAAGAGCCCCAATTGAAAGGGAGAGGATGTCCTATCATATCATCTAAGATATGACCCCATCCAATAGAAAAACCATGACCTTGTCAATCAAGTAAATTGAAGCCACTGATCAAAACACGCAACACATCAAGAAGAACATGAAAAGAAATAAACTGAGCCCAGGCAATGCTCTCATCGCCAATGGTAGAATCAAAAAAGAGACATCTGCATATAATGCAATCATAAACGTGATCATAGTATATGATCTCTCCATGTGTATAAATGTGGAGAAGTTAGTAAACATCCTTGGGAGTCATCGCCATCTCCCCAAGTGGAAAGTGAAAAGTATTATGGTCAGAGTACCAACACTCCATGATAGTAGTGAGTAGTCCTTGATTCACTTGAAATCAAGGTTTGTCTCATGGAAAGAAAAGGTCACATCACCCAATCAAGCATCGCTCATGAGGACTCAAGTCATCAACCATCTCCAAAGGCCATGGGTACAATCCTCAGACATATAATTTCTGGAGGTGAACCTGTGAAATCATGTGACATTGAATCAGTAATTAGATAATCAAATAGTGAATCATCATAAGTTAATCAACATCCTAATCTATCAATATCATCATCAATTTTCCTAATTCTACTCAGAGAAGATAGAAAATAATCATCCTACTCGAACCAACCAATTAGGATTGACAATCAACATTCATCAAAATATGATCAGAACTAACACTAAACAACTTGGTTCATTGCAAGATCTTGAGTATTTTAATTCATTGATCGATTGTGTGAATTATTTAGACTAGATGGCTCTATCAAACTCTTGAAAACACTTGGAAAAGTACATACACACTATTTTATAGCATGTACCTGCTAAACCACATAAGCAGTAGTAAATAGATCATACATGCTTAAAGACTTATTAAACACACTAAAATAAACTGTACACACCATTAAAACTTGAATGTGCTACAATATGGTATCCTACACACTACAAAAAGTATTATGCCCACTGACAATATTATACAGACTACCTAAATGATTAAATGTGAAAACCTTACCTAGAGCACCCATGTGTACACGCTATTAAAACTATCGTACGCATTTTTTGACACTTCGAATGGGCTAAAACAAAATTGTACACGCTATTAAAACTATTGTATGCACTACTAAATTGTTTTGGAAAATTCAATATTTACTATTTGGATTTAATATTTCATTGACTGATACTTACAATTCATGTGGCTAATTTCTTATAATCCCCAAAGATAAGTTTTTGATTCTCGTGTTTTTCTAGTATTGCATTTGTTGTGTTCGATGTGGCAAGAAGGCTATGAAAAGTTTGAAATATGTTAGATTATGGAGTCACTTCAAGAAACATTACTTAGTGATGATAAAAATTGTAAGCCATGAATGTCATTTGGAAGACAACTATTAGAACAATTATCAACCAGGTTGTGTGTTGTGGATCAAGAAGAATCTTGAAGAAATTTTTTTTGATTCCAAGCAAGATGAGAACTAGAGTAAGAATAAATTGCAATCACTCCATGAGGTCCATTCCAAATTTGTTCCAAGGAATGTGTAAACTTTTAAAACTCTATTTTTGTTAACGTTGATCAGACTGGCCAAACTGTGAACAATCGCAATAGTGTTAATTTTTTTTCCTATTTAAGGGTTTCTATTGTTATGAAAACCTTGTTAAAAATTCATGGAGTTGATGTGGAGTTTTTCCATGTTTTTTTTTACTTGTGGAATTATTCTTACATACCTTGTGAGACTTATTTATTGTGTTCTAAATAAATATTACATCTATGTGATCTGACATTGGTAGATAGTGACCCTAGGTCTGTCTTGTGGATTATCTTAGATAGTGAGAACCATTGTAAATAAATCTTGTAGGTGATTGTTTAACAAAACTAAGATGAATATTGTCATTTTATCAGGTTTTTGAGTTTGAATTCCTTAGCCTCTGCATCATTGATATCATATAACTTTCTTGGCTTGTGGGTGTCTTTCCTTTTTTTATTTTTAGCCTTCTCCTTTCCATATGACACTGATCCTTCCACTCCCTCTCTAGAATCATGAGGTCATGCATGTACTTTTTTCTCTTCTCTAAATGTGATGTATATTGGAACCTCACATACTCTAGATAGGTAGCATCTTTCTTAAGGACCTTAGATTAGTTGAATGTTTTATTACCAAATAGCACAATGAAACAATTAATGAGCTCATCTTTTAAATCTTAATTTTGTGCATTCCACTGTGTACTTATGGTGGGCATGAAGATCTCCAATGCAATATCATTTAGATGCTTATAAAATCCATCATTTCCTACAAACATATGATGGGATCATCAGTCTAAAAAGAGTGATCGATAAGTTCATTTAAATTGGACTATTTAAAATAATAATTAAAACATTCTAAAGCACATGGGACCTTATATATATTTATGGGAATCAAATCCTTGATCACCATAAATATGGTTGGAAATTTTCTCATACTAGTAAGTACAAGAAGATCTAGGAAATGCTATTAAAACATCACCAGTACTAGTGGCCTCTGCATCCCTAGGTACATGTCCTAACACATGTTCTGGAATGTGTTTTCTATGAGATGTTGCACTACCTGATGCCTGCATGCTATGTTTTGCTGACATTTTAGTGGACAATATAAGGACAAATGATGGGGTTAGATGATGTGATGTATGCATAGAAAGATCATAATCGACACTTGTACAAACACCTACTTCCCCAACAAAACCTATAGTACCTTGGTCATGGGTAGAAGCATCATGATGACAAAAAAAAATCTTGTAAAAGTAACACATATTTTAGTTAATCATATTAAATATTAAAAAATATGAAAAAAATAATGAACTTATATTATAATTACAAATCTCATGACAACTTGCAAGCTCTGTACTCTCTTCTTCAATATTATAACCCTTTCTCTTATCTCATCTATTTTGGGCACTATGAATAATAGTTGGAGAATTTATTAATTACATTTTATTTAGTATTCCTTATCATTTCCATAGGGTTTGTAGAATATACAATGTCATCATTTCATGATAGTGACTATACCTCCCTATGGATGGTCTCCTCTATTGTTGGTGCCTTTCCTTGGCCACTTAGCTGTGACAATATAATATTAAAAACCTTAATGAAATTACCCAATAAACTTACAAAAAATATAATAATAAAATATTTTTCTCATATCGAATTTATACAATTACAATGAGGTAAACCTATTGGGTAGAAGCACTTGAGGATGCATCGTGATCTATTCTCTAGGATGGATCCTTGCATGTACTATCAATGTCTCTCTATGACAAAAATTATATATATATAAACATTATCGAAATGAAATGAACCGAATTATGAAAATAATAATAATAATAAAATAGTATATTAGAGTGATTAATTAGATCTTGGGTAAAGTGGTTAATAGTACGTACCTCCCGATAGTAATTTTGTTTTTCTATATACAACTCAAATCAATTAGTAAATTTTGTCCCCTTTAATTATTGGGTTTATTGCACAAGCGAGTACACAGTTTCCCTCGTGCACCTCAAATATATAATTGGATTTCTTATTTGTTGAATCAAGTCATGTACTATTTATTAACCCTACAATATTTCCTAATGCTTTTCTCCTTCCATAAATGTACATAGCCACTCGTTTATTTTGATCCTTATCTTTTAGCTATATATATAATTAGTTGATAGTGGAAACCTATGAATACTTTATTTATATCAAACTAGATGCATCTAATATTTTTAACTGTAACACGATCTGAAATTCTCCATCAATTCAATAACTTTTTCATATCAAATTTTTAGTTCATCGATTAAAAATATGCCCAAACCATGTAATTACGATGGTGTTATATAATGTGTCCTCTCATTGACACAAAAAATAGTGTCTATTAGAGGAAGTTACTTGAGTACCTATTGTTTCTGTAGATGTTTATACCTCAAGGGTACCTTGATGTCTCCTATTCTCTCATCATCATCATAAGAACATGAGCCCCTTTCAGCAAGAAATAATTTCACATGTTTACGAAATTTTCCAATAATGTTTTGACTTCTAGTTGATCTCCCTCTTTTAGACCTTCTACATGTCTCACTTTCCTCTTCTCTTCTTGAATTTCCCTCACTGGAGGATGAAAAATTTAATAAATACCTATGTGGTGGTATCTATATTGGTTCTAAATAGGTGAACATTGGTTCTCTTATGGATAGGCACTAGGCATTTTTCATTACACTCATAGATCATGTATTTTTTTTAGTCCATTTGATCATTTGTGATCCTCAATCTGTAAATTTAATTCATTAACGTTTAGAAATTTGAACCCTAGTAATGAATGCCCCCCCTTCTTTTATCAATTTGTTCTTATTTTGAGCTTATATCATATTTTTTCTTTGAATCTCCTATTTATTCTTGTCTATGGCCTTTGTTGGAGGGATACCCTATTAGATGGATCACCACACTTGGCCTTTCTTGGTTTGAAGTTCTTGTTGATTTCATAGATTTATTTGATGATCATATTAATACATTTTGGTATGTTCGTTGTTGTGAGGTTTTATGGTTTTTATGGTCCAATAAGAATGAGGATGTATTTAGTAGAGGAAGGGGGGTTCTTATTGAGTTTAATCCTAAACTCACATTATTATAAATCATGTTACATGTTTTTGTTAGATCATGAGACTAGTGGAACTGAAGCGCACAAATATATTGTTGGCTCATGGGATGTAGTTTAATTTTGTTAATGGTTTATAGTTTCTTATGATTAGTGTCTTGAGATAAAAATACTACATTGTAAATCTATCGTGAACTATCTTTAATAGTAAAAATTTTAATCCTATTGAATTATCTATGTTGTGATATGATGGAAATTCCTTTCAATATTATAGCACAAAAAAATTCCAAGACAATGTATGCAACACCTCAATAGAAACAAAAATATAGCATGAAATACCTCTATGGGAAAAACCAAAATCTAAATTGTTGTTCTTGCAAAAAGATTTCTAAAAATAGGGGAAAATCACTTACAATCATTATCCCTTGATTTATTTTCCCTTTCTGAGTGCTAACACCTCTTTCTCTACGATTCCGCCTACCAAATGGTTCCTAGTCTTCATCCTCAACTCAATGGTGTTGCAACACTTGTCTAGTGAAGTCTAGAAACTCTCCACTCGGTTTTTGGATGCAATGGTTCTCAATGCAACTCTCTAGTTAGGGTTTCGATGCATGACTATACTATGTCATTCTCGGTGCAGTATGATTTTCTGCGCTCCTATGTGTGCATGGCCAAAATTTAAAAGATAAAGTAAAATTCAAAATATAAAGTTTAATTCAAAAATAGTTTAATTTAAAAATTGATGTTTACAATTTAATTCACAAATAGTTATAGTTATATGTTGATGCCAAAATTCAAATAAAAAATTTAATTCAAAATCTAAATGAGTAGTTTTCTTGTCATGGAATGTGTTGAGAGATATGAAGAAATAATCAAAGATATGATAATTTAATATCTAATCATCCATAGCCATAGAGTAATTACCTTGTCATGTGAACTTGTGCTATATTAAGTAAGATTACCATACACTTTCATAATATTTATGTGTGGTTTCCAACGGTTTATATGTTCTTATGTTAATTTGGAAGAAAGGCATTTTTTCACTTTTTGGATAGGTGTTAGGGGATAAATTGACTCGTTTGTCGCATTAGAGTGACAAAATTTTTGGTTTAGGTTCCATAAATAAAATGTACTCATTTTTTTAGTTTCCTATCATCATCTTTATATTCAATGATATTTTTAAAGATTATCTAAATATATCATTGGTACTGAAAATGTGCAACTAACTGATGTGTAATAGATCCAGGGTGGGGCTTAGAGAGCTTCATCTTTTGAAGACATTAACCAAAGAAATGCTAATGATAACATATGAAAGAGATGAATAATAAGGAAACTTATATTATTAGGAAGGATGAGATGCCTATATACATCATTACATCATGTTTGAGCTTGGAAATTTCCCCATATCATCAACGCACGTGTCTAGCATAACCATGTCAAGTTTCAATCCATACAAGCACAAATTGAAAACAAATCATTGTTTGTCCCCATTTGCAGGACATTGTGTGGGGTCAACATGAGGAAACACTATTATTTTTTTATATTCAGATTAATGTGAAGGAAAATAACCTCTTTACATATTTTTTAAAGATAGCAATTGATTCTTACAATCAATAATCACAAAGGACCAATTCAAAAAAAGAGCAACTTCATACCACAATTTGGGAAAATGAAATTGGATCTTTGTATTGGTTCAAAAAATAGACTACAATATATATGAGTTCTTGTTCATCTATTCTATTTTGTATTCATTCGTTATACATCTATCTTTCAAAATATGGTCTTGGTTTCTCCTTTATACAAAATGAGGAGAAGCGACATGTTCCAGACCATTTACAATAGTGTCTTTTTATAACTTAACAACCAAAACTAAAATAAAACATTAAAAACTAATACATAAAAGAACATAATTAGAAAGTATTTTGAAAACATATTTCTTAAACAAGAAAGAAAATTGTCTCAAGACTCGATGTGATTCATTCTCCAATCTTCTCCTCTTCCTTGAGTACCTACTTCTTCTAGGAGGCATCCTAACTAGTTTCAAGTATTCCAGTACTCATTCTACAATAAATATCGATGAGTTGGCGATTGATAATGTAGAAAATATGGCATATTTAGTAAATGATCCTTCCATCTTTTCCTTTTGATCACTCCTCCTTCAACAACAAAATTTGAAAACATGTTCTCTAATGCAATTATCTCGTTGAGAGCTATATTAAACTTAGAAACATTAAAATATCTAAGTTCTTTAAAATGGAAAATAATTTTTGGGACCTTGTACTTGTACTTTGACTTCCATTCTCCAAAAATCTTCAAGTGGCCATCTTTATCTTTCTCTTTTTGGACTTTTCTATAGTGATTTTTTTGGTTCCACGATGGTTTTGGTTGTGTAATGAACTAGCTGCAATCAACAAGTAGATAAATGTTCTCTTTATGCAAAACTGATCCTTTTTTTTCGAATGAAAAAACTCTCTGAAAGAACTATTTTGTAGCTTGTGAATGGATAAATGTCTCTAACATTTTGATTTTTATTAACTTTGACTAGATTGTCAAATTTTAGGTAGCCAAGCATTTTAAAGAACAACCAATTCTCTTCCAATTTTCCCATAAGGAAAATATATTTATGATTATCTCCTCTTGTGATGCCTTATATATATATATATATATATAT